>CM060955.1:102716200-103071200 GCA_030765055.1 Mantis religiosa
AACTAAATCGATCATGGCCATAGATTATACTGTCGTGATTGTCATTTTAACGTATTACTCACTTTGAAGTTTTCTATGGTTACATTAACCAGTATGAGGCATATGACTTTCCAGAAATAGAAACCCTCTCATACCACGACTGCAGTTAAATGCAGAGTGTACATTGAGCAAAAGTAAAATCAAGGAAGAATAAACAAGTAAGGGCTCAAGTTAACAAAATCAATAGTACAACTATTGGTTTACGCAGTCCAACAGGTACACTGCGATCCATATAAAACTGAACCACTTCAATAGGTCATAACCTTTGAACTAATAATAGGACACAGGTGAAACTTGGGAGAATATAATATACGATTGGGAGATTACATTACACTACTTACATCTCAGAGAAAATTTTGGAAGTGTCCACCACCAGCATGCTTGCATTCGTCTCACCATATTCTCTGAAGTTTTACAGCGAGTATCGGCGCCAATGCTACCTATTTCGGTTCCAATGGGTTCCTTGAGAACATCAATTGTCCGTGGCCTATTCTTGTACACTCTATTTTGTAGATACCCCCACAAGAAAATATCCGGTGAGGTTAAGTCAGGGGATCTTAGGGGCCACAAAACTTTTGAGATTATTCGATTATTAAATAAACTGGTTACATGTTCCATGGTGTCATTAGATGTATGGCACGTTGCTCTCTCTTGCTGGAAATAATTTTCTCTCAATTCGATATCTTCCATCTGCTCCACAAAATTTCTTGAAGGTACTATTTTCTTTTCTTTTTCTTCTTCTTTTTTGTTTTGTAATTTACGTCCTCCTCAAACGTTAAAGCACATAGGACGATGAATTAATTTGATGAAATGATGCTCAAATGAGTCCGGGGTCCATGGAGCTTAGAGCTACCTGACATTCGTCTTTAAGAATAAGGGAAAACCCCGGAAAAAATTACCCTGGTTACTCACCCTGACCAAAGTTCGAACTCCGGACCTCTTGAACGTGAGGCAGACACGCTACTATCTACGCTACCAAGGCGGGCTAGATACTCATATAAACTTCAGAGTCTACAGTCATATAAAAGAAAATGAGACCAACGATCCTGGAAGATGACACCGCGCACCATAATCCAAACTTTTCAACATGCAGTGGGGTATCATGGATCACTTGGGGGTTTACAGCAGCCCAATATCTTGCGTTTTGTGTGTTTATGTATTGTGAAAAATGAAACCATGCCTCATCTACAAACCACGTGATGGAGAGTATGTCTGGACGTGGAAGAAGAGGCTGATTAAACATTATAAAAACAAAATATAAAAACAAACCTATGAAAGTAAATATCAAATACAAAAATCACACATACTCCTATACTAAAAGCTACGAATGGAGTTATTTATCTTGACGTCTGTTGGTTTAAATTTATAAATACTTTCGGAGGCGTTACACAGTTCGATCCATAGCAGTGATAGAAAAAAATACATATCAAGGCATGACTTTTTATAATGCGACTTAGCCAGAAGGTGTATCAACAAATGGATGATTAATTTTCATTTTACAAACAGAGCGATTAGCCCAGTATTAAAAATTGAGTTTTCATCGTTTATTGAAGTAGTTTGTTTCAAGCAAGCACTATATTTAACTTATCTTTGATGAAACATGGGAAAATATTGCATTTGAAACTATAGAACAATGAGCAGAAATGTAGTTTCTTAGGTGAATAATAGGATACACTAAATATAAGTGAAAAAATAGTGATTGAAACAGTACACTCAGTTTGGGAGTGTACAGTAAGAAGTACCGGTAGCCGAACAAAGGCAGCGTTGGTCACTACCCCCAAGAGGAAAGGGATAGTGCCAGCTGGAAAACCAGGAGGCAAGTGAATGCTCTACATGGAGGCACAATTGTTCGGAACGTCGATGGACACAGTGACATCAAACTTAGCGAAGTGTGTAAGAAATGCGTGTATGTGTGAAACCCAGGCAAGAAGAGTAGGTGCTGATGAATAAAGAAGAGGCAAAATTCCAAGCAGTCTGATACCGTCCCTGTTAGGCAATATCATCATAATAACCCCGAAAGTCTTATTACATGCATAATTAAGGGCGGATAGATACCACAATATGAATTAAAGTTATAATAAATATAGGATAATGATTAAGCATACAAGTGCAGATACTAAACAGGCAATCCCAATATATATTATTAAAAGCATGAACCCAACGTGTTAAGGGAGAGGGAAAAATGAACATTGTCCCGCACAGACAGGTTCTTTGGGTATTTCTAGCCGACACAAGTGGCATTGTCCAAGGATAGACCCTCGGCGCCAGCCTAAGTATTGACCTGAATATAATACGTGACGAGAGAATAGACTCTGGAATCTAAGGCACACAGTTCCAAACATGCTTATGCATTAATTAGCTAGACTGTGGGAAAGAGAAATTCGCGTGGAATACATGCCTCATACACTAGAAATTGCTATTTATTCAAGAGTAGGGATAAAACATAACCTATAAGGGACAAGCAACCGGTCACATGACCTCTAAAGTGTCCAAAATTCGGCGAAAGGAAGGGGAAATTCGTGTAATGGCGACATTCGATGTTTGCTAGGAAAATCACTCTGTTTCGGCGTGTGAGGGAGGCAACAAGTACAGAAATTTCATCAGAGTCCGCGTTCGTGGATAGACGGAGCAACTCACATTGTAGCCTTTCCTCCCCCGCTGCGTCTGCTGCTACTCTGTCTTTGGTATCATCCACTCTGGATGTGACCTTAGCAGCCTGGATCACGGTGGTCTGGTCGCCTAGTAGATTGCTCTATGAGTTGACTATTCTTTGCCCTGGCTAGTCATTAGAGCTGAGACCACGCTATCTACAGGGTATGCGTGAGATAGGTTGACGAAATAAAAACAACACAGTTCATCGTATCCGCTTTACTATTCAGTTCGTTTCGTGCAGACAGTTCACCAGGAGTTGCCGCCGCGTTCAGATCGAATTACTATAAATTTCCACTATCACGTTAAAACTATACTGAATTGCTGAAATCTATCACGATGGAATAAATTACTAACACTGTTTTGAAAGTATACTTCGCCGCTTAATTAACTGCTGGGAGACCTTGTTCACTTAATAAGATTCTCATCACTGATTGTACTTCTCGGCGCAATCCGACGTTTGTGTCCCCGGCAGGCAAAACACGTCTACACTGTATCACGTCTCAGACTAGAAGACCGACGCTAAAACCTAATATTCCTTACCAAAACAGATATAGTCTCGCCTCCAGCTGGATTTCTCTGAAAAACTCTAGTTAGCGAGCTACAACCACGCGGACATTTCCCCGAAATACTGGTTTGGGCCAGGTTTGGACCGGTCTACTAATTACCCAGGTAGCGACCCAACCCGTGACCACAGCCTTCCTACGGAACATTTTCATCCATATAGAAATGCAACTTTATTATATAGCTCTGGGTTAAAATACTTATTCACATTCTAGTAATTGAATCTAAATGCTGTTGCTTCGTTTCATGAACTTATCCATCTGTAATATTCATTATCTTAAATTCTTTCACCTTACTTCCTCATTATAATTTAATTATCATTTTATTCATTGTTAACATCGTATTCAATCATACGGCTGATAAATACGGCATCAACATTAAGTGGTTATTGAACACTCTGTGGTAGCGAATGAGAGAAACTGCACTCGTTACAACGTCATTTAGATGTTACCAAACTCTGTTCTTTTGTTTAATAATCCTCCGGAAATACTACGTTATGCAAAGTAATTCACTACCGACGTTTAGGAACAACGCGTACACCGATACATATAAGTCGTGTCATGCGCGCAGCAACGTGAAAGTCTCAAATCTCGCGCCTAATGTGCGAATAACATCGTCAATAGTGGCGAGTGGAGAGGACTAATTATAACAAACTTGGTATTCAAAGGTCGTGGTGTCTTATATGTGATAATACCCACACCCTGTCAGGACGCACCCACTCCCTGGAACTCAAAAGCGAGTACTCATGCAGACCTACCCTGAGAAAACCCCCGACCTGTTGGAAACCTCTCATCCGTAGTCCTCACCTATCATTTGTCATATCTTATGAGGTGTTGAGTGCCGGGAGGGCTCAACGAGGTGCTCAACGGGCAAGGCCCGCTTCATAAATTGGCGCCACAACGTGGTTAACGTAGTCCTGACGGGACCGCCTCATCCCAACGTGGTTAACGTAGTCCTGACTGTACCAGTGACCTACGACATTTGGAGCATTCTTCGGTGTCTCGACTGATGTATTCACCGTCGTAAGTACCGCCAACTAGACCTTGGAACCAACGGAGCTCAGAACACCTAGGACGATCCACCAGTGAACAACGCAACGGAATACGACTTCACGCAGGACAGCCAACGTCGACAAGACAACAACGTAGACGCAACAATACTTCGTAGTGCAACACAGCTTCAAACCCCCCCCCCCCATGTGAAAGTGATAAAACCCTGACTCAGGAAGACAGCAACACCAGGCACGGACATCAACAGTACGTAAGTGGAGATAATTGGATGTAAATGTATTTTTTGTTTTATAAATTAATTGTTGTATTTGCATGAGTAGATAGATGCTGCCAGTAGGAATACGACTTAGAAAAGTGTGCATAAAAAAATTAAGGAAATTTCGAGAACCCAGAAAAGTGAGTAAGAAGGAATAAGCGTATGATACTCCGAAATAAGAAAGTAATTGAAATAGGTAGCAACATGGCAGACAATAACATTTTAGAAGTGTACCAGGAATCTGAGGGAATGGATGTAGGCGTTGAGGGAAACAGAGAATGTAATAGTAGGCAGGCCGAGGTAACTACTCCGGTACCGAACAGGAATACAGCAAGTATGGATAGCATGATGCAAATGTTGCTAGAGAAGATGAACTTGATAGGGAATGAGTTAGGTGAGCTAAACAACAAAATTACCTCTCAAGGTGATGAGTTAGGTGAGCTAAACTACAAAATTACCTCTCAAGGTAATGAGTTAGGTGAGCTAAACCACAAAATTACTGCCCAAGGTAATGAGCTAGGCAATGAATTAGGGGAGCTGAACCGTAAGATTACCGCTCAAGGTAGCGAGTTAAGCAGTAAAATTGCCGCACACAGTAGTGAATTGGCAGATATTAGTAAACAACTCAAGGAGCAAGAAAGTAAATTTACAACGGCACAGGGAGAAATGAGTAACCAGATAAATAGGCAGTTTAGTGAGGTCATGAGTGAGGTAATTGGAGTAAGAAATAACCTTCAGGGTGAAATATGTGTAGTGAGGAGTGAACTCAGATCCACTCAGGAAGAGGTGCGACAAATTAGGGCAGATTATAAGGAAGCTGGCAGCATGAATAATAACATCAGTGTAACAATGAATAATAAGATAGATGAGTTAAGGAATGAGACCATAACTACATGTGTCAATATTTCAGACAAGTGTAACGAATTAGAGGTTGGGGTTGCATCCGAATTGGAAAGTGTAAGAGCTTTAATAGGGGAAAGTAAAAAATCATGTGCCAACGAGATAGTTAAAGTACGGGATGAATTGACACAGGTAGTCACCTCACAATGTGATAAGGTACGAGAGAAGATGAAAGAAATAGCTGTTAGAGAGGTAAGGGAATTATGGAAACGCGGAGAAAACCCTTTACAAAGTCCCGCTTCCACACTTCCTGTCACCTCAGACAATATACTTCCTGTCACATCAGACCATGGAAGACTGAGTGAAGAAAGAACCAATATTAGTGTAGATGACCCGTTGTCACATTCTGACAGTAGTTACCGATTTCATAACGCGCCCGGGACTCGCCATACAATACCTATGTCAATGCAATTTCTAAGCGAATTGCCTGTTCCACACTTTGATAGCACGCGCGATAACGCCAAACAATTTATCAACGATTTAGAGGCATATTTTAACTTAAGAGGAATCCCGGAAGAATACAAGATGATAATAGTTCAGAGGGGCCTGAAAGGACATGTTTAAATTGGTTTCGGCTGACGGTAGGGGAATCGGCACGGTACAATCACTTTCGGGCAGCCTTCATACAGAAATATTGGAGTGACGCCGCACAGTACAACGTCAGGAACCAAATTAATAATGGTAGGTACCCCAGGGGCTCTCACGAATCGATGACGGACTACTTTTTGAGACTAGGACAACTGAGTAAACTCTTGGAACCAGACATGCCGGAAGACCAATCCATAGCGCTTATGGGAAATCACTATCCCGATGTAATCAGGAATCATATCGTAGTGGCACGACCACGGACAATGGGAGAAGCGATAGACTTGCTGACCGCATTACAGGGACATGGAACACAAACAGGTTGGACTGAAGAAAACTTAGACTTTAGGCCACAACCCAGACGACATTTCAATGATGGGATGAGGGCACAACAGCCTAGAAACGGGTACCATAACTATAACCCAGGCAACAGGGATAGGAACCCGCGACCATATGATACACGGCTGAGGGAAGAATGGCGACACAGCAGCCATCAAAATAGCAATAACAGGCCTCCACAAACGTACCCTCTGAGGTACATGTCCTTCGCCCGGCGTGGACACGCAAGTAATAACAATACACTTCGGGGAAACAATAGACCTAGAAGCCGTGAAGAGAATTACCGAACTACGACCACTAACGACCGTCCCATAGTTGAGAGCCAGACGCAGGCAACATTGCCACGCCCACCTTCGCCGCTGACGAGCACGCACACCTTTTACAATGCAAATGCAGCCAGTACGAGTCAACCCAGGACTCCATCCCCGACGGAAAACTAAGGTCCGGATGGGTGGATTCCCCGCACGCATCCGATAAGAAGACACTCCTAGTCGCACAAAACCTTGGGGACGTAGAATTAAGCAGTACAAGAATACAAAAACAGTTGGAACCAGTAGTGCCGCGAATTAAAGAAAATAACAGTTTTGGAACAAGCGGTAGCAAAATTACGACATTAGAAAGGAACACTGCAACGCAAGAGGTTATGGAGGCACCGAGAATAAGTGGTGAGATAGCAGGAATGACTTTTAATATGGTAGTTGATACTGGGTCATCTGTAACCGTATGCAGCGAAAACCTTTACGACCAGTTGGTTAGTCTGAAAATAAAAATGCAAACATTGCCGGTAAAGAATGCAGTATGCAGTGGCGCGATTGGACGGACAAAGCAACGTATAACTAAACAAATCTTGCTTAACACTAGGGTGCAAAACAACGAAATGCAGTTTGTATGTTTTGTCGTGAGAGGACTCGCAACTGATATTATTTTAGGAAGCGACCTACTACACATGTTGAAATCAAACATTGATTACAAAGAATCCCAAATCACATTTAATATATCAGGGACCAAGGTAGAAATTCCATTTATCTCTGGGCCTCAGGAAAGTTATGTTCACCTGTCCGAGGGGAAGAGCAGATTACAGGACGAAGAATTTTACGTAGAAGCCATTCATATTGGGAATGACGGTGGAGTAAACGATAGAAGTCTGCAATGTTTACAAAACAGACTGGAGTGCAGTGACCTAGAGAGCAAGACAGCTGATAGCATAATGCACGCAGAAGAGAGGGGCAGACGTAAACAGACGGAGACAATAGAGCCCTTCGCGGAGCAGGTAGAAACACGAATCGGACAGCTGACCCAACTTTCCATGGAACAACGACAGAGACTGCAAAACATTTTGTTAAAGAACCGAAATATTTTTTCCGCTAGAACTGGCAGATGCAATATGTTTACATATTCATTTGAAGTTGCTGAAGTACCAATCAACCACTACAAATGTAGGATTATACCCCAGGAAATAAGGGAGGCAGTATCTGAAAAGATAACCGAAATGTTGCAGCACGGAATAATAGAAGTTTCGGACACACCGTACGTACAACCGCTGTGTATTGTTAAGAAAAAGAACGGTACAGTCAGAATAACTATCGACGCGCGACATTTGAATCAATTTATCAAGCCTGATAATGCGAGAACGCAAAACATAGAGGAAATATTAGCCGGAATCGGGAGATAGAAATGGTTTACATCTCTCGATCTAACTAACTCATACTTACAAATTGAAGTAGAGCCAAAATTGCGGAAATACCTAGGATTCATCCATCAAGGAAGAGTGTACTGCTTTCGACGATGCCCGTTCGGCTTGTGCGTCTCAGGGATTGGTTTCTTGCGAGCCATGCACGCTGTATTTGGAACAAATACTGGAAATTACATTTCCCAATATGTGGACGGCATATTAGTGTATGACCTAGACACCGACTTACACCTGGACCATCTGGAAACGATACTAGACCGAGTTGGAGAGTGTGGCCTAACCTTAAACTGGGACAAGTGCAAGTTTTTCGCACAGACTGTAACATTTTTAGGATATGTAATTTCAGGTGAAACTATATCACCGGATAAGGAACGCATAGCATCCATTTTGAAAATACCGCGACCACGGAATGCGAAACAAGTGAAGACGTTTTTAGGTGTGTTAGGATACCAGAGCCGATTTTTAATCAATTATGCCAAGGAAACGGCACCTTTGAGGGCACTGTTGTTAAAGAACACTAAATGGAGTTGGTCGGACCTAGAGGAGAATACATTCAATAAATTGAAACAGTTGTTTGCCAACTCAATATTATTAACACGCCCCAGAGCGGACTTGCCTTTCATTATGTATACCGATGCTTCAATGGTTGCATACGGGTGCATTCTAACCCAGGAATACCCCGAAGGGGAGCTCCACGTCATTGCGACAGCGTCAAGGTCGCTAAACGCTGCTGAAAGAATCGCATGTGTTACTGAGCAAGAGATTGGTGTTATATTTTACGGAATAAAAAAGTTCAAACATTATATTTATAACAAACCAGTCATCATATACACCGACCACGTGAGCCTAGCATTTATAAAGAATTGTAAGATGACCAGTGGAAAAATATCAAGGTATATCCACGAGATAATGTCATACCGTGTAGATATGAGGCACATCCCCGGAAGCTGTAATATTTTTAGTGACCTTCTTTCGAGGATAAGCATGGGTGAGAACCTTCCCGAGACTGTACCAAGTGCGCAACGAGAAGTCAAAATAATGAAATTAGACTTAAAATTGAATGACAGAGTGGCTACAAAATTGAAACGATTAGAGGAATACCAGCGAAACAACAGTAAATTGGCCAAAATTCGGGAAACTCTGCCCCCAATTGGACCAGAAAACAAAGGAAAGTTAGGTTTATTTGAAAATGTGATATACAAATTACATGGAAGACACGTACCTGCCTGGAAAGTATATATACCCGCCGAATTAGAGGAGTTGGTAATTGAGGCATACCATGTTGCATTAATTCACGCAGGCGTAGACAGAACGTGCTTAACCATATCGGAACACCTCTACTTGCCAAAATTAGGAAGAAAGGCCCGGAAAATTATATTTAGACTAGGTGACATTAGAACTGGACGAGAAGTAGGGAAATACCATCTTGACTCGATACGCCCATTCAAGGAGGCGCGTAAATCGACACAATCGTGACTCATAGACCGTCAGGCATTATCGCGAGGGAATGGCATTGAGATAGATGTATTCAGATTAAATTAGTGAGAGAGAATAAGGCTGTAACAGATAATCTAATGGGAAGAGAACGCAGTTTTATCAAATGAATAAGTATGTCCCTTCGAGTATGCTTTCTTTCTTTTCTTTCGTTCCCTCCTTCTTTGTTGTTGCGACGAGAAAGCATTAAGCAAGTCCCACGTAGAGCGTAAAATTGGGAAAGGACCCCTTAATCTCCCAAATGAATGTGAAATTGGTAGCTAGGCCAGAAAGTACACGTATAATATGTATAAAAGAAAACAATTTATATAAAGTAAGGTATGTGTAATAAGGCAACAAATGGAGGAATAAAAATTAAATAAAAAAAAAGTATGTGATCTGTATATTTAACCAAGGGAATAATTGTTTCATATGAGTGTTATATTGTGTATGGGTAATGAAAGAATGAATGGAATTCCAATGTAATTAGTGACACAAATATCTTTGTTGAGAGGTTGCTAAGCTCGAAAAACCTGATTGTGAACTATAAAGGACATGTAGAGATAATGGCCGGAAAAGAGAACAGCGGCAGGACAGAGAGACAACGGTCAAATACCTGGTATGTCAGGGACAAAGCCTGAACCACTGTGTAATGATTCATTGTAATAGTTTTAAGAAATATTGTTTGTGCACTTCATGTAATGTTTTGTATAAGTTAATATGTAATTAATCTCCACTCGTTCACTACCGACGACGTATATCATAGTATACATACACGCATACACCAACCAGCTCACACAATGATGGGATATTCTGAGAATTTCGAAAGTGACTTTTAATATAAAAGCCCTGTTCTAAATTATCAGAAGGGCATAAGATACCGTCCCTGTTAGGCAATATCATCATAATAACCCCGAAAGTCTTATTACACGCATAATTAAGGGCGGATAGATACCACAATATGAATTAAAGTTATAATAAATATAGGATAATGATTAAGCATACAAGTGCAGATACTAAACAGGCAATCCCAATATATATTATTAAAAGCATGAACCCAACGTGTTAAGGGAGAGGGCAAAATGAACATTGTCCCGCACAGACAGGTTCTTTGGGTATTTCTAGCCGACACAAGTGGCATTGTCCAAGGATAGACCCTCGGCGCCAGCCTAAGTATTGACCTGAATATAATACGTGACGAGAGAATAGACTCTGGAATCTAAGGCACACAGTTCCAAACATGCTTATGCATTAATTAGCTAGACTGTGGGAAAGAGAAATTCGCGTGGAATACATGCCTCATACACTAGAAATTGCTATTTATTCAAGAGTAGGGATAAAACATAACCTATAAGGGACCAGCAACCGGTCACATGACCTCTAAAGTGTCCAAAATTCGGCGAAAGGAAGGGGAAATTCGTGTAATGGCGACATTCGATGTTTGCTAGGAAAATCACTCTGTTTCGGCGTGTGAGGGAGGCAACAAGTACAGAAATTTCATCAGAGTCCGCGTTCGTGGATAGACGGAGTAACTCACATTAAGTGGTTATCGAAAACTCTGTGGTAACGAATGAGAGAAACTGCACTCGTTACAACGTCATTTAGATGTTACCAAACTCTGTTCTTTTGTTTAATAATCCTCCGGAAATACTACGTTATGCGAAGTAATTCACTACCGACGTTTAGGAACAACGCGTACACCGATACATATAAGTCGTGTCATGCGCGCAGCAACGTGAAAGTCTCAAATCTCGCGCCTAATGTGCGAATAACATCGTCAATAGTGGTGAGTGGAGAGGACTAATTATAACAATAAACTTGGTATTCAAATGTCGTGGTGTCTTATATGTGATAATACCCACACCCTGTCAGGACGCACCCACTCCCTGGAACTCAAAAGCGAGCACTCATGCAGACCTACCCTGAGAAAAACCCCGACATTTTGGAAACCTCCCATCCGTAGTCCTCACCTATCACATGTCATATCTTATGAGGTGTTGAGTGCCGGGAGGGCTCAACGAGGTGCTCAACGGGCAAGGACCGCCTCAAATCTGTTGTGTATCACTCCTAGGATCAAAGAACCATACGCTGAGCTAGCTACGAACCCATTGCCCGTCCCAATAAATCCATGAAACCAACTCCACGCATATACCCCCGTCCAAGTACGAGTACCCCCTCATGATAAAAAGCTAAATATTCATTTACCAACATAATGATAACAAAACACAGGGCACGCTGTAAACAACCATAAGTAAAGTGCGGATTTGAACAGTGCCTAGTATTCCTTTGTTTGATTGCCTGGTGGCGTCTGATTCAGAGCGAGGTTTGTTGGCTACCTGAAGGTCTTGTTCTGGGGATGTGCAGCTCTGTAGACGGTAAATAACTAATGAGGCTTTTCTAGACGTATGTAACCACTTCAAGTACCTGAATTTTTGGTCAATCCATTCTATTTACTTTTCAAAGTTCTTCGCTCTACTTTGATTTAATACCTTTATGGGGCGTTGATGGAAAAATAAATTTCTGATGATCTTTTTTATTGTTATTAGGGATGGATTTTAAAGCAAATGTGCTGGGAATTTTAAACACGTTCTTCTAGCTTTTTGTTCTAATTTCACTCTTGATCACGTAACACCATTGCAAAATTTTTTTAGGTAGTTTTC
This sequence comes from Mantis religiosa, assembly GCA_030765055.1. Classification (NCBI taxonomy): domain Eukaryota; kingdom Metazoa; phylum Arthropoda; class Insecta; order Mantodea; family Mantidae; genus Mantis; species Mantis religiosa. The sequence continues at coordinate 102,728,366 of CM060955.1, forward strand.
TAAGTTGCATGTTTTAATTTGTGGATGTATCGAATTGAGAGAAGGTTATTTCCAGCAAGAGAGCAACGTGCCATACATCTAATGACACCATGGAACTTGTAACCAGTTTCTTTGGTAATCGAATAATCTCAAAAGGCCTGTGGCCCACCAGATCCATTGACGTAACCTCACCGGAGGGCATCTACAATGTACAAGAATGGGCCACGGACAATTGATGTTCTCAAGGAATCCATTCGAACTGATATAAGTAACCATGGCGAAGATACACTCCATAAAACTTTAACAGAATATTATGACTTTGTGGGTTCGTGAAATGATAAGTCCAATTGCACCACTCAAAAATGTTCTTTATTTCCACCGACTTACAGTTAAACACTTGCCAATTACACATAATTACGTAATGCACACAATTATGATTCACCAGTTCGCCCGTTACAATTCCACTTGCACTCGCGATTACGTAAACTACTCCGACGCACGTACGCAGTCCGTCCCGTCACTGGGCGCACCTCACAGCTGTTCGCCAAACACTGACTGCCTTCCAGACCGACGTGTTGCTTATATAGGATCAGCTGGCCAATCTAGAAGTTTCTGGATTCAGTGAATCACCTCGAAAATTCCAGAGGACAGGGGAAGGGGAAAGAGGCGGCCAGCGACAAGTAACACTCCCCTAATCAACCACTCAGTTAGTGACTGAGATAGATGAGTGGGTGTGGCCCACATGCTTCTGGTCCCTTCTCAGCTGTCGTTGGTCTGGCTTTCCACTAATTGGGTGGCAATATGGTGAGACGAGTGTAAACATCCGTGTTGGAGGACACTTCTAACACTTTCTCTGATATGTCAATAGTGTAATGTAATCTCCGAATTGTGTTTTATATTCTCCCAAAGTTGCACGTGTGTCGTATTATTGGTTCAAAAGTAATGGCCCATTAAATTGGTTCAGGTTTATATGGATCACGCTGTATATATTTCGACGGCAACAGGCATAAAAGTTTCACCACAAATAAGAAAACAATCGGCAGATAAAGTTTCATGGTAATAATGAGCCTTGCTAAGCGGTTAATGATAGCGCGGCTATTGTAAACATGCGCCGGCAAGTAAATATAACTGAGGGAAAGGACTTGCCGGCATAGATTGAGTTACGCTTCTGGAATGTGATAGAATATTTGGTTTCTTTATACTTCCGGAAATTTCTGGACTGATAGAGATTGCTCGGGTTATGGTTTATTTTAGGACAATCCAGAATTACGAATTAGGTATTTAAGGACGTGACCGCTCGCAAAGTGAGTAGTTGTTATCAGAGTGAGTAAGCAGAGTCTGTTGGGTAACAAGAGTGTTGTTGCAAAGTAGCTGAACTGGACACTGTTATTGTCATCGACCTTGGAAGATTGTGTTGTTATGTGATGTAATGTTGTTACGTGAGAATTGAACAGCGTATCCCTACGGAAGTAAAGAGCATTTAGAATTTCTGCAACTCGGTCTTTTAATTCTACCCACCCACAAAATCACAATATCTTGGTACTTTATGATGGGCTTTATGAGTTTTCCTCTCATGCGATATGATATCTATGTGTAGGAATGTTTGCAGGTATTGAAAAATCTTACTAATCTGGCGGTTTGTAAAGTACATGTGGAATTTTGAAATATTAACTTAACAATATTTAATGAAATTTAACCTTATTGTGCAGTAAGGCACTTTAGAAGTAGTTTACAGGTATTGTAACAGACTGTACACATTATCACACTGGTCATTTTATATCAATACATGTAAATAACTCCTGCTCATGGTAATGTACCCAGAGTAGTAAGTACAAAACAATAACAAACAAAAAGAAAACATATCTAGGATCAAAAAGGAAATTAGGTTGAACTACAATTCGGAGTCTTAACCTCTTGGAACCCTAAACGCTATAGGATAGCTTGAAGGTTTAGAATGAATTATTTTTATACAATATTTCATCTACTTACCACAATTACCATTAAGCAGCAGAAACTGTAAAACTTAAGTTTGGTCTGTATTTGACATTATTACTCGACAAGCTTCACTGTGAGCTGTACCGCATTACTCCTGGATTAGTTCCATATCCTCGATGTTTAACATTTTTCATTGCATTATGATTCCGAGATTAATTAATAATTGTTTCTTTTATATAGGCTAAGCGCAAACAATGGAACGGTCCTGTTTAAAATGACCGTGATTTACTCCCACATTTTTGCTTTTGACATCCAACCTGGAGCTTTCATATTGGGACATTGATGTATGAATACATTTGCTTGACATGTATCACTCTATCAGCGGAATTCCATTCAACAATTTGTTTAGGTATTAGCAGACCCCATGTCTGCATTAAAACGTTGAAGCATTAATGATTCATTATGGATCGTGTTTGTTCATATTTCCGAAACAAAGGTGCTCTTCATCTCTTTTTTAGCAATAACTCTTTTCACTTTTAATTTTTTTCGTAAAAAATGAGCAGAGCGTGTTTTAATACGAAGCGAAGTCTTCCCTGAACATCACAAAAAGTTGTCGACCCTTATTTGAAGTAGGGTGAAGAAAATTAATATAGGCGCAGGCCATCATGGAAGGAGAAGCTTTCAAAATAGTCTTATTAAATATGTATGAAGCTTAAGATTACTTATAAAACTGTTCAGCGAAGCAAATAGCTCCATGCAACTAATTGTTAGAAAACATCTCTAAACTTAGGGACATTTGTTATCTTTACTCCCTCTACTATTCACCTATAATAAGTACTGTAACCACAACCAAAATTTGACATCAAAATTTCCCGAAAATAATTGTTCTGTTGTTCTCTTAAAGCACTGCAGTATTTTAAAAAATGGTTCCTGTATGCTTCTCTGCTTGTGTCTGTCTTTTGTCCATGAATAAAACACAAAGAGTACCACAAATATATAACTTGGTATACAAGTTTTGGGTTTTCCGTTTATAAATTCCATTATAAAGAGTTCTCAAACTAAACTATCTTTTCTTAGATACGGTTTCGTAACGACAATTAATGGCTATCCCATAGTGACCTGTTCTTAAAGTATTTAACCACGGCTTAAGTCTTCTCTATTTTTATTCTCTTTGTACTAATAACGAAGTATGCACTAAAGCCAGTTACAATGATGCTGATAATTTTCGATTTTGTAGCGTAGATTAGCAAATAAGCTATTTTAGTAATAATTTATAAAAACATGATTACAGAAAGTCTATCGATTAGATCATAACAGATTTTTCTGAAAAGGTATACCTATCTACATGGAGCGTCCAGAAATTAAGCTCTGTTTCAATTAATCTCCGCTGCAGCGCTGTGATCGTGGTTCCGCACATGCGTGGTGGACGCTCTTTATCAAGGAGAAGAAACGTGCGCCATTGTGAGATCTCTATCAGCCACGTACCCTTTGTTGTGCTTGTTTAAAATGTCGGTATTGATTGAATATCCCGCCGATTGTGAAATCAGATCTGTGATTCGTTGAAACGAATTGATATTAATCGGCAAATTTGCGATGGCAAAAGGTCTTGTGTTTCTTTACGATAACGCACGACCACACACTGCAAATGCGACGAAAAACATCCTACAGGGATTTGTCTGGGATGTGTTTGTCCACACTCCGTACAGCCCTGACCTCGCTCCTAGCGTTCATGTGTTTTTGCATCTCAAATCTTTCCTTGGCAGTCAACACTTCAACAATGACGAAGAGCTGAAAGAAAATGTTTCCAACTGGTTGAAGACACAGGCGGCAAACTTCTATGAAGAAGGTATAAAAAAAACTTGTGCCTCGCTATGACAAATGCCTGCAAAATTTCGGCAGTTATGTGGAAAAGTAGTTTAAGAGTTGTAGAATTTTGTACAATAAATGATGTTTCTGTACCTGTACACGATTTAATTTTATTACCAAACAGAACTTACCTTCTGGACCTACCTCGTATGAACTGTGAATGTATTTTGAAACTTTCAAAAACGGTGTCACCTTTTTGTCTTAAACTGTACTTCTGCGACAGAATATAAAAGTAAATGACTATCTTTCATTTGAAAGTACAGTTTCCTGCCCCAGGTATATACACATCCTCTAAATCAAACTACAATAGACCTGATGGAGGACCACTCGCCTTCATGCCCCACATTTTCTATATAATTAGAAATATAGCTTACACTGCAAAGAGAAGTGTTAATTAACCGGTACTGCGCTGTTATTGTTCCTTTTCTTCCACTTGAGCAAAGTCTCTTTATATACAAAAGAAGGAAGTTGGCAACACTGGTATGATACACAGCAAGAACACATATAATGGGGTGTAATGGCTTCCGGTCTGCATAAAATTAGTTTACAAATTGCTCTTTGCTTGAGAAAGCAAGGAAATATCGTTATGGACCTCCCACATGAGTTGGGGGCTCAATAAAACTACTCGCAGAAATGGAGCAGTGCAATTGGGCACAAGAAAACATCCTGATATCACACTAATAGAGAACTTGTGATTATGATAATATAAACCTCCTTTTATTTCAAACGTTGTTTCTAGACTTTACATACAGGGCGTTCTCTTTAGCACTTCTCTTACGTTTTGACGTTAATGCGGAAGTATTCTGTGCCGCTTTCTCGAAGTTTTTACCTCTCTCTACATCCGCCTCTCTTTCCTTTGATATTCCTTGCCTCTGCCTTTCAACTTTCTCATTCTAGCGGAATCTCTGTCTTTCCTCCCTGCAACGTAAGTGTAAGGTGACATTGCTTTGTGTGCTTAACCCTGCAGTAGGCGCGTGACTGATTGTAAGGTGATTGGGAGCACTGTAGACCATTCTATTCTATGCTTTTAGTTATGACTATATTGGAATTAGAGGAAGTAATTTACATCAAAAGCACCAGAAGGGCATTAGCAATGTAATACAATACGCTCGCTTTCTTCTTGAGCGGGCAGTCAGGTGAAAAGACGATCAGATATCAACGTTTCGGGAGTGTACAACTCTCCCATCATCAGGATATTTATAATATGTTATAACCTCAAATTAAATACTGGATATAACACAACTATAAACAAAGACAAAACACTATCAAAATACTGCTTTCAGTAAATTATATACCAGGTCAGGAGATGGCGGGGGTATAGAAAATTGTCAGAGAAACGTAACTACTTAACTTGATTATCAAGCTGTATTGATGCTTCCTTCTTAATTCGATGGATTTCCATTTTTAAGGCCAGTTTCTAACGGGAACTGAACTGAAATTCAGCATCACGATTAAGCGTGCTCCTTTCAAAGGAAATCGCCAAAGCCTCCCTAATTCTCCGCTCCCAGTAACTGTTGCATATCACCAAGATGGTCGTCTCCCGAAGATTGGCTCTATGTTCGTTATCAAAACAGTGCTCTGGCAGCCCAGATTTAGGCTGCATTAAACGAATGCTCCGTTCATGTTCGATTATTCTAGTATCGATAGTCCTTCCGGTTTGTCCCATATACAGCGTCCCATATTCACAGGGAATGCAGTACACTCCCGTAACTTGGAAGTCCAGGTTGTCTTTCACTGGTCTCAACAGACGTTTAATCTTCGGAAGTAGCTTGTGGATGGTCCTGATGTATTTGGCGAGAATTCTGCTGATTCTGCCGGATAGATTGCCGGTAAACGGAATGCTGTACAATACGCAAGCGTCAGATAAGCCTACTGCTACAGCCTGCATCCTACATTTTGTTCAGTTTTTCTATTTGGTAAGAATTCTGGAGCAATCTAAACTTTCTTCTTTAAAAGAGTGCCAACATAAGTTAGTTTCTTTTCATGCAACTGTTTTTCTACAGCCGCCATCATGTTCAACTGTAAACAGCATACAAATAGATTTATAGAAATAATATTTTTGATAAAAGGTACAGTAATTCTAGACCAATACGTATAACTATTATTTGTTTCAAATGAGAAGGTGTTTGTCCTTGAGCGCTACGAGATGGGCAACCAATCGGTGTCCTGCGGTGTTGTCGTATTGCATTCCCACTAAGTGGTGTGTGAGGAGCGCCAACCTAATCAATCTGTATGAAATACTATTCGCGCTAAGACAAAATTCAAATTTTGGCGAAACTGATCCATGTGGAAGATAGAGAGTAATGTATCTAACATAACCATGAAAATCACATACTTTTAGCTCAAATGGTTTTTCTAATACAAATCAATAAACCACTATTTGTATTATAACAATAAGTCGCGACGTAAGCAATGTATGAATATCATTATTGGTTGGCACGTATGCGTGTACGTATATTTGTAACTACTCAGAACTGAAACGTAAATGTTTCACATGACCTGATAAAAGAATTACATTGAATAATCCAGTTCGAGCGAGAGGGAACAATAAATTTCCTGCTGCCCTGGCAGAACGTGTCTGGTCACGTTATATCTTTGTGTATGTATGCTTCGTAATCTCTATTTACTCAAGAGAGTTCAAAGTGGTTGGTATGTATGTACATATACTTTTAATTACTCAGGACTGAAATTTAAACTCTGACATGACGTGATAAAAGAATTACTGAGAATAAGTCAAGGTGTTAAATTCGAGAAAGAACAAATACTTCATTTCCTGTTAGGGAATGCTGTATGCTTATGTTTATGAATGAATGCTGGATAAGAAGTGTTTATTTACTATGGAGAGTTCACAAAAATATCATTCAGTTATTCCTTACACAACAGTAGCGTAAGAGTTAAATAGCTTCTTGCGGTGAAATTAGTGGCGAGTCAAAAAGGCAGGTATTGCGAAGTCAGGCTTGAAGTATTATTTTTAAGGTGTGCACGTTCTTCAAAAAATTTTCGGAAACAAAAAATAAAATGAGTTATTGCAAAGAGTACTTCCGTTTAAACACACGGAAAAAGTGTATCAGCTGGAACAACTTGTAATTGAAACGGGACACGAAGTAATATGCTTCCCACCCTACCCAATTGATTTGGTGTGGGCTCAAATAAAAGGGGGCATTGCAGACAGAAATAATACTTTTAAACTGACGGACGTTAAACACCTTGTTCATGAAGAAATTGACAAGGTAACACAACAGGACTGGGAAAGCTGCGTGGCATGCAGAAGACCTTCACGAAGACGATTTTAAGAAAGAAATAGCACGTGACCAGACTATGGAACCTATAATCATAAATTTGCAAGGCTCAGACGATGAAGACAGGGACAATTACGAATTGTCCCTTGACGGAAGTAACATTGACAGCGATATGGATGAGCCACTCACAGTTCCATTGGTTTGCAAAAACAGGTAATTCATAAACTATAATTTAGGCATTTAAAATATACATAATTTGCGAAAATGCTTTTACAGTTTTGATTTTGGCAACTGCATCATTGTAAAAGTTTGTAAAATATAATTTGCTTACCCTTACGTCTGCGCCAAGGAGACCTGCACGTTGTATGAGGGTGGAGAGAGAGGGAAATATAAAAGGAGTGAGGTAACAAGCTGGCAACGCTGAGTGTGATACGATATCTGATTAGCTGGACTCTAGCACTCTTCCCATTTGAAACACATAATAGACGCATGGTCTACAATGGTAGACAAACATAAGACAGCCGTCAATAATAAAAGCCTGTCATTTTCATAAGCAACGGAAGTACTAATGATGAAGACAAAAGCGGGAGTGCGTGCGCAATGTAGAAGTTGAAGTAAAACAATACGAGACATACGCGATCTACATATGTAGACATGTGCCTACTGCAGGGCTAAATAAAAGACTAAACTCAAGTTGAAGCTACAACAGTACTTCCCCTCTTGCTTGTTTCTTAGTGTTTATTGCGATCCGAGCTATACTGTTTCTCGTAACAACCGGTGTTTCTGGCAGCTTGCTTCGCCTTGGAAAAAATAAGCTTCCAGTTCCAGATGGGATATTGTTGTTTGAAGACGGAAGTGTTCTCAAATAAGACCTGGCGACGGATATGTTCAAGTTCTTCTCGGGAAGCAAGCCAAGTGAAAAGACGATTGGAAATTGACGTTTCGGGAGTGTGGATCTCTCCCATCACCAGGATATTTATTAAATGTTATAACTACAAATGAATCATTGGATATAACACAAATGCAAAGACAAAACACTATCAATATTCTAATTACTGAACAAAACACTGTTTTCAGTATACTAAATGCCAGGTCAGGAGATGGCGTCAGTAAAGAAATTAAGTGAGTCAAAGAAAAGTAACTACTTAGCTTGATTATGAAGCTGTATGGATCTGTGCTCCGTAAGTCGATGGATTTCCATTTTTAAGGCCGGTTTCAAAGAGGAGCTGAGGTGTTCTCAGTTTCACTAACTGTCCAGAACTCCAATCGGGACGAATGTGGAAATGTTTACAACTCTCACCAACTTCTAACTTAAATGAATCTTCTGGTTGCTCGCTAGCTCAGTTCAGTCCTTTTCTGCCGTTTCTTCAGAAAGTATTTGTAGAGTATGGTAGAAAAAGAAATAAATCAAAATTGCAATACTAATGAAATATATGATTTAGAAGGTACTCTTTATATAAATATTTTAAATAATCGACTTGCCAAACATTTTTCTCATACGCCTTTATGTTGCATATTTCAATAGAAAACATACAGAAGAAAGACGCTTGTTTGTGTTGTACAAGCCGTTTCCTTTTCGACAAAATAATACGCATTAATTCCGTTTGCTAATTGTGACCTAAGGAAGAATTAAACATAAAGATTTCTAACAATTGGTTCTTCAATTAACCAAATAACGCAATGACGAAATTTGTAATTTCTAATTTATTTGTCATCTTTCCTTTTATATCATCAAATGGAAATACAAAATCAAAATGACAATTATTAAATCCATACTGAAAAATGACATACATTCCTCAATCTTGAAAATCCTGCCAATTTCTCTTTAACTTTCCCTAAATTATTCCCTATATTTATCCAGTTCCTTTCCCCTTTTACTGACAAAATTTTTATAATTACTACTTCACCCCCCAAATTGTCCCATTTATGTAGACAGGCCTGCTCTCCCCATGCAGGTTTAAATAATCTGCAAATAAGACTTTAAAAAGATAGTGAATAGTGGTACAATTTTAGTGGAGTATGTGCATAACTTATCATGGTTTGCTTGTCTCCAACCTCTGCAGCTATTACATTTTGAATTGTTAGCATTTACTTCAGCTGTTATTATACAATGTTAACACCCAGAATTCAATTTCTTTTCTATTTTACTAAAAAGTACTTGTTTATTTAACTTAAGTAAACAAATTTTCCTAACTTCCTGGAGCTTAAGATTGAATACATTTATGAAAACTCTTTGTCACCTTTCTTTGCTTGATATTATATGCTTAATCTATCGACTGCAAAATAAATTATAGTACATTATTATGATGATTACAGGATTAATTATAATGTCGATAATATCTTGTATCGAGACTGTTGCGCATATGTCGTGAAGGGGGTGCATAACTTCTATCCAGAGAGATCCTTTAGGTATTTTAGGTATTTTAGGTTGATGCACCGGTCCTGTAGCTTTTACTAAAATTGTGAAATATGGTAAAACATATAACAATCTCTTTTGCTCGTTTATTATATTTTTAATTCGTATTTTATACTACAGAGGTGATATTAATACTACTTTAAAAATAGCAAATGAGTATTTAATTTGTTTCTGTGTCATTTAAGAAAGACAGCATGTTAGTCTTTGCAATTTTCGTTACTCAAAGCCTCGATTTTACACTTTTATAATTTATTAACTTGAAATATTTAAGCGAGCCAAGGTTAAGTGATTCAAAAATAGTTGCAAGTTAAAAATATTAAATATTTAAGTTAAATTTATCCCAGGCGACCGCAAAGTCGCATTTGAGGTGGGCAGCATGGCGCTGGGGGAATTTCTTCCGGGTCATCCGGTTTCCTCCACATCATTCCACCAATTTCTCCACCCTTCATTCATCCCAGGCGTTGGGCAGAACCCCCAACCCTGATCATCGAGTCAATATTATCGCGGTAACGGGCATTAAAGTTTCGGTGGAAATAGATAAAAGACGGCGAATGGTGTTTTACGGTAATAAAGAGCTTGCATAAGCAGTTAACGATAGCCCGGCTAGTGTTCACAAAGAGCCGGCAATTAAAGATAGCTAAGGTAAAGGACTTGCCGGCACAGATAGGACTTTACGTTTGGAAGGTTCTGGTGATATCTTGATTGTAAGAGAAAAAATTGTATCTTATTTATACGAGAAACCTCTCGAATTTATGAATGAGAAGTGATTGTGACACGCCAGTCGTAAGTTGTAAATCAGCGAGAGGTAAGCAGAGAACAGCTGAGTGTGTTGTAACAAGAACTGTTTGTTATTGTCGTCGTCCTTGGAAGATTGTGTTGTATATGTCATGTAATGTTGTTACGTGAAAATTGACCAGTGTATTTCTACGGAAATAAAGAATATTTAGAATTTCGGAAAATTGGACCTTTAATTCTACGAACCCACAAAGTCACTATATGCTTCGGCTCCCTCACTCTGAGAGAATCCCAGTGACTCCTACCAGTATTAGTGACGGAAGGGAGGAAAAAAAAAAGGTTAATTTATTTTGCATTACGCACATTGAAGAATGTGCCCGCCTTGGTAGCGTGGCGGTGGCAGCATGTCTGCCTCACGTCCAAGAGGTCCCGAGTTCGAATCTCGGTCAGTGAGTTACCTGGATTAGGTTTGTCCGGGGTTTTCCCTTATCCTGTAAGACGAATGTCGGGTAACTCTAAGCTCCATGGACCCCGGATTCATCGACCGATGTGACTTAACGTTGGAGGACGTAAATTACACACAAAAAATTGAAGAATGTGAACGGTCTAATAACTGGTATACAAAAGTTAGTTACCTATTAAACTTATAAGTAATAGAAATTACTGCACAATTATTTACTTAAGTTTATATTCCAAATTCGAATTAATAATCTAGAAGAAATACGATAAAGTGTAGAGCTTACGAGAGCATTGCCTAATTCCATATGAAAGAGATTATTGTGACTTTGTGGGTTCGCAGATTTAAAAGACCGAGTTGCAGAAATTAAAAATCTCCTTTATTTTCGTAGAAATACTCTTATAGATTACAGCAGTAGTTACATACACCATTAATGTACCAAGGTTGATGGCAATAACAAACCGTGACAGCTGATTACACTAGCTCTCGTTACAACAACATTCTTTTTACACAACTACTGCTTACTCACTCTTGTTTACAACAACTGCTTCACAACTGTCCTGCTGGCGTGTCACAATTCTTTTTATATGTCTATTCATAACTCGAGAACATTCTCGAACAAACAAGAAGGTCAACCATTCTCCGTCAATCAAGATATCTCTAGAAATTTCCAAACATGAAACCCTACCTGTTCCGGCTAGTCCTTTATCTGAGATAACATTATTTGCCGGCCTTGTGACCCATCAACGCGTTATCGTTAACTGCTCATGCAAGCTCGTGAAACATTATCCGCGGTCTATTATCTATTTGTGCCGAAACGTTTATGCCCAGCGCCACGACATTATTAATAAATAAACTAATAATTTCAAAGCATTTGATAAGCGCTCAAAATCAGTGTCCTCTAAGTTTTGTCGCCCACGAGGTGACTCAATGTGGTATGCACAAGCATACGTATTTCTTCCGAGATCATTGGTTCAAACCCTGTCTAGACCGATCCCTTTTATGTGTACTTAAAAATGACAAGTCTGTGTCGGTAGATTTAGTGGTACATGAAATAATTTCTGTTATTCCTAACGAAATGAAGACACACCGGTATGATCCTAGTAACTGACAGCGTCGCTAGAAAAGCAAAATATGCCTTTATGTATATTTTATGATCTGAGTAGGATGAAAACAAAGTCAAATAAATCAGAACATGCATTGTCTCAACTAGCTATTCAAAGCATTAGTTTAACATTTCATTCCAAAGAAGTAGTAATTTTCAAATTTAAACTGGTATTACCTATCCGCTGTCAACTTGTTCAATAAAGTTCTGAAACATATTAAAACAACCTCTTGTTTCAAACTTTCTTGGGCTCCAAAAACAGAAGTCAGTAAGCATAAAACGTGGATAAATATTCATCACTGTTTGTGAATATGTTGACAAACAAAAGAAGTACGTAACAAAGCATTTTTCTGCTCGAGATAGCATCCCAACGCGGCGACATATATGAGGGAAATCATTTTAGCAGATTACCCATGAACAAAGGCTGTTATATTCTTTTATTTCATCCTCTTATTTTCCGCATTAGTCTCAATTGTCTGCTCGCTGCTTCGCTTTCATGTTGAAGCAGATGAGCAAGAAATAAAGGAAAAAAATCTCTTGCCTTACTCAGCTGGAGATTTCTCTGCTCTAAATTGTTGAGAAAGAAATCATGAGAGGCTCGCATCTTTATGCTGATGTTTCTGTGAAATGAAATATTCTCTTTAAGCGAAGTTTACATCTGCATGACAAAAGATGTCATTTACTCACAGATCACTTTCTCAGTATGTTAAACATTGATATGTTGAAATAGGCGATACATTTGCTGACATAACTGTAAATAATGCGCTACCCCGAAGCGATTTTGCATTAAAAATGTTTTAATTAGCGTTCATACCTGTGTGCTGTTAAACATATTAATATTTTGACCTAAATTGAGAGGCTCTAATACGACAAATGAAGGCAAATAGGAAGTGAAAATATATAAATTACTGTGGTATTGTTTTCTCTAATGGCCTTTACGTATATATACAAATTAGTACAAATGGTTTACCACATTACAGTGTAATTCATTACAAAACGTACGAGTTTACGAGGGGTGTTGTAAATTTTTAAGTATCACCCTTTAAAAATGTGATGGAGTTTGTGTTGATATGTGCTTGTTAGTTCTTCTCTACGTAGTCACTATCCAGATTTACACATTTTTCCAGCAATTCTTGAACTTCCGAATGCCTTTATTATAAAAGTCTGCAGAATTCGCTTTAAACCACTCTTCCACTTAAATATTGACGACATTTTTTGACAAATCGGCGACCTCATAACAGATTCTTCATTTTCAGTAACAAGAAAATGTCACTTGGTGTGAGATCGGGTGAATAAGGCGGATGCTGTAAGGTCCCAAAGCCACATTCCCTTGTTTTGTCAACTGCAGCTTGAGACGAATGAACTGCTGCATTGTCAGCCAGAAGACGTACAACTTTGGAGAGCATACCGCATCGCTTCTTAATCAGAGCTGCTGGTAACTTGTCCAGAAAGTTGCAGTAGTATCTGCCGGTGATAGTTTGACCTCTGATAAAATAATCTGTGAGGATGACTCCACGACAGTCACAAAAAACTGAAACCATGACCTTCCAAGCTGACTTCTGAACCTTTGCCTTTTTGGGATGGGGAATCAGTATGTTTCCATTCCATGCTCATGGATTTTGTCTCTGAATCATAACGATAGATCCAGGATTCATCCATGGTTACCAAGCGAACAAAAAATCATCTTCATCCTGTTCCAACAGCATCAACATCTGTCTTGAAAGGTGTTTTCTTTTGGAAATTTAATAGCAAACGTGGACCCCACCGTACAGACACCTTAGACATTTGCAGTTCGTCGTTAATAATTTTCCACACACTACCATAGCTAAGATGTGTCTCATTCATGATCATATGGATGGTTGCTCGTCTGTCTTCCAGTATTAAACACTCAACTTTCTTCACTGTAACAGCATCGTCCTGTCTACCAGCTCTTGGCTCATCTCTCAGTTACATGTGACCAGTTTGAAAATTCCTTTTCCACCTCACAATAGTGTCATACAATGGGCAATCATTTCCCTAAACTGCAGTCATCTTATCATGGATTTACTGCGTAGTTTTGCCCTTCAAATGCAGGAACGTGATCACAACACGAGCCTCAATTTTCCCCATCTTACAACTCAGCCACTTCTGGCACTCACTGTAAAAAGACGAAAAGACTAAAATCACTGGAGCTACCAACATTATGTCCCGTGGGATCAATGACGACATTGAAAAATTTTCATCACTCTAGCAAAAAAAGCTACCGGGTGATAATTAAAACTCGTAAATTATATATTGTGAATTACGGGTGTTTTCTGTAATTCAGTACAGACTTAATGGAGTCCATTGTTTTCTGCTAAGGAAATGAAATGTGTAGTGTTTAGTGCCCGCTTTTACTACATACGACACAGCAGGTGGTGACACTGATGATAGATGAGATGAAGATGGAGGACCGGTGGAATGAGATGGCGGGGAAAACCGGAGATCCCGGAGAAAAAACGCCCAAGCTCCATGTTGTCCACCACAAATCACACTTTGCGGTCGCATGGGATCGAAACCGGGCCGCCTTGGTGAGAGCCAAGCGATCTAATCACTGAGCCACGGCGCGGCCTATTCTGTTAAGGAGTTATGAAATGGTTTTAATAAGAATTTGTCTGATTCTTATAACGTCTGCTGTGTTACAGCAAGCTCTTTCCCATACAGTCGATTTCTTCCCTCTTTGCACATTATTTTTTCTAACGTGCTCAACAGTTTCACAGGGGTACTCAGTGTAAAGTTGAAAAAGTTAATCTTCATAACAAGATATTTCCAGTACTTTAAGCACTTTAACAAACCTCAATCTCTCTTCTTTCTTCTTAAGAAAAAACTTTATAAATAGTTCACAATGGTATTTCACAATCAATCTCTAATGAATTGGAATCATTCGCATTCACTTCATGCCATTTCGATATTTGGAGAAACGAATATCTGAATATGTAATTAAAGAAACCACCAAAGTATCCTGGATGTCAGAATTCCACATATGTGTTACCTCAATCACATCAAAGGAGCCTGTATTAATAAATGGAAAAAATGTACTCTAACAGAAGTTTTGGTGCTGATTGGAGGCTGGTGGAGATTTTTAGTAATTTTACGTCCTCCAAAGTTAGGTCATATGGGACGGTGAATGGAATGGGTGAAATGACGCTCAAATGTGTCCAGGGTCTATAGAGGTTTGAGTTATCCGACATTCGTCTTTAAAGATAAGGTAAACCTGGGAAAAAACTTATCCAGGTAACTCACCCTGACCGAGATTCGAACTCGGGACCTCTTGAACGTGAGGCAGACACTACCGAGGCGGGCATGGTGGAGATGACGATCTATAAGCCCGGAGTTGTGTCGATCATGTGGAATGGGAATTATTCTTACCTGATGTCGTCCAGCGTTGTGACTGACGTGGGTTGTATTCAGCCCTCCCCCCCCCCCCCCCCCGCGTGAAGACGATGACGTAGCCGCAAGTTGCTAATCCTTCTTAGTCCAATTTGGCACTCTCATGTATCGATGTATTTAAAATATCTCCGGATCTGCTTCAGTCTGAGCTATGTGAACTCTTAAATTCTCAGACGTTGTCGCGAGTGAAAAGGATATATTTTCTAAATAAACCTCGATACAAATAAATTCCTTTTACTTTAAAAAATCAAGATGTTCAAATTAATATTTATTATTTATACAATTTTTCTTATAATACTTGACAATAATATTGTATACCTTGATTACAATTGACAGAAAACTGATATTAACTCTTCTACAGGATTTCGTCACGGCACTGAATTATACATTTATAATAATACATCGCCAATACTTTATCGTGTGCCCAAAACTCAGCACAATAAAGAATATAAGTTTTGTGAATTTGACAGAACTGACAATAGTGTATACTATGTAGTGCATTTAATGTTGAACCTATCATTTCTGTTCCAAAATATTTAATTTCTCATTTCAATTACGTGTATATGCGAATACACTTATAATTCACTTCCCATTTTAAGCTGCATAAATGAATGCTTTACATGAATATTTTCCGGAGGAACCTGTAGCTATAAATTTTGAATTACACTCATGTATTGTCTTTTTATTGGTGCTTGCCAGGGGCGTAACAAATGTGATATGGGTTGGTAGGAAAGAAATAAAATACCAAGCCCCCCAAAACAAAATGTATAACCTATCAATAACTAATATAACTTCGATTGCAACGGGCGGAACTACAAATTTAATACAATATGATGTATATCTCCATATAGCACAAACATAGTGATTGTTCATTGTATACTTTCGAAGTTTTTACAAAATTAATAACATATGTAAAGTTCACACTGTATACTGTTACAGCTGCCATATCTATGTTAGTATTCACTACTGATCCTTATTATTTAATGCTACTTTATTGACCTCATTAATCGTTACTATTGCTGATATATGCTTGTTCACACACTTATAATTCTAATGCTGCATATGGACTAGTTGTCAGGCGACAGTAAATGAATGAATGTATGAATGAATAAATGAAATATAAATAAATACATAAATAAACAAATAGATAAATATATAAATAATAAATAATAAACATATTAATAGATTAATGGATTAATGGATAAATGGATAGATAAATGTATAAATAGACAAATAAATACAGGGATAAATAAATAAATAAATAAATAAATAAATAAATAAATAAATAAATAAATAAATAAATAAATAAATAAATAAATAAATAAATAAATAAATAAATAAATAAATAAATAAATAAATAAATAAATAAATAAATAAATAAATAAATAAATAAATAAATAAATAAATAAATAAATAAATAAATAAATAAATAAATAAATAAATAAATAAATAAATAAATAAATAAATAAATAAATAAATAAATAAATAAATAAATAAATAAATAAATAAATAAATAAATAAATGGATAAATAAATAAATTGATAAATGAATAAATAAATGGATAAATCAATAAATTGATGAATCAATAAGTAAATAGATAAATAAATACATAAATAAAAGGGTACATTATAGTAATTGACGCAAAATTGCTATAGGCATACACTTTCGCTTAAGGTTTGATGTTCACGCACAACCTCAATGTACTTCTTGGTGTTGGTGACACTGGACTATGAAGCACTTTTTACTGTGATGTGAAGGTATCAACGAATTTAGATATTTTATATAGTTTCTATGCCTAGAAGGCTGATTTCACTATATTGATCTTGGTATCGGAGAATTTCGTAGATAACCCTTGATACGTTTGAGCTATATGCGCGTTCAGCTGAAGACAGAGTAATATAAATATGTGTATAAGGGTAAAATTCTGTGCATAAATGAGGGAGCGGCGATTAAATTTTCTATTGCCAATACGATGCAATGCTTCTTAAGTCAGCTACAGATGTGAACGTGGCTTCGTATTTCTTTTTCTGAGAGCGTTTTTGAAATCTATTACCTGGTCTGGAAATTCACTGACTAAACCCCCTTATATCCTATTTGGAATACAGTACCTCATTTTGAATATCATTTTATCCAACATTTTGAAATTTTAGGAAAAAAGCTGGAAAAAATTGTTAACTTTATGCATACTCTTGTCTGCTTTCCAACAGGGTTACATCATTTGCAAACAGCCATTAATAGCAATGCATATTAGACACTCGTCGTAAAACTTAATTTTAACTTCAGTTTTTGAATCCTTTGTTTAATTTTTAAATTGTAGCCTATGCTGCCCATCTCTTTACCAAATTATGTAGCAGATGATATTCATTATTCTGAATTTTAGCGACAGAAGAATAAATTATCGTTCTGCGCCGTGGCGTAGTGGGCTAAGTTATCATGATTTGGTTTCCTGCCAAGGAATACAGCCTGGGTTTGATTCCACCCCTGGGGGTGCGGATTTTAACTTACGTGTATACACCGGTGCCTACTCATCATCGTGAGGAAATTGAGGAGCTTACAACAGGTACGCAGCCCTGGTCACGAAGTGCAACATTCCAGCTGGGGGATGTCGAGATGCTGACCACATCTCCTCCCCAGATCACCCACCTCTACCTTGCATATGTGGGCGTGAGGTAATTTTGGAAGGTCCTAGCCATATATGGGCCGTCGCACCCTGGGTTTGAAATAAATTATCGGTTGCAGTCGGAATGAGAGAACATGGTTTTTCTAGACACCATCTACCTGAAAAGTAAATTTAAACAATCTAACTATTCAAACTGGCATCTTATCTGTGATTTCATTTTTCTTAGATGTGAATTTCATTTTTGGCAGAGTCCTGAAATATAATAACATAAGCATAACACGGAATTAGCAGACGGATATCTTCTAGACCGAAGTGTTAGACAAAACTTTCTTAAGCTACAAAAGATATCCAAAATTCCCATTTCTTATATCCAAAATTGGTACTACTTGTTTGCTAAAGATCCTAATTTCTTAAATTTATCATGAAGCATCTTAAAATACCAGATTTCAATTATGTGCTGTACAACACGCGTTTTTGTTGAATTCTCGTTCTAAAACGTCTGTATATCCTAATATATTGGCAGGACTGTCTTACGCTTGACCACGACATCTAGTTAACAAAGAGTTGTTTTTTTCGTTACTGCACACTGCTTTTTTATATTTAATATACGTTGATATTTAATTTTGAGAAAGCCTAGAAGGCCTTCATAATCCTTCATTCTACAAGGCTTTCAAATGATATGTGACACTGCAACATATCAGAATAACAAATTAAATTGATCTCTTTCTGTAATAGAGTAGTAAATATAATAGAAAAATACAGGTCAGCTGTAATGTTACTGCTTTTCAGCTGCCAGGGATAGGACCTTTAACTCATTTTAAGGGGATAAGGTACTTTTGGTATGTTAATCTTTGTTTATTGCATCGCGTAACACAGCATTATATTTTATGAGTATTTAAATTATTTCTGAAATGTTCCACTATTTAAATTTTTAATTTACTTCCAATGTAGCCAAAAGTGAGATCACTGGATGCATCATTGACGTCACATATACAGTACGCTAAACATATATTTATACATTCTCACATTTGCGTTCTGAATCCATATCCATGTCAACTGTGTTTAGAAACACAGCCATGAATTGAAGACAATGCATGAGTTTAAATGTGCGGAGCTGGTTTTGTGTCGCGGTATATAACCGTTGCAATAGATTTGCACAAGTGAAAATCTTAATGAAGCCACGAAGCACGTTATTTGCCCATACAGGTGACCTTTCGACTGCTACTGTTAGAGTACATGAGACAGTCAATGTCAAATATTCGTGCACTGGTTATGCACGTCACCACATCTGCATTCATTTCTTCATCTCTGATTCTCACTTGGTGAAGTCGAAGGTATTTGCAATGTGATCTATAGTTTTTTGTAACCACTCTGTTTTACCAGTTATGCAAAGATTGTTCAGAGAATAGGCACTTACGCAGCAACTCTCGGGTAATTGAAGATAAGCACTTAATTTGCTATAAACATTGCTTAAGCAAGTAGTATTCTACTCCTAGTCGTTAAAAGCCGTTCGAGAGAAAACAAACAGTTTTAATTTTGATGAACATCCTTGTATTGTATCTTGAGGAATTTATAATTCAACATTGTTTGGTATTTAAAGGTTTTACATTTATTTTGGATTTTTGGCCTTGAGGAAGAATTCATTTGGCCATCGAAGGGATATGCTTTTCTCTAGTGGTACACATATACACAAGACACAAACATATATACAGAACACCCATGATGAAGGCGGGACTCGAACCCGCAACCCTCTACACGGTAGAGCGCTAGAGACATGCGCTCTAATGACCATGGCTACGAAGGCCGGCTAATGGAAGTTTTATTTAATTTATTTTATTTAAAGTCGCTTTAACAATTAGGTCATATCACGGCTATTTTGTATAATACAGTGTATAAACTAAATTGGTTACAATTATTTAAATAAAAACATGAAAACCATAAATAACTAATGAATATGACAAAGGATATTATATATACGCGAAAGCTGTTCAATAAAGAATGATCATAATCTTTTTACGGTCATAATTTTTCGCAATAAATTCAAACTTATTATATTCTGTTAGCTTCATGTGACACAAATACGCCGTAGTAGTTTCATTGTTGGTACTCCTGGTTCCCGCTTGTGAGAACCAGGCAACTTCAGACATGTTCAGTATCACCTACCACTGCAATGGAGGTAACATGCAGTTAAAGTTGATTTTAGAGGAAGATCCCGAGTCTCTTTCAAACGTAATCACTGCTGACGAAACTTGGCTACATCATTTTGATCTTGAGAGCAAACAGCAAAGCTCATTGCGGAGACCTCCTTCATCACCAACCCCCCAAAAAAGCAAAAGTGGTTGCTTCTCCTGGGAAGTTTAAGGTCATCTTATTCTTTGATATTTATGGAATGATTTATCAGCATGTTGTACCGGTACACACATCAGTAACTGGACAATACTACAGGGATGTCCTGAAAACATTTCAAGTCCATATCAGGCGCAAAAGACCACGTTTCCGTGAAGCAGGCTGGATACTGCACTACGATCATGCGCGGCCGCATATTGCCAATGTTGATGAATATCTTGCAAAAATCAAAGCGAAGTACATCCCTCAACCTCCCTATAGTACGGATCTAGCCCCATGTGACTTTTTTCTATTCCCTAACTTGAAGAAACGCCTTCGTGGGAGGCATTATCCATCATCAGAAGCAGTGGTGAAGGCTGTTCAGGCGATTTTGAAGGATCTCTCAAAAATAGTTTCCAGCAGGTCTTTGAAGACTGGCAGAAACGCTGGGACAAGTGCATCGTATTCAGTGAAGGCTATTTTGAGGATCATCAATACTATGAGGATGCGAAAAGGTACGTTGTAAAATAATTGTGAATTATCTTTATTGAACAGCCCTCGTATAATAATCACCGGTGATTTTAGAAATTAAAGTATAAAGCATTAATTAAATGGATAAACTTTCTTGTAAATTTAAGCATTTCGAGCTACTATCTTCACTGTCAGAGTCTTTGACCGAGCGGTAACACTCTGATGGGTACATTTGCAGATGATATAGCAATCCTCACTGTTGAAGAGAATATCGAAAGAGCTACTCAATAATTTACTGAGTTCCATAAATAAATTAAGTAATTGACCACTAAGTGGCGTATTAAATTGAAGGAATTGAAGCTATTTCATATAAATTTCACATATAAGAAAGTGGCTCCACTTTCTATCTTTATTAACAACTTAAAAGCTGCATATATTCGTACTAATTCAGCCAAATACTCGGAAATATTAAATTGAAGTGGAAAGAGCATCTCAAGAAGAAAATGTATGAACTCAAAATAAAATACAGAACACTCTACTGGCTACTTGGACTAAATTCTGAACTTTTAATACATAATAAGCTATTAATATACAAATAAGTATTTAAACCTGTTTGGAGATGTTACATCCAGGTAAGTGGCAGCACCAACAAATCGAATGTTGATTATGACATTACAAAATAAATTACTTTGTGGAATGTACTGGTACATTAGTAACAGTGACCCACACCGTGATTTAAGAATAGCTTACAGTATAAGAAGAGATATCAAAGTGTGCCATAAACACAATCAGCGTCTTCAAGTTCATATAAATCCTGAAATTGAAACTGTGAGTGCTGTGAGTGATGAAGTCCGGAGTTTAAAGAGAACTAAGCCTTATGATCTGACTAATAAAACGTAAACCTCTTTGTGACAGTGCATTAAAATGAACTGTTAAAATACTTCATTATTAATGACATTCTTGCATGGGAAGTTATTCATATATGAGGCAAAAATCATTATTCGATCATTAGGTTCGTCATGATGTAATTAAAGAAAGAGTATTTGTAGTGATGTCACGCTCGTCCTAGTATGAAATAACCTTGTCATCATCTCTCCATGGCATAAAACATCGCGAGAATAACTTGATATATTTATTTTTACAGGTTATAAACAGAAATGAGCAGGATATGGTCCAACTTACACTCCTTCAAACAACAAAGGATCCGCTTTAATGACTAAGAATTACACCTTTAGAAGGAAGAAGGTTTACTCTTTTAACTGTCATAAAATATACCCTTAGAGGATGTTTAAAAAATGGGTTTACATCCTCACAAACCGCGTCGATTAGATCGACCATATCAGTCTTCCCTCGGTAGAGCATAGACGATTATATCGATGTTTGGTTATAGGGCAGAAACTCTCTTAAGCGACGTGGAAGTAAGAGGGTTAATAGCTTAAATGTTTACAGAAATTGCGATGGGTT
This sequence comes from Mantis religiosa, assembly GCA_030765055.1. Classification (NCBI taxonomy): domain Eukaryota; kingdom Metazoa; phylum Arthropoda; class Insecta; order Mantodea; family Mantidae; genus Mantis; species Mantis religiosa. The sequence continues at coordinate 102,750,386 of CM060955.1, forward strand.
ATATGTAAAGGTGGAGTGAGCTAGCTGCAGCAAGAGTCACCTCTTTAATTCTGTGTCATTCGTTTCGAAATTCCATGCTATTTAAATGACTATGAGAAACATACGATTGGTTACTAAGCATTGAAACAGCGTATAAAGTGTAAAACTTAAACCAATAGCTCCAAATATCTAGAATAAATTAATAATAATAAAAAGTTGTTCTAAATGCTTTAAATGTGTCTATACTTTTATTTAGTAAGCTTTATCAGTCTCTTATAGTTTACCAGTTGATACAAGACAACACACAATGTTTCCAGAATGAAGGTGTCTTCAGAGGAATTATTACACTACGAATGCAAGACACTTAAGTATATTAAACATTTGGCAATTTCATATAAATGCTTGGAACTGTTTTAAAAAAATTAATTTTGAAGAATTTAAGGCTTATATTCTTAATATTTATTCCATATATTTAGAAAATAAACTGAAATGTGTTTGGTGTTTATGTAATTTATTTTGAGCTGAACTATTCACTCACACAAACACACTTTTATTGCAAATACAACTTGGTTCATGGGGACAACAAAACGTAGGGTAAACCTTCCGAGTTTGTTTAGATAGAACACAATATTCCCTGTACTTACTATAGGAAGTAAATCAATGTAGAGGGTATTTGAAGGCATTAAAGTAGATTGAGTACATTTTCGAGAAGAAAACCTTAAGTTTTCGTACACTCTGTATCTTTTAATATTTTCAAGTGTTACGATAACGAGTCATTTGGAACTGTTTAGTTACACTAAGTGTTCTGAAACATGCTTTATGTAATTTAATTCCGGGACTATGTCAGTCTAATGAAGTGGAGAGTTATTCAAATAATTAGAATTTCCTCTCATGTCCTCCAAGGTAGTATGGTTATCGGGGGTTGAGATTATAGAATTATTTGGTTTGGTAGGCCATACACAGAATTAACATTAGGAGGGAGAAGGTTTGTGTTTTGTTAACTGTAAACCCATGGCCGAAGGGTGAAAGGAGCTGAACATGCGCTCTTGTTTGGCCATCATGTTAACATAGGTAGAATAACATTTGAGGTTGCTCCCCGTAATGGCATGATATTAATCCAGATAATTATAATCAACTTTAGCAGTTACTCGAGTGAATTAATTGAAACATGCTACGTGAATGTTTGGTACATCACAATCAAAATATTCTTACCGAGATAATGTTCAGTTTACGTAAATAAATACGTATCTTCTTCCCTTTATTGCTGTAATCCCTAGTGGTCATGTAGTTATTGCAATGTGAAACGCAGGTATGGTTTATTTGCTGCTCCTACATTACAAATCTCTGCTTGCTTGTTTTTTTATTTTAAATCTTGGTATATAAGCCATATCTTAGTTTATTTTCCCCTCTGAGATATTTATACAACACAAACCTCTATCTCTACCTCTCCCTAGATGATCTATAAACATCGGCGATTTTATGAAGCAAGAAAATCGCTACCAATCTCAAAAGCAGAAAATATATGTATGGGTTTATATCCACGATAATCTGTAGTTTTAATCATTCAGTTTTGATAATTCCTTCCTCATTGACAATAACTAATTATTTTGATACATGTGCCGTACGAAACACTTCATTTAAATTCATAAAATACTTAATAAAAAAATATTTTGTGACCGTTGTTTTTATTTATATTTAAAAAGCGTTTGAAAAATTTATAAATTTATAAAAGTAAAGCAACCATAATTGTCTAAAAATATATGTAATTTTTTGATTGGCCGTAGTAATAAATGTATTACTCAATGTATTAACTTAGTGGTAAATCGGCTAATTATATAAAAGTAATATACGGGTAGCGCTAGTAACGAAGGATTAAATAATCTTGGTGTGGAAACCGAAGGAAGATTTATTTATTTATGGAAAGCCGAACAAATCGGACGCTTTTAAATTGCTTGAAAATATTTAAGGTTAGTTCAATTTCTATTATTAGATTAATTCCGATCACAGCATAAAGTATTTTGATAAGAATTATAAAGTATTTGGTCTTAAAAGAATAAACAAAAAATTGATTTCTTATAGAATTTCAAATTAAAAATCTTAATGATTTCTTCACTCGTTACCACCCTCGTAACTTCTGTTTTCATTGATCGTAAGAAAGAATATAAGAGGCATAATTAATTATTTTTCTGATAACTTCGAGGAATATCTTCTTCATCAAGTCATAATATTTTGGACGAAGATCGACGAAGTAAAACCAACGACGGGAAACGAGATACCAGCACGAATCTTGCTATATATATGTTGCCACAACTTTGGAGCATCGAAACCCACAACAACGGAGGAATCCTACTGTACATGTCTCCACAGCGTGGGGCATCATCATAGTATATTGAACATCGCATGTGCACAACAATGGAGGAATCCTGCTACAATGTACAACGCGTATCTCTGAGAATTTAAACACATTTGAATCATTAAATATCATAATTGAAAAGAAGGCTTTTAAGTTTATATTGAGATAGTCATGAAGTAAAAAATAATTCTGATACTCTAGAGTAAATCCATATAATGACAGTTTATTTAAAAACGTACTTTCGTGGTATCTAGAGCTAGGTGTAGCTACTCCTCGTGGTCTCTCATATAAAATCGCGTAGCATCCCATTCCAGAGGACTCGTTTCATTCGTCTCAATGAGTTTGCTTTTCCAGAACGCTTGCCTTGCAATCCAGTCCTGTACATGTAAGAGCTAAAAGTGCCCATCGTAGACAGTTGAGAGTGATAGTTGAGTTCAGTAGTTTGATTTTGTGGGTTGGTAGAATTTAAAACCTTGTTGGAACAAATTTAAAATGCGATTTATTTCAACAGCAGCGAAGTGACATAGCATACACCAACACAGTGTCTTGTTGCTTCACCATACGTAAACAAATGTAATCACTTGCGGTAAAGTCTGTCAAGTGAACAAGAGTGCAGTTGGCTCCTCAAAGGAAACTACCCTCCCGCCCAATAATGACCATCATAAATCTATCTCTACACTTCAGAAATGGAACACTGTCTCTGAGAACCAATAGCAACCCTGATTTTCTCGATGTGACAGTCCCATGTCTATTCCACTGGAGTCTCAGTTGCCAAAGTTCCAACTTCCAGTTTGATCTGTTTCATTAAGTACAGAAATTCATTGTGTCACGATGTGGAGACTGTAGGAGGGAAATGCAGTGGTAAATGCAAATGAAGTAGTAGATAACTTTCAGTCATGTAAAAATAATCAAAGTGAAGGCAATAGTGTGAATAACTGGGCCGAGTTATATTACTGGAAAAGCCTCAAAAAACAAAGTTATGGCGGGAACTGTTTGTAAGCAAATTCAAGCGCTTGTTTTGAACACATATAAATATGTGCTGACAAATGATCTTGGTAAGGGGTAATGCAATGTACCTGATAAATTCTGGGTATTCACAGAAATACAGTATGAAATATTGTGACGAAAGGAATAAGAAAGACGCCGATCAATTGTGAAAACAAAAGGTCACGTTTCTCTAAAGTAGATAATTTCACATGCGATTTAATTCGTCGAGAAATTTATAGATTCTATGCAAAAGGGAGAGCGTCCGCCTTAGACGAATTGGTTGCACATTTCCAAGAAATTTGTGATGTCCTTAAGGGCACTGCACTTTGCTCGGTCTCCTAAAGGAGCTGGGTTTCAAATACTAAGGAAGTTTCGTAGTGCGATATATATCAAAACAAGGAAGTTTTGCAGTAATGGACATAAGATAATTTATTTAGACGAAACCTGGTACGATACCCATGATTTATCGAGAAAGGTGGCAACCTTGCAGAAAGGACTGGGAGAAGGAGGGTCTGTGGTGTAAAACGATGATAAGGGTTCATCAAAGGCAGCGGCCACGTGCACACGAGTTAACTAAACAGACCTTATACTCACAAATATCCACACAATTAATAGTTCTCAACTCGCAACTCCATTAACAACTGCACTAGCACTACTGTTACTGTCCACTGACAACTGCCTGACTCGGCCCTTGTCATTTATTTATACCCAAGCCACTGTTTGTAATATTATTTAAAGTAAATGTTAATATCAATCTTAAGATAGGAAAATTATTACTAGTAATTTTTAAAGGATAAAAGCGAAGTAATTGAGCAAATAATGCACTTCAATTCTTTTGAGAATAACTGTGCCACGCTGTCGAAATATAATTGTTAGATTGCAGAGCAGCTAAAATATCACACTGATTGATTTGAAGAACAAATATTTGAATGTTGAAGGCAAAATAAAAGTACATAAAACTTATTACGGAACCTTTATTACGGTTCGGAACTGAAATAAGTGCAGAAAGCAGCAAAGCACAGATACACAGATATGAATACATTAAGAGCAAACATAAGGAAAACAATAACGGAGCCGAAAATAGAGAGTGAGGATATAAGAAAATGCAATGTGATAAAAGCAGTTAAACGTAAAAAATAAAGATTATAAGGAACATACTGGTAGAACTGGGAAAACACAATTGATTAAAGTAACATCGTCAGTGGTTAACAGAACTGATGGGAGTTTCACTAAAAGTATTTCTATACAGCTGATTTTCTTCCACGTCAAACTTGCATGAAGACAAACAGGGTCAGTACAGATATAAGATATAGAAGTTTTATAACAGTTTAAGACTTTAGACGTAAACTTAAAGGGCGATATATAAACTATCGTACAGGAAGCCTAATTCTGGGATAATTGAAGCAAATATATAGTTTTTTTATGTAGATGGGTTGACATATTTTGAATGCAATGCTCCAGTAGTTATTTAAAGATACATTCTGGTTAATAAATTTATTGCACAACTTAATCCAGTTGGTCCATCTGAACAGGTTTCCCGCATAAAAAAGCATTATAGCATACGGGTCATGTTCTCTTGAAGAGCATTTGGTGGTTTCTCTTAAGTGTTCCACACGAACGTCGGATCACTGGATGAATAAAGCAGAATATTTTCACGTGTATGGTCGAGGAATACTTGGAAACAAGAAATTTTAGTAGATATTATTTAACGCTTACTTCCTGTGACTTAACGCACTTGCCCATTCCTTAATTTTGCTGACCCACGAGAATAGCATAATACGAGATTCCACACAACTTAAGCTTATGACATCAATTTCCTGTTTACTCATGGCGGCTACGTGCAGGGGGCCGAATATGGGCTTTATAATCTAGTAACTTTATAATTTAGAACAGCATTCTTTGTCAGCTAAAATATCCTAAGACTCGTGAAAATGCTGACGTTTACTTGGGAAAATTTTAAGTAGCTTCTTTTGGCGTAGGAATACCGATTTCGCACTAGGAAGCCATGTTAGAAATAACAGTGTTTAAAGACAATTGCGTGGGTCACTTTAGTTTCGGTTATTCCGGGAGTCACGCTGATCTTAGAGAACACCGTGGTCATGTCGCCCACGTATACTCTACGTACACGACCATGCATCTCCAATTAAGCCCTGATTGTTCTTTAATATGATTATGCAATCATTGGCATTACTATACCTTTAAGTCTCTTCTAGATTTCCGGTTATTTTTATACTTAAACATAGTAACTAGAATATAGTAAATTGGCTTAGTTTAGAAGTACAGTGTACTCTACCTTTCGCCCTAACATCTGCCTGCCATATACCTTTAGCAATGTCCTAGTTACGGAGTAAATTGTAAACCCTAAGTTCCACAAATACCATACCTAACAATATCCAGAATTACTTTGTGGCGCTGCCATCACCATCACCTCAACGCTATTGCGGAGATAAGAATTTTTCCACCAAAGGTGTTTTTGATAGGCATCGATGTAGGAGATAGAGCACGCAAACTGAAAAACTCTTGTCAGTCAACACGCTTGTATGGAAATGATTCAAGTGTGGTTACTTCCAGAACAGAAGGGATTGGGAAACACCAACATTGTTTTCTTTCAACAGGATGAGACCCTAACATGTCACTTTAAATGTCTGCAAACATTTGAGAGAAAATGCTCCAAGTCGCTGGATTGGGCGGGGAACAGAGTAATCTTTAGCTCCATTGCCTTGAGCTGCAAGAAGCTCTGACCTCATCACAACTTTCCATGTGGTGTGGGGCACTAAGAATGATGATGTATTAAAAACCCATATGCCAACATGGAGCATCCGAAAGTCACAGTTCGTGCAGTGTTTCAAAGGATCGGGAAGCACAACGTGATACGCATGCATTAGTTTATGCAAAAAACTTAAGGAACTCATACACACGTTCATGGTGATGGAGGCAGTTGTGCTGGTTGTAATACTGGTAGTACCGTGATAATAAGGTTCCTAATTTAGAGCGCGCAACTACTGTGGTTAGTTTCTGTATAGATAGGAAGTAATAGATTCATGAGCTTACCTGGGGGCCCATTTCCTCCCACTTAAGTTCCTTCCATGCTGTGACGGCCGGCCTAGGCCACGCACTACACACCTTAATACTTCCTAAACAGGCTAAACTAAGGTGTGGAATTTAGGCTCTACAATCCCTAAAGCTCAGAGGTCTAGGCTAGGATACAGAACATGCAAAGAACTGACTCAATATTGCCCCCAGTAAACAATTTAAATGCTTTAATTCATAATTACAGTCCCTGATTATAACAAATATAACATATTCATTATAACAATACGTGCCTCCTTTAAATAGCACAAGGAAACAACAAGCATCACAATCTTTATAAAATTACGCTGTAAATAACATGAACACCTGAAAGAACAATAATAAAGAATGAGGGTTACAAGTGTCCTAGGAAACATTTAGATTGCCGTTGATGCTAGCCAGTAACTGCACAGAAAGTATTTACCAAAACAAATAACTGTGTAGAACAGTTACATGAATAACATCTGAAAGCCTTTGAATACATAAGAGACTTCAGGGTAGGCCGATAGTAAAATTCCATCCCTATTTAAGGATGTAGAAATTGTAAGCTAGCTAGCAGTTACCCTATTTTAGATCCAGAAACATAAAAATGAAAAAAAAGTAAAGCTTCTGCTCCCGTAACTGAAGTGAAGAGTCCATAACACAATGACGGCTCACCAAAAGCGAACAGAGAACACAAAGAATTTTTTAGCAAAAACCAAAAAATTGGAGCACTTAATCCCAGACCTAATCGCGTTGAGCACCAAGCACAAACTTCCTTCCCCATTCAAGGTAGAACACAGGAGCTTCGGGAACCGCAGCGCTCCCAGAGAGCAACGGCGAGAAACCGAAGCGATCCCACGAAGCAGCAGCGGCTCAAACCGGGAAGGCAAGGGACAAAAGGTGCCGCAGGAAAACAACAAACGGCACAATGCAGCCAATGCGATGAACTTTTTTTGAAGAGCAAAATTTTTAAATCTCCTGTCACGGAAGCTCCTGCGTTTATATGGAGAGATACTAAATGGTGTATAGGAATGATCAACCTGGAGCCATTAGAAATCCTGCTGATTTGCATCTATCATCGGTGTAGGTGCCCTTTATGCTCTCTCCCCTAATTCCTTTCTCCACGAGAAATACACAATAAGCCTAACTTTTTGCTTTGTTTGAAATCATCCTTAGCTTCCAATCTCCATTGAGATATCATCGAAAGGATGTTTGTGCTTGAACGTTATTCTCATGGGGATGATGGTTCTATAAAGGAAGAGGAACAAAGGGGACAGACCTTCCCTTTCAGTCTCCCTCTGAGTGATTAACTTCTAATTTTGTGAGGCTTTCCTTACTGTTGAAACCGCACAACCTTGTTGAATTGGAATTTATTTTTATACCTTATGTCTTTCCTTAATATTACATAAATTTTGAGGTATCCCACATTTCTGCATATTAGGTGTGGTAAAGTTCGGAGGTGGAACTTAACACTTTAGTCTCTTGAATATCTTTGCTCCCCGGGAGAATATAGCGAATGGCCCAACAGTAGAGGGCACGTTCCCTGCAGTTTACAGATTCAGACACTCCGGTGGCAGCTCCTACAACCGCTATGCAGGTTTACGCGGGCACTACTGGGGGATCCTGGACTCGCAAACTTTGTCCCTGGCACTAAGCAGTGAAAGTCCCACCGAAATAACCCTGAAGTGAGGTGAAATGGAGGAACCCGAAATTCAGGGAATATAGTTACCCTTCCCAACATTCCCAGCGGTCCTGGAGTACACCCGAAAATCTCTTAGGTCAGGAAATTCGGCAGGGAGACCAAAAACAGGGTCACCCGAATCCGAGTTACATAAGCTACCGCCTGGGCTAGCTCACTCAACATCTCTCTCCATATATTTTTTAATTTTGATCTAATGACTCTAACAAATTTGTTCTCCTTTTAACCAGTTATTTAAACTGATAATAAAGTACTTGTGTCCTGTTTCTAACTGCAACAAATCAGTGGCCGCCGCTGCGTTAGTAGCCACTTGCGCAGGCGCTTGTCATTGTTGACGGCGACTTACCGAAAGACTGGCAGCAAACATAGCGATATTTGGAAAGGGCGGTCTGCAGCTGTGGTTAATTATTTAGTTCACTTACCTTGGCCTTTCCCTCATGCGTCATCCATAGCAGCACAAGGCAAAGTTGATGTCTCATCTGCAATGTAAAACAACGTGACTGTGTATTTCCAATGGAGCAGACAACCTTCTGTTTAACTACTTATACAGCGTTGAGCTACATACCAACATTACTCGCCCCAAACCTAATCGCTTTGCTTAATGCCCTTTCTCCTAATTCCATTCATTTTAAGTACTTTATCCTATCTCCTAAGTAACGTCACATGTTTAAAACAATATACGTACATTGGAAATATTATCTAACACTATTTTCATATTTCTCTAACCATAATTTTATAAAAGGTTTATAATTTTGTATATTACAATCCAAGTATAATGTATGAAACAATTTTCATACATGAAAAGCGTCACTAACACCTTTATTACTGAGTAACAGAAGTTAATTACGCTGTTCAATAAAGAATGATCGCATTTTTTTTTTTTTTTTGACAACGTACCTTTACTCATCCTCAAAATTTAAAGGTTCTTCTCAAAATCGTCTCCCCTGAATACGATGCACTTGTTCCAGCGTTTCTACGAGTCTTCAAAGGCACGCTGGAAAGCATTTTTTAAGAGATCCTTCAAAATCGCCTCCGGAGCCTTCACCACTGCTTCTGATGATGAATAATGCCTCAACGAAGACGTTTCTTCATGTCACGGAATAGAAAAAAGTCACATGCGGCTAAATCCGGACTATAGGGAGGGTGAGGGATGCACTTCACGTTGATTTTTGCAAGATATTCACCAACAACATTGGTAATATGCGGCCGCGCATTATCGTGGTGCAGCATCCAGCCTGCTTCATGGAAATGTGGTCCTTTGCGCCTGATATGAAATTGCAGTGTTTCCAGATCTTCCCTGTAGTATTGTCCTGCTACTTATGTGTATGCAGGTACAAAATGCTGATACACCATTCCATGAATATCAAAGAATGAGGTGACCATAACTTTCCTAGATGAAGCCACCACTTATGCTAATTTGGAGGGTTGGTGATGAAGGAGATTTCCACACTGAGCTTTGCTGTTTGGTCTCAGCCAAGTTTCATCAGCAGTGTTTATGTTTGAAATAAACTCCGGATCTTCCTCTAACATCAACTTTAACTGCATGTTACCTACATTGCAGCAGTAGGCGATACTGAACAAGTCTGAACTTGCCGGGTTCTCACAGGCGGGAACCAGGAGTACCAACAATGAAACTACTACGGCGTTTTTGTTTTACATTAAGCTAACAGAATATAATAAGATTTAATTCTAGTGCGACAAATTATGACCGTAAAATATTATGATCATTGTTTATTGAACAGCCCTCGTAACATAAGGCCAATAAAATTTCGGTGACCTCATAGAGACAGAACTTCGTTAGCTCAAAGTATCAGATATCTGCACTCGCATGACACTCACTGTATGAGCCCGCCTCGGTAGGGTAGATGGTAGCGTGTCTGCCTCACGTTCAAGAGGTCCCGAGTTCAAATCTCGGTCAGGGTGAGTTACCTGGATAAGGTTTTCCGGGGGTTTTCCTTATCGTGAAAGAAGAATGTCGGGTAACTCTAAGCTCTGTGGACCCCGGTCTCATCTTAGCATCATTTCATCCATTTCATTCATCGTCAGGTATGACTTAACGTTGTAGGACGTAAATGACTTAAAAAAAAAGTATGACCTCGTTTAGTTTTCCTTCCCACTTAGCCGCTTTGAATGTTGAATTTTAATGTTTATTTTCTTATTTTTATGCGACGAAACGAAATATGCGTTGGGTATCCTTTTCGTCTGGCCAAAAGTCAATTCTAATGTTTTGAGACCGTCACGAACGATGAGCATTTTAATAATTGATATATGAAGTCTAAAAAATCTTATTTCTTAAAAACAAAATACTGTTTCCATTCGTTGTATATCAGACAAAAAAAGACGTAAAATGCGCATTTACCGTGCGGGATGGCTAAGGCAGTTACGTCTGTGGCTTGCATGTGTTCGATTGCTGTGACCGACCTAGCAGATTTAAGGCTTTTTCGATGGTTTTCCGGGTCCCAAGGCAAATGCTGTGTAGGTAATTACATCCTCTGTCCCTCTATTTTATCTCTATTATCCTTTCACATCAACTCGCATCTTGTAGTCTCGGTGCTGCATGACAGGATGATATGCTCCTGGTAAACCCTTCCTCCTCCAGTAGGACGCTCTCAGTCTCCGGGCCGGCCTAGTGGGCCATTTCAAGACCACAGTGTGTGGCATACGGTTGTACTGGTCTTCCAGGGAGTTTCCCACTAGTTGTTTGTAGGGACCCTGACCTCTGCACTATCATGACCCGTTGGGACCCCTGCGCTCTGTTTCCTCTCATCTCATCATTCCTCACGGGCATTTAATCACAGTACGAATCCCCTCTTTAGCACAATCCAGTCCAATCTAAAATGTGTGTTTCCATTTTTAAACATACCTACTAGGTATCTTAAATTTTAAAAATACGGATTTAATTGCTGATTTCAAAAAAATATGCTGAAAATCCCAAACGTTCGATAAAGCTTCTAAAGGCTGGAAAGCACTCGGTGCTGACCTGTGCAAGCTAGAGAAGAATGGCTTATATACTCCCCTCCGCCGTGAACGGGCAAAGCAAGAACAAGAAATGGAAGTGGAACAGCCACCCACTGACGTAGCCGAGGAAAAAACTTCCAGGTCGCAAGTTTGTTCATCAGTTATTCGCCATCCGAAATCAACCTGTAATGTGCGAGAGGGAGGGGATATAATAGAAACTGTAAGAGAGGTCAGTGGTAGAAGGCATTGCCAACCAGGAAAAATGACGGAAATGCCCATGGTAAGAAGGGGTGCCATAAGTAATCGAACCTGAGATAATCCGAATGCGACCCTCACGGGTTACTGCAGAGATATTTCGCTCGATGTGTTTCAAAGGGGAAGAGTTCTCGCCTGTAGCGAATCAGATGCGTTAGAGCGGTCAGAATACCACCTGGTTATCCTCACTACTTTTATATTTCCTTCTCTCTCGCATACTTGCGAGTGTTCTTGGCGCTAAGGATATTCGTATATTACGCAAATGCTTTAAATATTTAGTCTAAAATATATTATAGATTTATGATTTACTTATTTTTCCATTCCAATGAAAATACCAGTGGTGCATTCGTATAGATGTGAATGTTACATTAAGAGAAAATTCGTAATTGTCTTCATCGTCTGAGTACCTGCTACAAATTTATGACGATAGGTTCCAAAATTTCATTACGTGCTATTTCTTTCCAAAGTCGTTTTCTTGTAGTTTAACTGATGTCTCACGTATTTTTCCCAGTCCTGTCGTGTTCCTTGTTAATTTCCTCGTGAATAAATCGTTCACATCAGTCAGGTTAAAAGTATTATTTCTGTTCGCAACTTAATTTGAGCCCGCATTAACTATATTGGATTGTTCTGACAGTAGTAAGGGGGAAGGTGGATCGCATCTCATTGATCGAGTTGATACACCTTTTCATGGAAGATAGCACTGGTTTGAACTCTCTGGAGTAAACAGAGATTACCAGCCATTCATAATCAAAGATATAATGTAACCAGACATGTTCTGCCAGACCAACAGGAAGTGTATTGTCTCCTCTAATCGAATTTATCAAACACCTTGGTTTATGCAAACTACATGTTTCTTTTATCACGTCATGTCAAATGTTTAAGTTTCAGCTCTGGGCAATTTCAAATATACTTTCACGCATACATGCCAACCAATAATGATGTTCATTACAGTGCTTACGTCGCAATGCATTGTTATAATATAATGGTAACTGCTTTATTTGTATTAGGAAAACCATTTGAGCTAAGAATATGGATTTTTACGGTTATGTTAAATACATTACTCTCTCCTTCCTCATGGATCAGGTTTTGCAAAATCTGAATTTTTGACTTAGAGCGAATAGTATTTATTAGAGATTGATTAGTTTGGCGCTCGTCACACATCACATAGGGAAAATGCAATACGACAACACCGCAGGACTCCGATTGGTTGATCACCTATTAGCGCTCAAGGACACATATCATCCCATTTTCCCCGCCTCGGTAGCGTAGATGGTAGTATGTCTGCCTCACGTTCAAGAGGTCCCAAGTTCGAATCTCGGTCAGAGTGAGTTACCTGGATAAGGTATTTTCCGGGGTTTTCCCTTACCTAAAAAGACGAATGTCTGGTAACTGTAAGCTCCATGGATCCCGGACGCATTGACTATCATTTCACCCATTTCATTCATCGTCCGATATGACTAAATGTTGGAGGACGTAAATTAGTAAAAACTTATCTGTATTCTACACCAACCCTGAGTAATGAATTCTCTTATCGGTGCATTATGTATTATATCGAAATTGCGTGTACTTGACTTTACATGTCCAGTGTTTTCTAAGCTAGCTCTGTAGTTAGGAAGCAAATGCAGAGAAATCAGATTTAATTATTTTCATTTATATAGCAGAGTAGCTGACTGTAAAAACTGGGAATGAAATGAGAGGCTTCAACACATTCATGAAATAATCTGAGCGAACAGAATCCCGTTGTATTATTGCATCTATTTTGTAGCTTATTTAACTTGTGTGTCGCTCTGGTGAAAAACAGACGCGATGGACAAAAATATGAACAAAAAGTCATAGCACTGGCAATAACACAGTCTAACAATACTTTTGAAGCATGAAACTGCGAGTGTTTCAGCAGAAACATTTTATTTGCACCATTTTTATTTCCATAAAATCTATGTGCTATAAGAAGATTTACTGAGCATCCCCTTCTCCTGGCCGGCCCACGCAGTAACTAAATGAAACAATGCTGCCTCGCAAAACTAATGACCCAGAGAACACCGGCGTAAAATCCAGGTATGAATGTTTAAAACCCATTGATGAAACACATTCAGTAATGGATACAATTTATCCAACTGGGAATAGCTATTTCAGGCAGAAAAATATCCAAGTCGAAGCATTTCAGCTATGTGTGTTAGACCAGTCGCTTATCTGAGATTTGTGAAAAATTAAAGAGCTTTTATTTTTTAAACATAATTTCATAGTTTGGTGAAAAAAGGGTATTTATACAACTCAAATTGTGCCCAATTTTCTTTTACAGCAATAATGTTTTCTCGCAAAAGTAATTTAATTCTGTGTGTAGTGCTCGTTTATGTTCATCTATGTAAGCCACTGGTCTGTCTCTGACCGATCTGGATACCAACATGAAAGTTCTGTGTAGCTGGGCATACCTGTCGGAGCTGATCCATTCTTTGGACCCAAGCATTTCGTGGGCATTGCAAAGAATATAGAATTTTAAACCCGAGTATCCTATTCATTTTAAAAATCTTATTTTCCACATACCAATTTTTACATGGGTATAATCCGGAAAATTTTTTGGGTTAGATCATATCTCAGATCCAGTCTCGTAATCCTGTGCCGTTTGATCGCTGATATGATTTGTGAATTGTCCTGATAAAATAACAACTTTTTCAAGCTAATGTTGGTCGCTTCTACCTCAACTTTCCATGTAAATAATCCAATAACTTTGCGTTACAACAGCCAAGTCACTGTTCACCATTTCCCAAATAGTCAATGATGATGATGCCCTGCAAATTTCCAAACTGTAATCTCCGGAATACAGTGGCGATTACATTTACAAATGCTGTCAGATGATTTTACAATTTTACTGAAGACCAATATGAAATATGTATCCTAGAGCACTATTATTATGGTGACAACAAACATGCTACTTTTCGCTCAGTTGGTTTTTTCATAACATACAAAATTTCATGGTACTTACTCATTTGACATTTCTGTCATAGCTTTAATCTTAGGAATGTTAAATGCGACATGTTTCTGTCACGATACAATGAATTTTACTGGTCATTTATATAAAATATTCACATATCCAGCCATTTTCTTGAGCTCTGGAATGAATTCTTTCAACTTGTTTGTTTTTGCATCGATATAATATTTATTAAATGATAATAATCTCCTCTATACTCATTTATGAAAATATTTTACACCATTCGCTTACGATTTTCAGCTTTTGTGGGCCTGTAAATTTATGAATGTTACACAAGGTATGTGTGAATGAATATCGGGTTTTAACTTTTTATAATATTTATTACATTTAACATAGTTATAAATGATATGTCCAATGAAAAAGCAACTTAAAAAGCTTTGTTTGTTGGCACCAGTGTGCATGTGCGTGCAGTGTTTCTGTCGCAATCCACAGCGGTAGAAGCAAAGATGACGACTAGTAAACAGAAAGCATTTTGTGTTTTGCAGTTTGTAAAGATTTAATTTGTAGCAACTGTGCAACGTGCGTTCCGCATTAAGATCGGTTGTGATCCGACTAGTGATAATAACATTCGTAGATGGTATCATCAGTTTGAAGATACCGGCTGCCTTTGTAAAGGAAGAAACTGTTGAGCGAGTGAGAGAGACGTTCACTCGTAGCCGAAAGAAATCAGTCCGGAAGGCTAGTCGTGAATTACAGGTTTCTGTGTCGACTGTTTGAAAAGTTCTAAGAAGACGCTTAGGCTACGTTTTTGCCGTTTACAGTTATTACAGTCTCTAAAGCCGACAGACCACGTGTTACGTGCCAATTTCGCAAACGACATGTTGTTTCATGACGATGACGATTTTATGGATCTTGTTGTTTTCAGTGATGAGTCGACCTTTCACCTTAGTGGATTCCACTTAAGTGAATGTTTTTTGTGCCGTTTCCCGGCGAAAAATTTATTGGTTTTTCTTTTTTGGTGAACCTACTGTAACTGGCACTTCTTACCTTGATACACTAGAGCAATGGCTCTTCCTTCAGTCGCAAGAAAATGAGCCAGAGAACCCCATTTTCCAGCAAGATGGTGCGCTACCTCATTGGCATAACGAAGTACGCGATTGGTTGAACGTCACTGTACCCGAGCGCTGGATAGGTCGAAATGGGCCCCAATGACAGGGCTTGCTATGCATGCCCTCCACGTTCTCCTAACTTAACTCCATGCGACTTTTTCGTTTGGGGGTTCATCAAGGATCGTGTGTACGTGCCCCCGCTACCAGCTGACCTCCCTGAATTAATAAACTGGATTGAAGCAGCTGTTGTTACAATTACTGAATACACACTTATCAACGTTTGGGAAGAACTCGGCTATAATCTTGATGTTTGCCGTGTGACAAAGGATAGCCACATTGAACATTTATAAGGTTTTTGGTAAAACTGTTTGAGTTGCTCTTTCATTTGACATATCATTTATAACTGTAAGTTGAATGTAATAAATATTATAAAGAGTTAAAAATCCAGAAACTGATTTATATACACCCTGCATTTACTAACAGCTAAGCCGCCTTAAAGAAGGTCTCAATGTTGAAATTCCCACATCGAGGCTTACCAAACATATCAGTCTGTACGCTAGCCCCAAAATATTAATATTAGGCTTCTACTACAATTCTGTGTCAAATTTCTCTGGGTTTCGCTTATACTGCACTGAAATGTGAAGTATATGGAGATAATATAATGCAATATAGTGGGGGAGAAAGCCTGCTACGGAAGGGAAGCGGATACCTGTTACGCTACACGTCACTTCAATACAAGCCTCTTAGGGAATAAAATGTAAATTAACAATATGCCAGCAAATGTAATATGCACATCCAGAGGGAGGTTTCAACGGGATTACTTCAATCACAGCCTCTCTATAAGTTGCATAATTTCAGCCATAGCGTTTATTAATCCACAAGCTTTGATACTACTTTAAAATATTGCTGCATCCTTCAGTATTCCACATGTGCCATAGGCTAACCAAAACAGCTTGCACTGTAATTCGTTAGGTTGTTCTCCACTAGATGGCGTATCGTTTTACCATGGTTTTATCTATGACAATACGTGTTTCCATATACGAGGGCTGTTCAATAAAGAATTATTATAATTTTTACGGTTATAATTTTTCGCACCAAAATTCAATCTTATTATATTTTGTTAGCGTAATGTGAAACAAACATGCCGTAGTAGAGTTTCAATGTTGGTACTCCTGGTTCCCGCCTGTGAGATCCAGGAAAGTTCAGACATATTCAGTATCCCCTAACGTTGCAATGGAGGCAAAATGCAGTTAAAGTTGATGTTAGAGGAAGATCCGTAGTTTCTTTCAAACGTAATCACTGCTGATGAAACTTGGCTATATCATTTTGATCCTGAGAGCAAACAGCAAAGCTCATTGTTGAAATCTCCTTCATCGCCAACTCCCCAATAAGCAAAAGTGGTTGCTCCTGCGTGGAAAGTTATGTCATCTCATTCTTTGATATTTATGAAATGGTTTGTCGGCATGTTGTACCTCCACACACATACACACACATACACACACACACACACACACAGACACACACACACACACACACACACACACACACACACACACACACACACACATCAGAAACTGGACATTACTACAGGGATGTCCTGAAAACATTGCAAGTCCATAACAGGCGCAAAAGACCACATTTCCATGAAGCAGGCTGGTTGCTGCACCACGATAATAATGCGCGGCTGCATATTGCCAATGTCATTGCTGAATATCTTGCAAAAAAATCAACGTAAAGTGCATCTCTCACCCTTTCTGTAGTCCGGATTTAGCTCCATGTGACCTTTTTCTATTCCCTAACTTGAAGAACTCCTTCGTGGAAGGCATTATCCATCATCAGATGCAGTGGTTAAGGCAGCGGAGGCGATTTTGAAGGATATCTCAAAAAATTGTTTCCAGCATGTCTTTGAAGACTGGCAGAAACGCTGGGACAAGTGAATCGCATTCATAGGAGACTATTTTGAGAAGGACCATCAAAAGTATGAGGATGAGTAAAGGTGCGTTGTCAAAAAAAGGTGACCCTTCTTTATTCAACAGCTATTGTATTTTAACAGTACTAATGCCAGATTCATGCATTTATATAAGCAAGAGCACTGACTTTGTTGTTCAGTTGACCTCTGTTCATCGACATTCTCAGAAACTTCCACAGAAAGGGAGCCATAATTCACAATATGTTCAGGTATTAACAGGGAAGTATAGCGAATGTTACAAATTCCTCCAAATCTTTAATATTTACATTTCCATTTGGTAATGAAGACAATGATAAAAATATACAAACCATAAAATTGTCACAATATTTTAATCCATTATCTGGGCTGCAGCGAGTTTTGCCCATGTTGTCGACTACGTCCACTTCGATAAGACAAGATACTGGAACAAGTTTTACCAAGCATAGAAACCAGAAATATTAAAGAGAGAGATGTGTAACTGTAACAACTTTTGTGTTTTGTACGATTTTCTTTTCGCTTCGTACTTCAATCATCTAGCATGAGTGGAGGATTTAAGATCTAGTTTTCTCATGCAAATTTATTCCTTCATTATTGGACACCACCTTCTCACATTTCTTTCTTCATATACCACTACGAACTCTTATTCAGTTGATAAGTTTCCACAGATTTCAACATTCGGCATTGAAAATGCTACTACATCTCACCTCACTGTCCAGGGGAGTTTACATTACATAATTAATCTCGAAAAATCACAGAATTCAGAGCATAAAACAAGTTTCCAATACACTTGTGCAAATGAGAAAATATGTCACGGAGACCATTCAACCTGGGATCGAAACCTGAAACAATCTGCGAGGTGGGAAGTTGAAAACGGTCGTTATATCCCGGATTACATTCGTAGTAATTTCAACATCAGTAAAACTTTAGTTCCTTACAAATGTCAAATGGCTCCGATTAAAATTTAAACCAATTTTGTTTTCTATTTTTGGGAAGCACTCACTGGATGTTTATGAAAGGAAGAAACTTTGTTACGAAGGAGTGGCGTGTTCTTTGTTAGGAGCCTATGACAGAAATGGATGTCGTCTGTAGCGTCTGTACACCGAAATTGTAAGGCCACATTCGGTCTTCCTGACTCAGCTTCACGAGTTATGCGTTTTTCTCTGAGTTACATTCGGCATTCTGTAAAAGATAACTATATCCCTGGAATTTTTCTTCATTTCACCTCAATTCTCGTTCCTCTTGAACTTCTATCCTTTCGTCCTTCGTCCTTCTATCCTTTCACTTCACACTTACTTAATGCGGGCTTAGGCACAAAGGATTCCATAGTTCCAGTTGCTCAGTCACCCCTCCTAACCTTGTAATAGTCCTTGACATAGAGGTATATGACACCTCTGCGCCAGCAATTTAGCACGTCAGCTCTAGGCCAGCAGGTTGGTGTCGGAGAACATTCAGGTGTCTTTCAACCCTGCCTGGACGGCGAGTCAGTCTGACACAACAAAACCCATGAGTGTCAGGAAAAAGAAATACCATGACTACGAGAATAGGGCCGGTAAGATGAGTATCCAAAGTGCGAGATGCTTTATCCCTACAGATACTTCTCCCTTTTACCTTCTATCTGGCAGGTAAACATACAGGTGACTTGTGGCACAGTGGCGGGTTTTGGATGAAAGTCCTTCTGGGGTATAATTTAATACATACTTTTGAACTCTAGGTTTGTCTAGGATAGCACATACAGATTTAATGTCATTAGAGAAAGTGAATAAAGGACTTAAAGACAATGCTAGACAACTCATATTGGCTTTGCGTGAGAAACCGTCCTCTCGCCACTAATCTGACCGTAATCAAACCTTAAGCTGTCGAAAGCAGTTCTGCAGAAATAACTTGTTTATTACTTTTTAGTTATCCAGTAGTAGAATGCAGTGCTAATTATTCCCCTTCTGCTGCTAAAGACATTTAAATTACTTCTATACTGCTTTCTCAAAAAATCAACACACAATTTTTCGGAAAATTGCATTGGAAATGTGTATAATGTACATTGATAGACAGTGGCGTATCCATTATAAAACGTACTTACTTAATTTACACAAACTCAATGCCCACCTGGGTAGCATGTCTGCCTCACGTTCAAGAGGTTCCGAGTTCGAATCTCGGTCAGGGCGAGTTACCTGGATAAGGTTTTTCCGGGGTTTTCCCTTATCCTGATAGACGAATGTCGGGTAACTCTAAGCTCCCTGGACCCCGGACTTACTTGAGCATCATTTCACCCATTTCATTCATCGTCCGATATAACTTAACGTTGGAGGACGTAAATTAAAAAAGTATTACACGAATGCAATCCTTGCTGTTTTCCTTTTAAACATATAATGATTTATATGGAACTGGCACATTTATTTCATTATTTCAAAACGAATTGTGCTAACTAACAACTTATTATACCTAAAGTGCAGAGGAATTTTTGGAGATTCTCTATATCAACTGTTGAAAATGTTCTCCATCCTACATAAGGCACAACTCAACACGTCGTTTCATGTCCCTGGCCACTCGTTGGAGGACTCTATTGTCAATTGCTTAAATCTCCTGTGTGATGTTCTGCTTTAGATCGTCCAATGTCTGGGTACGTGTGGCGTAAAGCTTGTCTTTTAAGCATCATCATAGAACGAAGTCCGGCGATGTCAAATCCGGAGATATCGGGGGCCACAGGTTCCTGGAAATTATTCGGTCGTCAAAGAAACTTGCATTTAGTTCCATGGATTCATTTGATATATGGCATTTAGCACCATCTTGCTGAAAATATCCTTGACTCCGCTCTACATCGTCCAGTTGCTCAAAAAACTCCATGAAAATCAGTTGGTACTTTGCACTGACAACGTACTGGTTAAGAAAAGGTTGGCTTCACTATTCTCTTTGCTGATATTGCGCACCAAACTCCAATTTTAGCCAGGTGCATAGGTGCTTCTTGGATGACATATGGATTTTGGATGGCTCAATGAACTCTGTGAGTTCACATAGCCGAATAAATGGAGCTATGCTTCATCTGTGAACCATGTGATGGACAATAAGGCACGATTTTGCACTATGAACGTCTGAAACGAGCGAAAATAATTCAATCTTATATTCTTATCTGGTTCCTGTAGGTGATGAACAACCGTAACCCTATATGGCTTTAGGCTTGCACTTTTCGCAGCTGTCTGACACATTGAGTAGGTGTATCCTGTTTCCTGCGACAAACATCTTAATGATATTTTGAGTGACTGTTCCAGTCGTGCTCCTACGTCAACAACAACCATGGGAAGTTTAGATGAACGATGATTGCCTTTTTCACTCACCAGAAATCCAGTTGTTTCCAATTTGTTTACCGGTCCCAATATTGTTTCTTTTGGGAGGATTGTGAACACCTAATTCTGTTTGGTATGCCCTTTGAGTAGCTGTAATTGAATTTGTAATCCAGTATTGCCTCTCAAAGAAGAGTCATTCATTTAATGTACAGTGCATTTTCACGTTCACTGGAAGAAAATATCGAAAACAGCTGCCAACAATAGCAGTTATGAATAAAATATAACACCTGCGCATCTAGTGACAAGGAATCGAAACTCCAAAACTTAATTTGGTGCTAAAATTGGGTAATCTAATGAATTTTTAACGGAATAATTAAAGAAAGAAATATCAGATCTATATAAATCACTCTGTATTAGTGTTTCACTGTCTGGCTGCAAATAAATGAACTTCAACAAATTGAAGATGTGAATCCGAAACGCTACTCCACGTCAAAAATTACGCTCAGAACACTTCTCATAACTCCTTTCATACAGTAAACTTATTTGTTTCGTATTATGCACTACACCTTTCACAAGAGGTGGAAAATGGTCAAAACTCTTAAAAAATACATATCACAAATAAAAGAATTCATCTGTAGGTTCCGGAACGGCAATCCCTTAGTTGTTATAAAACTGTAAATCTCTTTCCACAGCTCCAGTATTCCATTCAACATTTTGCCTTTCTTTAGCCATCTTAAATGTCAGTAGTATGATAAATCCAAATAATTTGACTCTCAGATGTAAATAAAAAAATTAAATACTGCATGTGCTTTAATTAGATTTATAGTTTTAACACAGAAATACAATTTTATTCTCAGTTGCTGATTCCACACACAGCCTTCTCCCTGAATAATGTTCTAACAATTTGTCTTCTATATAGGCTTCATCGTGAGCAGCATTGAATGACTCCTTAGGGAAAAGCTTATGATCAGAGGCAAGATTTTGTGGCGACAATCATTTATAAAATCCGCATTAATAATTTTAATTGGTGATGTTTTGTGGTTTTTTTTACATATTCGCATTAATTTCGCGCAAATTTTCGGGAAGAATTAATGAGTAATGGTATGGCTGAAATTAAAAGTAACAAGTAACTATAGTAGCAAAACTGTTAAAACCCCTTCGTTCCAAATTAAAATATTTATTTGAAATTAGCAGATAGTAAGTAACATGAATAAAATCTAATATAACACACCAGACATATCCAAACTGAAGTATACAACAAGTTGTGATATTTTCGGTTTTCAAACTCGTTCTTTTGTCTGTCACAATTGAGTTATATGTAGAGAAAAATCTCTCAGTCTCAGAGTTTGACATTGGCAACCAGAGATATTGAAGGGGCTTTTCACAGAATTTTTGGCTAGGATCATCTTCTGCCTTCAATATCAGGAGTACTGTTACTGTATCTAATCGTTTATCATTACCATCATGGCTTTGTTGTTCCTCAATGCCACAAAGCTCTTTGTAATAAAGAAGCAAATCAGAATCACAAGTAATACCACTGGTTTAAAATGCATTTACTTGTTTAAATGCTGCCATTACATGATATAAATCACCTATACTTGATTTAGAAACTAGCCTAGAAGTTTCAAACAAATTATCTAAAGCTTTTACGGTTATTGCATCATCAGTTTCTTTTGACATAATGCAGTTCAATTTAGACAAACTCATACGGCAGCAAACTTTTAGATACCCTTCTACTGCTTCTCTAACACCTGGATCCATGATATAATGTACAAGTGCACTTACTCTGTTTCCAAAGTGACCACTCTCCAATATTTCAGATTTGGTTCTCAGAGAGTTAATTCGGGAAAAAGAAGATGAGCCAAAAGTTTTTGTTTATTTTGAAACTATAATATTAAATCTGATATCAATCTGCAATTATCAGAAACAAAGGTTGCCTGTACCTTTATAATATTGCAGCCCTTGGCATCGCAAAAATGATCATTTAACAAATTTTGCGCAGGAACTGAAAGGTTTTCTTTTTAGACAAAGATGGACAGTTGCATCAAAATAGCCGGCAGTATAAGCTACTAAATTAAACCAGCTAGACCAGGGTGTCAGTGCAGGTAATGAGAAGGGTTTAGCTTTTAAATCCGGGTGGTTTTCAGTGAGGTATTGTTTGTACTCATTTGTTTAACTTTCGGGCATTTCGAAATTATAAATTTTATCTTGCTTTATTTAAACTTTTAAAAAAAATTCAGGACTTCTAGTTTCATGGCATGAAGACATTAATGTTAAATTAAAGTTATATTTATGCAATTTTTAATAAATGTGAATATTTTCTATCACGACAAAAATAGAAGAAATTCGCGAAAATTCTCGAAAAAATCACTAAAAATAACTCTTGTATTCGATATTAGTAGGATTCTTTGCGATCATGAAGAACGATAGAATGATTGTTCTACCAGTCCCGATCAAACATTCATTGCTTGTTTATATTGCACAGAGAATCCACTACTGTGATGAAGCCACGGGATTGTAACCAGTTTAGATGGTTCAGTCTAGCTGTGTGTAGCAAATAGTGGGGTCAAGAGGGAGAGGGTAAGTTCGCACCTATAGTGCCTTCCGCACCATCCCTGTACCAGGGGTACTTGTACCATCCTCAGCCACTGAAGGGGTCGAAACATCCCCTATTTTCAATATATACACAGAGCAGAAAGAAATTATGAACCTTTGATTCTGTTATATGTATTTCTGTCCAAAGCTAGTAGCTGCAACTTACATTTTATGTGGCCAAAATATTATGTGCTTATAACGGAATACATCATTAGCGTAAGTGATGCTAAAAGCTAGAGAGAAAAAGTTCCATTAAAAGTTTTTTTCTGTAATAAAACAGAAAGTCTGTCCGTGAAAGTATTAGCGAACAGTTCCATTAAAATATAATACAGGTTTGACGGTTTAAAAATGTATGTTAAGCTTATTGTACTCGGTTCACAAGACAAGAGTCCCTCCTTGCTCAGTAAAAGCTAAACTGATTGCAAGTCTCTCCGCAGAGACTTTCAATATACAGGTATTGGTATAATAATGCTAAAGAACATAAATAAAGAATCGACTATTGAAAATAAACCATTCTACAGCAATGTAATAGACGATGTATACGTAGTGTAATTCCTTTGAGTAATTCATATTAATCACTTCACTCACACTCACTAGGTTCATGAAGTAATGAAGTTGACATAGTAGACGATCATGTTATTTACCAGCAACGCAATGTTCAAGCGCTGCATATATTAATTAATAAGGTGACAAAAACTGGGATGCTTGCTTTTATACGGTTATTTATTTCCCTATCAATTTGCGTCACTCCATTTCTTCACTTTTCAGATGCGATTTCAGGTTCGTGGTATATAGCAGTAATGGACAAATTACATAAATGCTTGCGCCGTGTAAATGCTCTTCTCGGCGCAAGTTGACATTGTGTCAGCACGCGGAAGGGATTCTTTTGACACCGGACGCAATATTCGTGGCTGCGTATCAACTGTCTTCACTTGTTAGGGACTTACGTGCGTCTGTGTGGCCTCTTTGCCCATGATTATGAGGTCTTCTGCGCTTCACTATCTTTACTTCTCAGTAGCACTTACGTTCAAATGCTAGACTCCAGAATAGGACGTCGGACGGCATCGAGACCAAAGATGAGATGTACATTGAATGCACAGAGGATCTACTCAGTAGTCCGAAGACCATGACCTCCTTCTACCTGGGAGTGATGGAAATTCCGGGGCTCTTTCCATAGGGCAATACCTGGTTTTGTAAAAAGCTCCCCCATCGACAACAACGTCCAGACGGGATGGAGGTGGATACGTCACTTACGCGCATAACCCCGCAGGGAAGACTGCCAAAAACCTGTGTGGGGATCTAGCACACCTTTACTAGCTCTGCAGGCTAGTACCTGGGACTTGTTAGGCAACCCTTTACACCCTCCGAGCGGCCGGGGCCTGGCCGGAGGCACCCGATTTCCCGTGGGTGTCGGGAACACACTGCCCCTCAAGTCCAACCCAATTCGAACAACTCTCCGGCGGGAGGGACTCAGCAGTTCGGCCCGAGGTTCATCTAGTAACGTGAGAGGTACCACAAGTGCTAAGGTTGCGCAGCGCCCGCACCACAGCAGCTGAAGGGGACGGATGCCCTCCCTTACAGGAAGATGAGATGGACAGCAGACACAGTGGACAACAAAATCTAAGAACAGAGCTACACTGAGGACACTGGAGAAAGTAGCTACCCAGTTTGTTCGTGTGTATATACAAATAAATCTGTACCATAATGGTATACGTGTTAAGTGTGTTAAGTAAATAATGACCGTGCTAAGGACACGAAGGTACGCTGTTACTGGAGCGTCAGCAACTGCACAAGGCTCTTTGGTTTTGCGACCATAATGAGCTTCCCAATGCTACTCCCTTCGCAGCAAGGGTCTTTGCTCTCAAGGGATTTAAGGGCTTATCATCATCAGTATCATTACCTTCTTCACTTCAAGGATTAGGCATTTCTTCCTGTTCCGTCTTCGTATTCTATCAGCTATTCCTATCTTTTTCTAGGGCGTTCTACATCTCTTCCTTCACGAGGATTATATCATCTTATTAAACCCGGCACACTTTCTTTCTTCATCCATTCTATTCATATGTTTTTTGCAGTTCTGTATATATTCTATTTTGTCCTGTAATTTATATATGCCTTGTTCCTCCGGAATAGTTTCATTTCTTATTAAATCTTGTCAAGTAGATAAACTCTTTTTAATAACTTCATCTGCTGCCATTATCTTACGCTTATCTCTTTTAATATCCAAGACTCATTTCCATACACGAGCACTGCAACTACCATCGTTTTATAAAATTTTAACCTTGTTTCTCTCAATGTTCTTGATATAGTTCCACGTATGTGCTGAAATTTGTTTACTTTGTTTTCTTTGTCTTCGTCTAAGTCAAGGCCAAATAGATGAAATTCGAGAGCTGTTCCAGGCATTTATTTTCAATGCTTACTTTTGATCGTACAGGATATTTTCCCCGATGTGGCATTACCTTTTTCTTTGTGGATATATTTAGATTGTATTCTTTCCCAGTAAATACATTTTATACACGGAATGATGAAATCTCTCTTCATTTTCTTTTATTATTCTTACATCATCAGCATAGAGTATCACACTTAAGTATTTATTTCTATTTAGATGTATTGCTTCATCCACTTGTTGTTTCCAAGTTTTATCAAATCGTACAAGTTAATATTAAATTGTGAGGTAGAAAGGCTACATCCCTCTCTTACACCTTGATTTAGTTTTATTTCTTCTGCTTTTATCTTGCCTGTATTTATGATAATTTCCTTGTCTCTATATAAGCTTTGAATTATTTCTACTATATGGAGAGGGGGTATAATCTTTTGTCCATTATGTTCCATAATATATTTCTATTTATAGAAAGTGCTTTTTCGAAGTCTATAAATGCCATGTGAGTTGCTAAGTTGGCTTCCGTCTTTTTCCTAAAATTCTCTTTATAATTGAAAACATTATCACTTGTAGATCGTTATATTCTATAACCTGATTGTTTCTCTTCTAAAATCACTTCTGTTAATGACTTTAAACGTTTTTTTAAACAATTTTAGCATACCGCTGGTATACTGCGTTTAACAGACATACTTCTATAGTATTTAGGGTCATTTCTTTTCTCTTTTTTAAAAAATGGGTACCTTTTCAGCTACTTTCCAAGATTCAGGAATTCTATAACCTTTCCAACACTCATTATATAGATGCAAGAGTCTTAGTTTGTATATTAGAACAGAGTGGCTTTTCATTTAATATACGAGTATTTTGAAAGTACGACAGAAAGTGTTGAGAAAAAAAGGCCAATCCTAAAGAGAGCTATTTTATAAATATTTTTGTTGACTCAAAAATGGATCTACAACATATTTAAAATATTTACGTGAAAACTAGAATGTATAATTCAATTTTTGGGGAATAGTTTCTGGAGCCCTACTATATCTTTCCTGTAACCAGTAAACAAGAATTAGACCAAACGCTACTACTAAAATATATATAACCTCGATTACCCGGAGCAACTGGAATCAGAGCTATCCAAGTTAACGAAAATCCCTGTCACCCAGAGAATGATGGAAACACAATAAAAATATACAAAATCACCGAATTATTTTAGCGGAGTTTAGAAATTACTTTCGGTACATTTTCACCTTAAAAATTACACTGTATGTACTTCATGACCTATTGTTTGCACTGTGCACAATGTAGCTGCCAACTATGTAGGAAACTGGTAGGGAAAAAGGCAGTGAGCTTCTACTGTTTGAGCTTAATGCATTGCTTGCGAGCAACGCTATCTCGCATCCGCTTTAACATTAGAAGTTAATTTAGTACGTTTTGTCTTGACTCTCGAAATAAAGCATCAATTTCTCTAAGTTTGCTACTGCTTGTGCGTGGGTCATAACCACAGCTGATTCATCAACACTGTCTGAATCTGAACGCTCCTTATTTTCAGTTTAAGTAACACTGCATGATGCAATAATGCGTTTCTCCATAATTGGTTTGTAGCCTCCGTTGTTTTGGATCAACAGACAATTTTCAGTGTCTCTCAAAATCGGAACAGCCATCGATAATTTTAAGAATTTCTATAAAATGTATTTCTTCAAACTTGTTTTCTGGCAAGTCACATGGCATTTTTCATGACCTTATCAAGCTTTCTTCCAACCTGACCCAAGCAGCCGGGGTGAGTGAAATGAATTCGCCCCGCTGGCAACGGAATTCAAGTAATCTCCCTATTCAGAATAGCAATTTATCTTGAGTAAAACAAGTCTTCATTTCCTATGCTAAACAGCACTTTTTCTTTTTTCAAAAGTGGTCCGGATTATCCGGACGTCCAGATTAAAGTGGTTTGGGTTAATGATGTTTTACTATATATAAGCTCCTTAAATAATACAATTTATTGCAAATAACGTTTTCGGTGACATTAGTCATTTCGAATCTATCTGTTATCACTGATTTGAATATCTCTGTTAAGTGCTATCTACATTCACTGTATTTTCAAATGTCATATCAAGAATATTGCCACCGATCGCATTGTTGTGTTGGAGCCGCAACAAAGCCAGAGCTGTGCGCGTGGGCAGAAAAGAAAGAAACAGAGAGAGAGAGAGAGAGAGAGAGAGAGAGAGAGAGAGAGAGAGAGAGAGAGAGAGAGAGAGAGAGAGAGAGAGAGAGAGAGAGAGAGAGAGAGAGAGAGAGAGAGAGAGAGAGAGAGAGAGAGAGAGAGAGAGAGAGAGAGAGAGAGAGAGAGAGGTCTAGAATTTTCCGCTTTTCTGATGCCGTCGCGATTGTTACCGGATGGACTACTGCATTCTATAACAGTGACTGGGAGGTATAAATAGCGGCAAAGTGTGAGAAGCAGTCAGTTGAGTTGTGTAGTTTTGTTGTATTTGTGCGTGTTGTGTGGACATTTGAACTGTGGCGCTGTGGAATCTTTTGTTTGTTTAGGTGCAGTAGAGCTTTGAGTCGACATTGAAGACTGCTGTTAATATCACGTATTTTTGCTGCTGCAGCAGATAGTGAGTAGCTTTTAAGAATCTGAGTATTCACTTGTACGAAAAAACTATTGAAAGTGTAGTCTACAGCACTTGCACAAAAATAAACCATAGTGGGAGAATGTGAACCCTCATATTTATTGAACTATCTGGCAGCCAGTGGGGTAGGGTGAACATAATAAGAGTACGCAGTGTGTTAAAATATAAGGACTGAAGTGTTAGAACTAATAGTTCGTTACACATAATTGGTAACTCCGTGGTAAGCTGTAGCGTAGATGGCAGTGCGTTGCCTCACATTCAAGAGCTTCGATCTTCGAATCTCAGTCAGGGTGAGTTGTTCGGATAAGGCTTTTCCGTTTTTTTATTATTATCCTGAAATGTGTACGTGTGATAACTCTAAGCTCTTTGTAACGTGAGCTCATTTGAGCGTAATTTCATTCATTTCCTGCATCGTCCATTATGACAATGTAACTAGAAAAAATTCAAATAACAGCAAAATATCTAAATTTAAGAGGACTTTCTTTCTTCAGAAGACAATCAGAAAGTTTATAGGCTTTCAGATAACAAAAGTCATCCTCACATTTATTTAATAGTTCAGGGTATATTTCTATTTAACTCCTAGCTTAAGAAAATGAAAGTCATCAGCTGCTCATTGGATTAATGAAGGCATTTTCGAGCTAAAACTCTTCGGGTTATCATTTAGACGACCACTTCTTCCTCTTAAGCTTGTTTTATCAGGGTTTGCATTAGGACCATTGCTGATTATTAATCTTATAATCTTGTGGATAAGACTTTGAAACAACGCTGCGCCCCTTCTGTTTTTTTAGAACAGAACTCGCTTTAATTTTTTTCCAATTTTATTTCAAGCTTTTCCGTTACCTCTATTCCTAGTGGCTAATTTCGATTCACGTCTATAGCTTTCTCATATTAACAAGTTTCGAGTAATCACCAATTTGATTTGCATAGCTTATTTATGATAAAACATTGATAGCTGGTGATATAGTGTGCAGTCGTACCTCTTACGACAACCTATGTAGTCTATCTTGTAATTAGACACATCGTAATTAAGGTGTTCGCAGCAGTAACCAGCCCTTATCATGTGAATTACTCCAACGGGAATATACTTTGATATCTTTGATTGGTAACAGTTGGATAGGGATGGGGTAGCAACAACCTCTACTTCAACCAAGAAGGATGCGACCGCTACTCCACATTCCTCCAATGGAACTCGATTTAGCCCATCGCGGACCGAGCGGAATGGCTCACGCGGTTTCGTCTGTTTCGGGAGGCTCTTGTTCGATTCCCGTGTCCGCCCTACCTGACACATGGGTTTTTTCGGGTTTTTTTCCCGAGTCACTAGGTGAATGTCCATTATCATTTCACATTATCTCTCATCTGGTGGTCTCTTTCAGGGTTTAAGTGTCGTCGGTTGTCTCGGTGGTGCATGGCAGGATGCTATGCTCTGAGGAAAATTATAGTCCAGCAACGCAAAGAAGGTCTCTGTAAGGAATGTGCTCTCTCATACAGTGGTAAAGTCTGTCTAGTGGACGCGAGTGCAGTTTGCCTCTCAAAGAAAGCTACCATCCCGCCCACTAATGACCGTCATAATCCCCACACTTCATAAATGGAACACTGTCGTTGAGGACCAATAGCAACCCTGATTTTATCGAAGTGACAGTCGTATGTCTACTCCACGTGGAGTCTCAGTT
This sequence comes from Mantis religiosa, assembly GCA_030765055.1. Taxonomy (NCBI): domain Eukaryota; kingdom Metazoa; phylum Arthropoda; class Insecta; order Mantodea; family Mantidae; genus Mantis; species Mantis religiosa. Next base: position 102,780,183 of record CM060955.1, read on the forward strand.
GCAAAGTTCCAACTTTCAGTGATCTGTTTCATTACGTGCAGAAATTCGTTGTGTGTCACGATGTGGAGACCGTGGGAGGGAAATGCAGTGGTAAATGCAAATGAAGTAGTAGATTACTTTCAGTCAAGTGAAAATAATCAAAGTAATGATAATAGTGTGAATAACTGGGCCGAGTTATATTACTGGAAAAGCCTAAAAATAAAGTTATAATGGGAACTGTTTCTTAGCAAATTCAAGCGCTTGTTTGGAACATATATAAATATGTGCTGACAAATAATCTTGGTAAGGGGTCGTGCAATGAACCTGATGATAAATTCTGGGTATTCACAGAAATATAGTGACGAAAGGAATACCAAAGACGCCGATCAAGTGTGAAAACAAAAGGAAACGTTTCTCTAAAGTGGATAATTTCACATGCGATTTAATTCGACGAGAAACTTATAGATTCTATGCAAATGGGAGAGCGCCCACCTTAGATGAGTTGGTTGCACATTTGCAAGAAATTTTTTATTTTGTTTATGGGCACTGTACTTTGCGTGGTCTCCTAAAGGAGCTGGGTTTCAAATACCGCACTTTGAATTGTAGCAAACTGTAGCAGAATTGTAGCTTGGCGATATATTTTTCTAAACTAAGGAAGTTTTGCCGTAATGGACGTAATATAATTTATTTAGACAAAACCGTGTACGATACTCATGCTGCATCGAGAAATGTGGCAACCTAGCAGAAAGCTCTGGGAGAAGGAGGGTCTTTGTTGCAAAACGATTATAAGGGTTCGTCAAAGGCAGCGCCCGACGTGCACATGAGTTAACTAAACAGACTCTACAAGGACAGTGAATGTGTGTGACATGGAACGCATGCTACCGTTAAAAAAACATGCGCCCTATTCACTCTGTACACAAAAACCGATGAGATTCATTCAAAAAAGTAGAAGCCGTCAGAATGTTTTTGAATGGTCTGTAACTGTACTGACATGGGGTGTCATAAACCTGTCCAGGGAGGGTGTGGGAAGCTTCTCAAACCCCCCTGCGTCTCATCCCTCGGAGACTTTCACTCCTATGGAGGAGTAACCTTCCTCCTCCTGTGGGTCGGTTGCCGGTCTCCACTCCCTTGCTGGGACCATTTCGGTACCACCTGCCTGAGATCTTTGGGGCTCGGCTGCTGGGCTCGTTGCCATCCCGCAGTAGGAGAGCATATCCGTTGTCCTGGCCTGACGGGGTAAGTCTCTATCCCAGTAAACTGTAGGAACCCTGTCCTCTGTAGTGTCGTGCCTCCTTGGGTCGGCGGATTAATGTCTCCTCGTGCCTTATCCTTCCTCCCTGGGGTACCACACTTTGTGGCATAGTAACATTGGGCCCAGCATGTAGCTACATACCAAATCCCCTTCTTAATGAAATGTTAATTCTAATCCTAACCATGTCATCTTTCCTACGTGAAGTAAATCACGTTTCAAGTAAATGGTTTCACGTCAGTTCAATCGTGAAATGGAATATGTTAGTATGTATTTTGAATCAGATCTTACAGTTACACTCCTAAGAAGTGAAATATGTAGCAGACATCACAATGAGGTTCTGTAACCGTTGTTTTCATGTAAATTACAATACTTAGCACTGCAGACGCTTCCCAGACACTCGCGGAACATCGCCTTAGGATAAGTATTGCGACCTTGTTTCTTATCTTTTCATTCCTAATGATATTCCTGTTCCCACAGCAGCAAGCCAAATGGGTTCTGCTCTTTACATCGATAGACCGACCGATAACACAAACTGCGGCGCTGACAGTCGTTTTGAGTTTACTTCCCAATGGGACTCGTCTACATATGCTTAGGGGTGAACGCCCCTCAACGTTATATGTCGCCCTAGACACCCATTTTCGGCCTCCTCTTCCTTAACCCAGAGATAGGGCACGCTCTGGCTAAAGTGACGTGTTTGTTCAATTGTTATTTTATTTTCTTATATTCCAACAAGCATGCATGTGATTCGTTACCCAGCACTGCATTAACAGCTAAATTTTCATGGTGTATAATTAATTTGTTCTTAGTATTAACAGCTTTAAAGTAAAAGTAGCTATTTTATTAATAATTCACCATTTATATGAGACGCTGAATGGAACATTAAATGCTATTTTTCTGGGTTTTCCTTTTTCTGGAGCATTTTTCATTGACAAAAGTGAACACAGTTTATAACATTTTAGGACAGCTTCAGAAATTTCACAGTACTAATTCACGTTAAATAATTCTGCCAACATTATCTTCTATTACTCAAAGGCAGAAGGTTATGATAGTCAATAATTTGTGTAAAAAGTTTGTTTTTCTTAAAACAACTGAAGAAAAAGAACTCTTGCCAGTTTCTTTATAACTGAATACTATGTATACATTATCTTCCATTACTCAAAGGCAGAAAGTTATGATAGTCAATAATTTGTGTAGAAAGTTTGTTTTCTTAAAACAACTAAAGCAAAGAACTCTTGCCAGGTTCTTTATAGTCTGCTTCACGTTCAAGAGGTCCCGAGTTCGAAACTCGGTCAGCGTGACTTACCTGGTTACGGGTTTTCCCGGGGTTTTCCCTTAACCAAAAAGACAAATGTGGGGTAGCTCTAAGCTCCATGGACCCCGGACTCATTTCAGCATCATTTCACCCAATTCATTCATCGTCCGATATGACTTAACGTTTGAGGACGTAAATTACAAAAATAATAATAATAATAATAATAATAATAATAATAATAATAATAATAATAATAATAATAATAATAATAATAATAATAATAATAATAATAATAATAATAATAATAATAATAATAATAATAATAATAATAATAATAATAATAATAATAATAATAATAATAATAATAATAATAATAATAATAATAATAATAATAATAATAATAATAATAATAATAATAATAATAATAATAATAATAATAATAATAATAATAATAATAATAATAATAATAATAATAATAATAATAATAATAATAATAATAATAATAATAATAATAATAATAATAATAATAATAATAATAATAATAATAATAATAATAATAATAATAATAATAATAATAATAATAATAATAATAATAATAATAATAATAATAATAATAATAATAATAATAATAATAATAATAATAATAATAATAATAATAATAATAATAATAATAATAGAATGTAAAAAAGTAGTGCATGAGGGGATTAGGTTAGGACAAGGAAGAGCAATAAACGTTCTTCTAATTGCAGATGATATAGTTTTAATCTTTGACAAGGAAGACAGACTACAGAAAGGAATGTATCAACTAAACCAGATTTGTAAAAGATATGATATGGCAATCTCAAAGACAAAAACAGAAGTAATGGCATTCCAGGGAAAATACCCAATAAGGACCAAAATTGTAGTAGAGGAAACTATAATAAAACAAGTATCGCACTTTCAATACCTTGGCTGTGATATAACCTAGGAATCGGAAAATCAAGATATAAGGAATAAAATACAAAAATCCCAAGCATTTTGCGGAACAATTTAGAGAACCCTGAGGAATAAAGCAAGGAAAGAAACTCAAATAAGATTCTACAAAGTGATGTCAATCCCAATACTAAACTATGGTAGTGAGGCATGGATAATAAGGGAAAAGGAGAAGAGTAAAATACAAGCTGCTGAAATGAGATTCTTACGATCAATCAAAGGATGTACAAGAGAAGATCATATTAGGAATGAAATTATAAGAAAAGAATTGAAGAAATCCAAAGATATAGAAAAAAATGGCTCGAACACCTTAATCACATGCCAAGAGAAAGAATACCAAAACAAGCTTTCAATTATAAACCAAGAGTACGAAGATCAATAGGACGCCCCCTAAAGAGATGGCTTCAGGAAATATGAGACCGGAACAGGCTTAAGCCTAACCTGTGAAGGAAGGAGAAGATGGAGAAGAAGAAATGAATACTATAGATGTATATTGTTCGCCGATTCAATAAAGAAAGGTGCAAGGAAGCTTTACATATTACAAATGAAAAGTGATTAAGCAGAAATAAAACTGCATATATTAATATATGTTTGAGATGGCTTGTTGAAGTTTGTATGCATATATCTTTCATGTTCCAAGTGTATGATAAAAAGTTAAATATATCAGAATTTCACACATGTGTTGCTTTAAATTCTTACAGCATAAAGGTTTTAAAATTGCAACTTTATTACTTTGCTTATGATCTATTTAGGAAAATGTGAAATGGTTTTCTGTTGTATGAAGACTTCAATTTTTATTAGATTAAACCAAACCTTAATTAGTGACTATGTTGCTTTGCGAATTATAGTCACTGGAAGGAAATTTCAATACTTACCTCAACGATATATGAGGAGCCTAGTTTCAAAGATTGGCAAGAGCCGTTGACATTATTTTTCACTAGAGAGGTATTTGTGTTTTACTATCACAGCTTCATTTTGTTAACCTGAAAATTTTTGTGTGGCATATTTGTAGCTCTAATGGCACAATAATCGAGGTTCACACTTAAAATCATTGTTTGAATACAGTATAAAACCAGTGTAAAATATGCAACATCCGCATATGAAAATAAACTTGGCTTATGTCCATTATTTTTTGTAATTTATGTTCTCCAACGTTAGTTCATATCGGACGGTGAATTAACTGGGTGAAATGATGCTCAAATAAGTCCAGGGTCCATGGAGCTTAGACTTACTCGGCATTTGTCTTGAAGCATAGTTGAAAATCCCGGGAAAACCTTATACAGGTAATTCACCTAACCAAGTTCCGAACTTGGGACCTCTTGAACGTGAGGCAGACACGCTACCGTCTACGCTACCGAGGCGGGCTGTTAGAGTTTTATTGCAATTATTATAATGGCTTCAGTTACAACATTACAAAATTAAAAACTTATATTTCTTTTTAATTTTGATATATACCATATACTTTCCATTCTTGTTACTGTAGTTCTGTGTATATAATGTCTGGTTCAGTGCAAGGGTTTTCAAACCAGTCACATTCAACAGTATTTCTGTGCCATTTTCACTACAACTTTGAACGATATCAGAATATCACTTAAGATGGGAATTCTCCTTCCATTCACCTCCAAAATGCTTGGCTAGCAAATTTCCCACATCCACAAGTTTTAGTTGGTTCACTTTGACACCTACATTCCAATGCATCTTTCTCCATATTAAGCTTACAAATTATCCCAAAGCTCTTCTATATCAGTAAAATAAAGACCAACATCACGTCAAAATACTACCACAAACTGGAAGCCATTAGCATTTTCAATGATTTCCAGTGATTTGATTGGCTCAAACGGCCATGTCCAATTTTGATACTAGCATGGAGGTGTCTGGTTTTGAAACTAGCTAGATATTTCAAAAGTGACAAATACGTATAAGGGTCTATTTCAGAATCAAACGTACTGCAGATTCAAAAAGATTAGGCCAAATATGAAATACTTCGATTCTTAACTCAGTTTCGATAAAAATGTTCAAAATTGCAAAGGAGTGTTCAGCCTTTCAAGCTGAATTAATTATTAACAATTCGTGAAGCAGTGAAATGGTTCAACAACTTGCAATGTACCGCTCGCCTTTATAGTGACCCACTAGCAGCATTTGCAGGTTTGAAAGATACAAAAAACAGCAGTCCTATTGCAGCTGAAATAAGAAATCAATTATTAAATGTTTCTCATCTGTGTATTTCATGGGTCACGTGGGGATTGCCGGAAATGAACGTGCAGGTGAGCTTGCAAAGAGAGCTGCGATTTCAAATCTTCCAGTAATTTACACTCTATGCCCTATTTCTTATGTGAGGCAAACATTAAAGGAGATTATCATCAAAGACTGGAATGAATACTGGTTAAAAAGTGATTGTGGTGCTTTGACTAACGATTTATATTTCTGAACAGTTTCTGACAGACATAAATGTAAATTCGTTAATCCTAACGATGCTCTCACTCAATTCTTAACTGGACATGGCAAATTTTCAGCTCACTTATTTCGATTCAAAATCAAATCCACATCTGATTGTATTTGTGGAAATCATCTTCAAGATGTCCCTCACATTTTGTTTTATTTTCCATTTCTCTGTTTTGAAAGATACAAATCTGAATTATTGCTTCATTCCTTAGATTACACTTTTCAAAACCACTTACACATATTCTGATGAATTACAAAACTTATCAATATTTCATGGATTTCTTACACGAAATATTTCTTAAGCTAAAAGATTCATCTTGATGTTTACTGTTGTAAAATGTATTATATTCATAAATTTGTAAACTATATTCCTAATACACCTTTCTGTAAAATATGAATAAAAAATTAGCTAATACATAAATAATAAATAAAAATGACGAGTATCCGTCTTTGACACTAGGAGCCTCATATAAATATTTCGCTTCTGCATGGATACTTAGTGTTTAAGAATGGCGCATACAAGTCAAGTACGTATTACTTTCTATGCAACGTAAGTTTCTCGTTCCTGTAACGATTATTTCCTATGTTCTGTGTGGAGTACCGACATGTAATATCTTACATGAAATCCTCTAGCTCAGGTGTTCCAGCGGTACGGTTAGTGCCTAGTTAATTTCTCTCTCAGGTTGGCTACACAGAGTGTACAGTTGCTCCCCCGAAATTTCCAACGTCGACGAAATTCGATTGCATTGAATAATAAACGTTTACTTATATTTTTTCTACCACCTGAAAAATTTTCAGGTGTATGGTGTATTTTGATTAATCATTTTATTTTTAAGCGGTTTAATGCTATTTAATTGGATTAAATGTATATATAATCAAGGATCTTAGATTTATCTAACATTCGTCTTCGGAACGTAAGGAAAATGGTAGAAAAGAAGTATGTATTACAACTAAAGTCCTCTTGAATGTTATCAATACTGTGGAGTTGTTTTATACAGTGCGATCCATATAAACCTGAACCATTTCAATAGGACGTAACATTTTAACCAATAATAGGACACACGTGCGACTTTGAGAGAATATAATACACAATTGGGAAATTAAATTGCACTATTTACACCTCAGAGAAAATGTTGGAAGTATCCTGCACCAGTATCTATACATGTTTGCACTTGTCTCACCATATTCTCTGACGTTTTACGGAGATGATATCAAGTTGAGAGAAGGCTATTTCCAGCAAGATGGAGCAATACATCTAAAGACGTCATGGATTGTAAACAGTTTCTTTGATAATCGAATAATCTCAAAAGATCTGTGTGCCAAATACTTCGCTTTACCTTACCTATTCCTTACTTAATCGAAGAGCTTGCTAGTTAAAACTCAGCGGAAATGATGGCTATTTTTGGCATAAAAAGGTTCCTTTGCAACCGAGGTAAAGTTATAGTTTACGTTTCGTAAATTTACGAGATTTAGAACAAATAGCTACAAAATCTGAAACTTCCAAAACTGTACTAAAAGCACTAGCATTAGAAACTGTGAACAATAGATACCCACCTGAAGAATGGTTACATATACATATCTACACAGATGGATCTAACTTGGACAACACCTCAGGAGCAGGAATTAAGTGTGCACTGTTCTCATTCTATCAACCAGCAGGATACCACACAGAAGTAACGGCTATTCATATTTCACTCCAACACCTTCTATACAGAATAGATAAATTCAAAAACGCTGTGATACTTTCTGATTCTAAAGCAGCATTATGTGCAATAAGTTCATATAAAATGAGGTCAATCCAAATTAAAGAATGTCACAAAATGATCCAACAACTTCAAAAACTACAGAAAAGAATTATATTACAATGGACACCTGCACATTGTGGAATTGCTGTAAATGAATCAGCTGATTTTCTTGCCAAAAAGGTGCAAATTTAATTCAGAACAAAAGTAAAAACTTACCCTTTACATCCATAAAAAGGATTAATCAAAAGTAAATATAAAAACAAACAAAACTTATCAATATATAACAAAGCCAAAAATAAAAAATGGAACATTTTCATTAAAAATCCAGAAATTATTCCAGAAATCCCACGTAAAGCTGCAGTAGCAAATTTTAGATTACCTACGGAACATGATTGTTTGGCAAAACACTTATATAGAATAGGAATTTATGCAAGTCCAAATTTTCCTCTGTGTAACAAAGAAGAGGAAATGACTGAAGAACATCTTTTAACCTGTGAAGCCCTACCTGCCGGACCCACTACACAGAAATATTGGAGAGCAAGAGAGCTAATGGCTTCATTGCCAAAGCCTAGCATTTGAAAACAACAACAACAACAATTTACGGCAGGTAAAATTAAACCTGTCCTTGGAGTAAAATTAGTTGTAGCATCTAAAGGGTAACCTTAAATAAAAGCAGTATATATTTCGTCCTAAACTCGCATTCGGGAGGTCCAGGTTTGATTTCCGTGGCCGACCTACCTGACTATGATTTCCTCGGGAGCTTTACCAGGCGAATGCTGGGTAGATATATCATATCTCCTAACGTCCTCTCGCTCCACTTTATCGCCATTATCATTGTACATCATCTCTCGTCTCTTTCAGGGTAGAAGTGTCGGCGGGTGTCTCGGCGTTGCATGGCAGGGTGATATGTTCCTGGAAAACTTCCTCCTACTCTAGGACGGTCTCCGTACCATTTGGTGGGGCCGTTTCAGAACCACAGTAGAGTGAGATGCCAGTTGTTCTGGTCAGTCCTGGAGTTTTCAACTTGTAACGTGTAGGAAGCCTGCCCTTTACACTGCCGTACTCCTTGATATGGCCTCATCCTTCCTCCGAGGAGAGTCCCATTTGCGACTCTACCTCTCTGCCGAGTTCCCTCCGAAACGTAGTCTAGTCTTATGCCTGATTTCCCCAACAGATGTTAAAATCGACGTTAACAAATGTAATGTAGCAGTTGTCACATCGCTAAAACTGATGTTAGATTTCTTGCATTTCACCAACCTGTTTTCTGAAAATGTTAACAAACCTGTGTTAAAGCCAAGAAACTTGTAAATATCACAGCTATAGAAGGCTATGGATGAGTCGTATTATTTTCTGAACGTACTGCGATGCGCTTTTGTTTTCATTTTCGTCTGCACAAATGGCGGATGAACAAAATCATAAATAAAGCCGTGAGACAAATTTCTCATCGACGGAGAAAGAATTGTTAATTGAAATGGTGACGAAGTGTAAGGATATCGTGGAAAATAAGAGGACGGATGCAGGGAAAGATGTCGCGGGGAAAATATTGGAAACGAATTTAATTCAAATGCAAGCACTAAACAACTTGTCAGTATTACGTAAATTTAAAACGAGGAGCGAAAGGCAAGTGACTTAAGCATTTCAAGACGGGAGGTGAACAATGTATTATCCACATAATTCAATGAATTATAAAATCGCAAAGTTATTAATGCAGGAAGCAAAGGCTAGATCGGCATATTCCTTTCGGTGCACGCTCTAACTCAGTATAATGTAGATTTAAAACGAGGAGCGAAGAAGGGCAAGTGACTTGAATGTTTCAAGATGGGAGGTGGATAATGTAATTCAGTGAATTATAAAATCGCAAGGTAATTGATACTTGAAGCAAAGGCGAGATCGCCATATTCCTTTCGATGCATGTTCTAACCTCTCTTGTACTTCCGCAGTAACCTTCATAGCAACATGTTTCGACAGTCTATACCTCCGTAAAACAATTTTCTTGGGATAGCTTCTCAAAATCATTTCTCCTCATAGGCCGTACTCTATTATGAATGCCATTTAGACGGTCTTAAATATAGCAAATCGACATCAACAGCTGAGTTCATGCTCGCCTTCTTGACTATTTACAATTGTTAAGGACTTAACATCAGAAATGCGGCTTGTTAGTTTAACATGAGATTTAACACGAGTGTTACGCTAACAATTGTTGGTGAAACGCAATTTTTGTTTTAACTATTGCTAAACTTTGTGTTAAGTCTTAACATTTGTTGGTGAAATCGGGCATTATACTAGCTGACCACGCTCTATCTTCAAGTACTGCATCGCAGTCCTGATGTATTTGGTGGACGGAGGTGGGCTGCGCTGCGGTCGGGTGGTAGGCCTTGACTTGAAATGGGCTCTTACGCCTAGGGATAAGCTAATTTTGGTTCTAAATATATGTAGAACATTTCAGATAGAATTACAAAACATCTTTCTGTAAATTTTCTAGTCATGTGAGTTTAACAATCTGGATTTTATGAGCCTTGTTTTTATGTAAAATTCGTTTTATGGATGTATCTCCATTTTCTTTGTCTTAGAATATCGTTTCTGAAAAATTTTGAAGGCTTATAAAAATGTATTCTTTGGCGAAAGATGACTGAAAACTACTAGCGTTGCGCTTAAGTTTATAACACCTAGTTACAAGCACAGGGAGTTTGGTGGAGTCTGCTTCTTGCTCCAGAGCGTAGATAAAACCAAATGAGAGCCGAAATATAATTTGCTCCTTAGAACTGGGAAGGGCAGTTCTGCGTGGTGATGGTGTAAGTGAGCGCGTCACTGGGTAGAGATAAAAGTGTGAACAAGCTGAAGGTCGTCATTGCAAACCCAGTTGGGTGTGCAGATGATCACGCTCCTTCCACTATGATGATGAAGTCGGGGTTATGGTGCTGGAGATAAGAGTCGCAGACACACGCACTTAGGTTCCTATTTCCCAGCTTAATACTCCGTTCACCGAACTTGCAAGGCATATTGCCTATTCCACTAGGCGTCCTCTAAGTTCCATCTCTTGTAATGTTTCACCTTTTTCCTATACTTGCATCATAAAACAATGATGCTTTATGATATTTAAAATAAAAATCAACGAAGTATCAAAGCTTAGAAAAAATAGTAATCACTAGAATCTTTATGATTACATATTTAATTATACCCATCCTTGAAAATTGGTCAAAATTGCACAAAATGACAACAAAACTTTTTTGCCTAAAATGCCTTGCAAATCTTTAAAAATTGTGGCATATGGCTATTTAAGTGTGGCACTCTAAGTAGGCGCAGTGCTTTATATTACCTATTTTGGTGATTTTGTTGTGTATCTAATTTTCAGCCCTTTCAGAGTATAAATTGCTCCACATGATGCAGCTTTCAAATTAGAAGCTTGAAAAATTTTGTGTTTGGATAAAGATCCAAAGGAATTTGTTGAGATGATTTTTATAATATTACCAGTGGTAGTGCAATTAAATAACAACATACATATTTCACAAGTAAATATAAAAAATTTATAAAAGGAGAATTGAATAACTTTTTTATCCTAAACCAGGGCTCAGATTAAAATTTCATCTCATAAATTTACTAATAATGAATTTATGAATATAACCGCGAAGTATTATTTTTCTGAAACCAAAATTCCATCATGTGGATCAGTTTAATTAAATGACAATAAAACACTATAAATATATTAATTTCACAAGAACTATTTGGGACAAAGGTCTGAAAATTGGTCTGTGAACTATTGTTAATATTACAATAATTGTGCTAAAGTTTCCAGTCAATCCATGCAAAATTGTACATTTTAAGATTTTCTTAGTTGGGTATCCTTAATACAGGGATGGGCTGATAATAGTTTTTCTCGGTACTCGATATCAATTAACGATATTTTACGCCATACCTGATACTTCGATACTTGAAATGATCATTTCCACTTCTAGTTTCAACACAAAATACAATGTTGGGAGAACTGTGTAATGCCAATGAAGTTAATTAGGTGCAAATATTTAATGAGACAAAATTTAAAACCACCAGTGTGCTTATTTTTATACCCTACATTAAATATTTAAAGGCAAAACACCCACTTTTATAAGTTTTGTTCAAAAATACTAATATTCTCACTCTTTCAAAGTCAAATATACTACTGGTTCTGTCAAATAAGTCCTGCTATGCTAAACAGTCTTTCAATTAAAACTGTTGCAGGTGGAATATTCAAACATCTAGAGGCCAATTCATGTCTACCTTTTTAATTTTGAATTTGTTTCCCAGTAATCCTGTGCACTAGAAGGAGTTGACAAATCGTCGTTGAGGTATGCAGTGATTGCTTCTTGGCAGAGAATTTGATACACAAATATTTTCTTGCATAGTGTTTTCAAATGCTAGGTTTTGGCAGTGAAGCCACTTGAACTCTTGCTCTCCAACATTTCTGTGTAGTGGATCTGGCAGTAGGACTTCACAGGTTAGAAGATGTTCTTTAGTCATTTCCCCCCCCTTCTTTGTTGCACAGAAGCCAATTTGGACTTGTATAAATTCCTATTCTGTGTAAGTGTTTGTTCCGTAAGAAATCTAAGTTTTGTACTGCAGCTTTACGTGGTATTTGTGGAATAATTTGTTTTCTTTAATTTAAATTTTCCATTTTTTATCTCTGGCTTTGTTAGATATTGATTGGTTATGTTTGTTTTTATATGTGTTTTAATTAATATTTTAATGGATATAAAGGTAAGTTTTTATTTTTGTTTGAATTAAATCGGCACCTTTTTGGCAAGAAAACCAGCTGATTCATTTCCAGTATTTTTGCAATGTGCAGGTATACACTGTAATTTAATTCTTTTCTGTAGTTTTTGAAGCTGTTCAATCATTTTGTGACATTCTTTAATTTGGATTGACCTCATTTTATATGAACTTATTGCATATAAAGCTGCTTTAGAATCAGAAAGTATGACAACATTTGTAAATTTATCTATTCTGTATAGAAGGTGTTGGAGTGAAATATGAATAGCGGTTGCTTCTGCATCGAAATTTGTTGTCTGGTATCCTGCTGGTTCATAGAATGAGAATAGTACACACGTAACTCCTGCTCCTAAGTTGTTCAAGTTATATCCATCGGTATATATATAACCATTCTTCTTCAGGAGGGAATCTATTGTTCTCAGTTTCTAATGCTAGTGCCTTTAGTACTATGCTTCTTGCATAATGCTGCCGTACAGGAAACACATTCTTGGCAAGTTCTCGGACTAGGCAATGTTCTGATTGCGGTCATAATATTTTGTAATTTTAAAATAAAATAAAAACTGTAGAATCGCCACCTTAGTATCGTACGGTGTCCATACCATGAAGGTATCGCATCGAGCTGTGGCAAGCATCGAGGACCCATCCACAATTTAAAGCAATTAAAATTGAAATCCAGTGGCAGTTCACTATGTACAGGGATTTTTTGAGGTTTCCCGAGTTGATAGATGAAAGCTGGAACATTTACTCATATATCACTGCTATCTTGTCCAACATTTCCGCCTGTTTCAGGATTGAAAAACAATGGAATGGAGTTCAACGTGTAGTGTTTGGGTGATGATAGTGTGCTTAGGAAGTTTGAAACAGAAATTATGGATCCATTTAATAAACTAGAACTTGTAATAGAAATAAAATTGAATATTTTAGAAGTTGTACTAAATATTCAGGGATCGAAGATTTGGCAATACTTTATAATTTACATGTTGTGTCGGGGTAAGATGACATTAAGTACGTTAATTAGCAACGGCTGGTTTTCAGGCGAATTCGTAGAAATAGTTCGACGGTTACCCAGGTGAAACGAAGAGCTTGCTATTCAAGATTGCCACATTAGGTTTTCTGTAACTTTATATCCTGCAACATTGTCATATCGGACGATGAATGAAATGGGCGAAATGACGTTTAAAGAAGTCCGGAGCCCATGGAGCTTAGAGTTACCTGACATTTGTCTTCAGGATGAGGGAAAACCCCGTATAAAACTTATCCGGTAACTCAGCCTTGCCGAGATCCGAACTCGGGACCTCTTAAACGTGAGGCAGACACGATACCATCTACGTTACCGGGGTGGGCAAACCATATTTGGTATGGAAGGCTACTGCATAACTGGAATAGTCAAGAGGAGACTCGGCACGGAAACGACATCTGGTTTATTGTAACTCTGCCCTCAATGGTGTATCCCCGGGGAGGAATGATGCGGTGAGAGGAGAGACATGGCAGCCATCCCAAGAAATCGTGACAGGCAGAGGGCATGGTCCCTATATTTCCTGAGGTGGAAACTTTCCCGGCAGGTCAGGACAACTGATATTCCAACCTTCTGTGTTTCACCAATTGCACCACCACGGGAGCTGGGTTCGGAGACCGGCAACCATCCTACCGGAGGAAGAATTGGTTCACTCATATCATATTGTCCTCCATGCACCGCCGAGACTCCCGTCAACACTTCTACCCTGAAAGAAACACCACATGAGAGATGGTATGAAATGATAATGCAGAAGAAATGGGAAATAGGAAATTCGGGCGAGGTAATTAATGTACCCAGCATTCACCCTTCGACCCGAGAAACCCCCTGAAAGGAAACCATTGTTCAGGTAGATCGGCCATGGAAATTGAACCCGAATGTGCACCACAGACGAAACCACCTGAGCGATCCCGCTCAGTCTGGAAGGCTAAACTCTGATTCTTAGAATGTGCGATAAGTTTCTGAAAAATTTATACACACACTTTGGGTTATAAAGCAGCAAATTTCAGAATAGCAGAAATGAGGTGGCAACATTGGATTAGAAGATAAGAGTGGACAATTTTGGAGGGTTATTACCAAAGATGAAGTTAATAGGATAATTTTGAAGCTTAATAGTACATTCTGGGGCACTCTTAGACACTTTTGTTCTGATCGCTGGTGGTACAAGACGTAGCTGATAGACGGATTATTCGGCATTCTTGCTTCTATGGCAGAACGTGTGTTATCGTATGGTGGAGAATTCAAACACTTTAAAATCGGACATTAAGGTAACAGTTTATACTGATCGGCTAAATCATAGATTCACTAAAAATGTTTGAAGTCAGAATCTGTGTTATCCTTTCTTTGGATTATACACACCCACATATGTCTAAGTTAGGTTCCTCTTGTTTGAGAAGTTAGCCGGAATTAACAATGCGAGAAAGAGACGTCGTTAAACGATGTTACCGTTTCAATTTGGAGCAGCATTACAGCATGTTTCCGCTTCAAGGTTTCTCTCTGGCTTTGTTGGACCGCTCTAGCAAGAAGTTCTGTAGGGAAGCTCCGGGAGCTTGTGAGTGGGCTTGAATGACCCCGGAAAGTTACATCTGGAAACGTTAAGGACTTCACCCAAGACCGGTTCTGGTCACCCTGCTGTACTTTCCCTCATTCCTTCTTCCTAAAGAATGAGTTTCAGGAACAAAATTTTATGTTGGCCATTATCACTCTCTGCCCCGATTTCGAAGGACCGTACATGATAGATACCTTTAACCTTATATATTAGTCTAAAGAAAGCTTATTCTTCTCTCACTTCTTATTAATTTAGTTACGTACCGTTATCCAATTACACAACCTATTAAAGTATAAGAATAATTGATACTAAAGTGTTATTAATGGAACCTGCCTTCGTAATAATTAGACACATACTGAAGTGTTTGTAGCAAACCTTTTATACCGCATTCTTTTATTTTTTTCGCTCCCTCCAGCGTCACCTGTATCACTTTTAATTTCTCCTTCCAATCGACTTATCACTTAAGTCTGCATTAGGAGAATATTATGTTATCATTTCTTAGCAAATGTTGATTTTCGATTGCTCGTTATCTATTATTTGATCCTTGTAATATAAACGTTAGAATTTTGTTGATGCCCTGGTATCTCATTGTTAGGCGTTTGACCTTTCTTTACTTGAATATGGATATAAATATTGCGGGAACCCAGTACTTCCTTTACCTGTCTCAGATAAATGATGAAATAAAAAACTCCATGATGTCCCAGCATCAGACATGGTCTGCACCAGACTAATATGTGGTGTCGAAACACAGATATTCACGATTCAGCAAATCTTGTTTTGATTCAGAGCGTTGACAAAGCACAGTTCTAGTCGAGCTGCCCGGCGTAAATTGCCCTTGCCGCACAATTAAAACGGGAGTGAAGGAAAATATTCCGAGCATGTTTTCTCCATTTGGAAGCCATTACATCATCACGTAGGCAACGTAATGTGTTTCCCAGGCGTCTGACCCCAACACGTTCAAGCGAGCTCTACTGCAACCTAATTTATGTTACTGCACTTGTCGGCAAGACCCATATGTTGGCTGGGCAAAGGATATGACGTCACATCACCTGCCCTAGTCGTGGTGCTGGAAATGACAACAAAGATTCAGACGGTTTTCATTTGTGAACAGACAGGATATTACACAGAAAGGTCTAAACAACTTCAAATGAGGACACAATTAAATCTGTACAACAATCACCAAAGGGAGAATTTACTCTCTCCCCCCCCCCCCTCTCTCTCACGCACAGGCACTAGATATCCTACCCAGTCTTGAATGGGTGGCTTCGAATCACTGAGTGACGATTCCTTGTCGTAGCCTTTATGGCATTATCGTTAAGTGATAGATTATCCAAAAACATCAGAATAAAGAAAGAACCTGATCCTAAAATTAATTATAGATACCAGATAAAATACACATTTACAAGTATTTGGGTAGCATTGTTTCCAGTGACGATAGATTAGAATAGGAAATACTAAACACAACAAAAACAGCAGTTAGGAGAAGAAGAGAATGAACATTAAGAAAACATTATAGAAATATAAACCAACATGTACATACAGACCAAAAAGCATTGCACTGTTGTACAAATATAAAATTCAAATAACAAAGTTAGAATCAAATACATAAGAGGAATTGTGAGAAAGTTTAGAAGGAATAGAATATGAAGTAAAATTATAAAGGAATAGCTAAATTTAAGAAATCAAGCTGAAGTCATACACGGGAAATAACTGATATGTTGGATAAACCTATCGAAAGATAGAGAAAAGGCAAGTTAAGCAGATGCTGCAGATAAGAGGAAACAACAGTAGGAAGGAGATCCAAGAATAAATGTGAAAACACAACTTGAGGAAACAGTAGAGAAGGGTAGAAATAGTTGTGGACAGAGATATAGGAAAGAAATTGTGACACCGGTAAGCAAAGTTGCTGAAGATCATCTAGAGGTTTTAAGGTATATAGTAATAATGGTAGCCTATCAAACAATCAACATACAATAGAGTATTAGGTTTAAATTTACAGAGACACTTCTACCTATATTTACTGCGACCACCACCTCCAGGAGGAAGGGATGACTTGAAGGAACCATATGAGGCTTCAGAAACATCCCACGGAAACGTGAAGATGTATATGATTATTTCAGTCTGAAAGACCTGCTCTACGGTTTTCCAGACAGAGATTTACGTGACCTTAGCCAGTTCTATGGAAAGCTTCTAGAGAGTAAATAAGAATAGGAATATTCTGATTCTCTCAAAGAGCCAAGTAGCTCTTAAACAACTTGAGGCACCAATAATGTAATCAAAGCTAGTCTTAGAATGCCAGGAATTCATTGTGACACTGGTGGAACAGTTCTACTGAGGTGTATGCAGGACATTTGGAAATTCTGGGCAACGATGCAGCAGATAAAGCAGGCAAAGGGGTAGTGAATTCCCACTTATGGGATCGGAGACTTTGTTGGGAATGTCATGCAGACCAGTAAGGCAAGGAATTAGTAACTGGGCTCAAAATGAACACCGGATATCTGGAACTCAGCAGATACTTGCAGGCACTCCAAGGCACTTATTGCAGATCTGGACAAAATCAGGAGTAAACCTTGCTGGGAATGAATAGGATGAAGCTTTGCTGGGTAAGAGGACTGATTACTGGATACCGTGCTCTGAAGTACAACCTGAATAGAATGGGACTGTGTAACGACCATATCTGTATAAGATATAAGCGAGGAAAGGATTCCGTTATTCATATGTTATGTGACTGACCACATTTTGCTCTTTTAAGAGCAAAAGTTATTGGCAGCCGCTTTCCAAGGATGATTATTCCATCAGAGGCATCAATATGTGTCTATGTTCATTATGAATAGGGATTACCTAGTTTTTGGCAATGAAATTTAGGATGCATAATAGATCTGCAGAAGTTCTCAGTGCTAGAGCTCTCTAAGGCCCTTTGCAAACTCAACTCAACTTATCCCACTCTACTGCTGTAGATGTCAATCAAGGGTGATCAGCGATCTGGTCGAACAAGCAGCCTTCTATTGACTTCGAGACCTATGTACTGTTCCTATTGAGCAAACATAGCTACATCAACTATAGCAGTTTCTGGAACCTGCGTATAATATAAACTAGAGATTTAGCAGGATATGGACTAAATCACATTCAATTCTTTGGAAGACAACATTATGCAAGTGCATAGTGTTGCCTCATGTCTGACACAGCTATACACATTGAGACCTACAAGGCACAGCTGCAAGATCAGAAAAGAACTAACAAAATGGAAGTTAATGGAAAGACAATTTGATAGATGAGAAACCAACCCAGCACTAGCTACAGACCAGAGAAAATCACAAAAATTCCAATGTCAACGGTGGATGGGAAATGAACATAGAACTCTACTATGCAAGCCTGCATGTTGTCTAGTACGATCAGAACAACGTTAATCGTACAAATGTCTAAAGACCATTGTCAGCTATATATATTTAGGGATCACGAAAAAAAAATGTAATTTGTCGTCGGTAATAATGCTTAGTATTAGCAGCTAGATCGCTTTTATATATAATCCTTCCATTAATGGAACATGGATCTATACAGATTAACGAAATTTTGTTGAAAGGCTTCAAAAGGGAGTTCAGAATACACAGACTGGCTTTGAAACAGAAAAATTAAAGAACTGGTTGAAAACGGAAAACAAGGCCTAAGAGCATCTGGGTGTTTACGGGCTTTAAACTTTTAATGACCTTTTACAGAGTCCTTTGGGCCCACACGTCATCAAATGGAGGATCATAGGAAGCCAGAGAGAGAATGTTCGTGTTTAAATTGGAATATTTAAATCGCTCTGAAAGGACTGCATTGCATTAAATGACAATGTAAGCTGTTGAAATACAAATTTAAAATTAATTTATAGACATAAAAATAGTAAAAAGAAAATTGATGTGTTACACTCACATGGTCTTCTCACTCACTAACAAACTATACTTACTGATAATTTAAAGACGCTTTGGACTAAAACCACTACACAATCTTATCTCTAGAATGCCAATAGTTTGTGCAGTGGTTCTGAGAGCACAGGTGGATATTTTAATGAGGCTAAAATCTACAACACATCGTAAGCCAATTAATACTAAGACTATATTACTTTTGTAGGTCTTTTAATTTTTTCGACGTGTTTGCAAATTGAAATGAGTATTTTCCTTTTTTTCACAATGTGACTTTGTGGGTTCGTAGAACTAAAAGTCCTATTTGCAAAAGTTCAAATTGTTCTTTATTTCCGTAGAAATACATTTTGGTCAACCCTTACAGTAACATACTCAAATACAGCCTTCAAGTTCATCTGCCACACCAACAATCAAAGAGTTTACTTTCAAAACACAGCTGCATGAGTCCAATTACCACTCTCCCTCACTAGCGATTCGCACCTTCTTTTATAGCTCCCATTCATGGTCCCAGATATTTGTTAAATGTTCTGTAAGACTGCACCAGAGAAAACAGGAAATTTCAAGTCATCTAACTTTATCTGTTTCGGCAAGCCTTTCATCTCCGCGCTGCAATATCTGTCCCTTATATCCGCGCTTCACTACCTGCCCCTTTGTGAGCGTCGGCCGCCAGTCGCAACAATGGGTTCACGACAATAAGTTATCGAAAACGTTTGAGCGGTAATGTATAGCTAATACACTATGTTGATTTTATTCCTTTATATCTCGCCCTCCGATTTAGCAAGAATGACGTCATAGTTGACTGGTGAGTCTATCTTGCAACCATAGTGCCCTCTACGCAGAAGAAACGGCAACTTTTGCTGAACAGTAAGCAAATTATAGCGCTCAATGTGGTTGTTCTTGTAACTAATACAATCAGTCTCCCCTTTCACCGAGCACGCCGTCTTCAAAGTTGGATGCTAGTATTGTATGGAGATTAAAATTGGTGTGACATATAATTTAAACCACTGCATAGAGTTTATGCAACGCTATCCAGCATTCAGACAAGTCCCTCGCAGCGCATTGTTGTCAATTTGACATACTTTTGTTTGCAACATAAACGTCTTACGTTTTATCAGTTTACGGTATAGACCTTTGGTCATTCTCACACTTAATTAAAATGCCTATTAACGTTGGTATCCTTGTGTCTTTAAAACCAATAGGTACATCAAACATTTCCAAGTTACAGGATCAGAGACACTGAACGCTATAAAAAGGAATAGTTCCAATCTATAATCAATAAATAATGTTATGACAGAAAGGCCTCAAGCATACCTTTTCCCAATACAGGCAGTGCTTAAGGGGAAGAGAGAAAGGAATAATAAGAAAATGACACAAAAGACTATGAATTACAGATATTTTCTTGTTTAAACTTGGATGAACGCTTTGTAAATATTGTAACACTTATTTATTTTTCATTTCTAGAACACGTTCTGCTAATTTTATGGTTTGTAATGAAGTTATATTGTGAGGAAACTGTGGATGATAGAAAAGAATTGAGATCAAATTGAAATATTTCTATTTTATGTGATAGGTATACAATATGCATATACGAGGGGGGGGCCAACAGAAACCGGATTGTTGTCATAAAATCTTTATTGATGATCCTTTTTAAAAAAATTACTTCATTCACCATCAAAATACCCTCCATTAGATGCGATGAACTTGTCAAGTCTCTTTTCCCACTGTTGGAAGCATGTTTGGGACCCTTCAAGTTTCATATTTTCCAGTGCCCTTTGCGAAGCTATTTTTACCGCCTCCACATTGTCATAACGCTCCCCTTTTAGCGTCTTTTTCATTCGTGGAAATAGGTAAAAGTCGCACGGGGCTAGGTCCGGCGTATACGGAGCGTGGGGAACGATAGACCACCTCTGAGATTCCAAATAGTGGGTCACTCGTAAGGCCATGTGTGCTGGAGCGTTGTCGTGATGCAGAAATCAGTCGCATGATCGCCAAAGTTCCGGGCGTTTCCTCCTCACATCCTCCCGCAGACGCCTTAAAACATCCAAGTAAAAGTGTTGGTTAACAGTCTGGCCAGGGGATAGGAACTTCCGATGCACAATTCCACGAACATCAAAAAAGACAATGATCATCGTCTTCACATTGGACCTCACTTGCCTTGCTTCTTTTGGTCTGGGAGAGTTGGGAGTCCTCCACTGGCTTGACGCTTGCTTGGTTTGTGGGTGATACCCATAACACCAACTCTCATCCTCGGTAATAACTTTGTTCAAGAAGTTTGGATCACGTGCAATCTCTGTTTTAAGTCCTAACACACATTCATGTGGATGGTTTTGTACTCCTGTGTGAGAAGGCACGGAACAAATTTGGCAGCAACGCGTCTCATGTGCAAATCCTCCCTCAAAATCCGCTGGCACGAGCTCCAGCTCATTCCAGTCGCTGCTGAAATTTGGTCGATGGTTTGGCGACGATCCTCGTTGATCTTTTGGCGGACCTTCTCAATGTTCTCCTCATTTCACGATGTTGAAGGGCGTCTTTAACGAGCTTGGTCTTCAACACACATCTCACCACGTTTAAAGCGCCCAAACCACTCGAAATCCTGTGTGTGGCTCATAGCGTCCTCCTGGAAAGCTTCCTGAAGCATTTGGTGTGTCTCCGTTGCAGTTTTTAAAGGAGGAAACAAAATGTCGCACACTCACACACACACACACACACACACACACACACACACACACACACACACACGCACACACACTTTGTTCTTTTAAAGTTGCCATAACGACTTCGCAGAGGTAACCCGCCACAGTCAGAGAAACACAATACCACACATGCACGTTCAGTTCTACACTGACGCCGTCTGCACAGCTGTTTCGTGAAGGTCTCTACTAACACCATCTAGCGTGAGAACCCTGCACTACGTCTACGATTGCCAGCGCCCTCGGAGTCCGGTTTCTTTTGGGTCCCCCCTCTTATGTCTACTATAACAGCAAAACAGATCCTTATTATGAAATGTGTGTACATTGACTTATCATTTCGTATAGTTTTCATGGTATACTTTTATGACTGCATAATTAGTTTTGCCATGCATTGCATTGCGGTATAACATGGAAGACCCGAGGCTTGACTTCCTCGAAAAACATACTATCCTCCTCCAAACGCTCGAGGAGCTTTTCCCGTGCGCCGATGAGTAATGGCCCCCCGACTAGTCAGGAGGCCATTACGAGCTGCGTTTTGGAACGCAAACGGTGTACGGGACCAGCGTCCTGGAATGTTGGAGTTTGTACAGTCCTACGGGATTGACATCCTCATGATCTGCGAGACGCACCTGAAGGCTGGTACAGACTTCTCGCTGCCAAGTTACGTCACCCACCGCACTGATCGAAACGGTCGGCGGGGTGGCGGTACAGCTATACTCGTGAAAAACATCATCACGCACACACCTGTTCCTCTCCCTGCCCTGCAGCACGTGGAGGCCTGCGCCATCCGGCTTTCAGTCGGCGGACAGGACACCCTGCTGGTAGCGGCATATGATCCACCTGGCAACCAGTTCTTTGAACCTGACTACACTACCCTTCTCAACCTACACCCAGTGGTTTGCATTGCAGGAGACCTCAACGCGAAACACGGGCTCTGGCACAGCCGCACAAGCAACCAGAGGGGACGAGGGCTCTACCGCCTCATAAGCGGAGACCCAAATCTCGCCGCGCACGGACCGAGAGGTCCAACTTTCCATCCGGCTCGTGGCAGGCCGGATGTCATCGACATCATGATCACCAAGAACTTTCCATTCCATCTGGA
The DNA here is from genome assembly GCA_030765055.1 of Mantis religiosa. Taxonomy (NCBI): domain Eukaryota; kingdom Metazoa; phylum Arthropoda; class Insecta; order Mantodea; family Mantidae; genus Mantis; species Mantis religiosa. The sequence continues at coordinate 102,802,823 of CM060955.1, forward strand.
CCTCTCGGCGGTGAATGAATTGGACTTAGACCATGACCCTGTCACGGTCGATTCCGACGTCACCATGCCAGCTCTGTTAAACTCAGACTGGGAGCTAGAGGTAGACTGGGATGCAGCCATCCTCAAACTTAACCAAACCATCGACCCTCGTCCACGCATCGACGACGTCGAGGCGCTGGAGGCTGCGGCGATGAGTTTTTCCCAACAGGTCCGCCTAGCGGTGAGTACACACACTCACCGTATACCCACCAACACACATAACCCTCTGTCCATCACTAACGAGATCCGGCAGCTGCTAAAAGCCAAGGCAGCTGTTCGGAAGCTATGGCAGCGTTTCCGTCATCCCAGGATAGGAGCAGTTTACCAGCGGTTCAAATCCCTGGCAAGGCGGCTGCTTCGTGCCCACCGTAAGGTGGCCTGGGAGAACACATTCTGAAACGTCGACCTCCAGGAAAAGCACCCCTGGAAGATCATCAAGTCCCTCAGGAGGGACAAAACTCTGTACCAGCATCCGCTGCATGGCACTCGAGGGAGACTCGCTTACGAGCCCCAAGATAAGGCCACAGCTTTCGCGGATCATTTGGAAAGTCAATTTGAGCCGAGGGAGGACCCCCAGGACGCAGACTTCACTGACCTCGTGGAGGCTGCTGTGGAAGACCTCTATGAGGAGCCACAGCGGCGCCATGAGGCGATCCATATCCCAATAGTCACCCCAAAGGCGGTGACTGCTGAAATCCGAAAAATGAAACCTAACAAATCCCCTGGACATGACGGCGTCAGCGCACTCATGCTCCAGCACCTTCCCAAGAGGGCCGTTATCCATTTGACGCGGATCTTCAATGCGTGCCTCCATCTCCGCCACTTCCCAGCCTGCTGGAAAGAGGCGAGAGTGGTGTGCATTCTGAAGCCCGGCAAGGATCCGGTCTTTCCGTCTAGCTACCGATCCATAAGTCTTCTCCCAACCGTCTCAAAACTATTTGAGCGGTTGCTCCTATCCCGCCTGACCCCTCTCTTCGAGGAAAGGCAGCTCCTACCCGATCACCAGTTTGGTTTTCGTCATGGACACTCCACGACCCTACAGCTACTGCGCCTGGCCGAGAGGACAGCCCTGGGTTTCCAGGAAAACCTCAAGACAGTCGCGGTGCTGCTAGACGTAGAGAAAGCCTTTGCCACAACCTGGCACCAAGGCCTACTGTACAAACTCAGGGAGGCCAACCTACCTCCTCCCTATCTTGCCCTGATTAGTAGTTTCCTCAGAAACCGCACTTTCAGGGTGAGAGTGGAAGGAAGGATGTCATCTATCAGACCAATAGCCGCGGGAGTCCCGGAGGGCAGTGTACTGTCTCCGATACTCTTTGCGGCCTACATGTCTGACTTACCCCTGGAACCACAGACTGTTACGTGCCAATATGCTGACGACGTCCTCATAATGGCACGTAACAAAAACTTACGATATTGTCATCCTCCGCTGCAGCGCCAACTCCGAGCCATTGGCCGTTGGAGTGAGATGTGGAGAATGGCCATTAGCCCCGAGAAGAGCTCTGCACTTCTCCTGGCTAAGGTCCGAGCTAGGCGACCAGACTGGTCGCTGAGGTTGAGGCAGAGGCAAATCCCTTGGGTTCCCACTGCCAAATACCTTGGCGTCCACCTGGATCGCGGACTCACCTACGCACCTCATATCCGGGTCAAAGCCGGACAAGGGCATGCAGCGTTAACTCAGCTATACTCCATTTTTAAGTCCACCATGCCTACTCACCTCAAACTACGCCTGTATCGGGCGATCATACCACCCCTGATTCTGTACGGCTGCGAAGTCTGGGGATCAGCGGCTCCAACCAATATTCGCAGACTCCAGTACGTCCAGAACAGGGCTTTGCGCATGATCTACGATACCGGGCGGAGATTTCCGTCCCACATCCTACATACTCACTCTGGGGTCCCGTATATTGTAGACGTAGTGCGGGAGAGATCCCGCACCATCTACGATAAGCTGGACTCCCACCCCAACATACTGGTGAATACCCTAGGTCGTTACGACCATAGGGTTCCTCGCCGGAGACCAAGCTATCGGCTACCCAAAGATGCCTTGGGTACCTAGCACTGAACAGGGCCACATTCCCCTGACTCCAACTTCCTAAGCCCAGTAATGGGCTAGGGAAATCTTATACAGTAACACGGATCCTTTCCCTCTAGCCTGTTTAGCGGACTGTGCTCAGAAGCCTCCCAGCAGGCGGAAGAGCGCAGCCAGCATCGGCGCATCCCCCCCTCACGGGGCGACGGCGCTCACCAAGGCTAGACATACCCACTGCCCAAAACAATCGCGCGCTGTGACATTAAAAATTCTTCTATACTGCCCAGATAAAGACGCTAGAAGCGGCTAGGTGCTGGGCAGCATACACTCCGTCCAGGAAAACCTGGACGACTCGACTCTTCTGCTGGTCTGCTGCACCTCTCAAATAGTATATTTACGTACCGGTAGAGACAGGCCTAAGAGCTACTGTCAGCACATCAAATAAGATCGCAAGCCGCTAGGGGAATCGTATATAAACTCGCTACATCAGTGATTCTATTCATGTCAAGTTTTGCGCGGTAAAATCACAAATAAAAGTAATTCCGCGTATTGTCTCTAGTCTTATTTGGTTTTATGTGTCTTTTAAACGTTAATTTTAGAGCTGTTTATTTTCTTATCTACAGACATTAAATATTATTTCAAATAAAGGTTTGCATATATGATTTCTTAACATAATATATAACGTAGAATAACGATAACATAAGACTTCCACTACAAGAATATTATAGTTTATTTACGAAGAGACACATGCGCCGGAAGCGATGGGTCAAACTTTGAAAAAGATGTTGCTTTAGTCTAGAATTGAAATTTCAAACCGTTTAAACAATGACAGAAACAAAGCAAGGTCGACCAAACGCTCAGTAACACCAAAAAATAAAAGAAATAACTTATGCCTGGAAAATGTTTTTTGAAGAGATATTGTCATCGCCGCGCAAAGCTATTTATGGGGTAATTATACATTATCTCTCCTACATGGTCCTGGCTGTCGCTAATGACCAGTACATCGAAGATCGATGGTCACTGTATACTCAGAAGCATTGTTTTTGCCCTTCAATTAGTTTCCTTTTCAATAACATTTATTTTGTATTCCGTCCTCATATAAGGAATTAGTAGTGCTGACAGGTACTGAATGTTCTAAAGTTGTGAGAGACGCTTTCGATTAAATAAATCAGTTGCATATCTTTCTGGATGTGCAACAGTATCTCAATAGGTGTATTAATTTTGATATGAATGTATGCCTGATGAATAAGAGAACTTTTAATATAGCAAAATAACACCTGCTTTCTGAGCATTCGTTTAATGCAACCTGAGAAGTCTGGACTGGCAGAGCATTGCTTTGATAACGGCCATAGAGCCAATTTTCGGGAGATGATTATATTGGCAGAATGCAACAAGGGAGCGGAGAGGTAAGCAGGCTTTTAACATTTCCTCCAAGAGGAGCACGCTTAATCGTGATGCTGGATTTCAGTTCAGCTCCTCTTGGAAACCGGCCTTAAAGATTGAAATCTGCCGACTTAAGAAGCACAGATCTATACAACCTGATCATCAAGTTAAGTAGTTACATTTCTTTGACACAATTATTTTTCTATATTCACGCCATCTTCTCACCTGGCATTTAATTTACTGAAAACAGTCTTTAGCTCAGTGATGCGAATATTGTTAGTGTTTTGTCTTTGTTTATATTTGTGTATTATCCAGTGATACATTTGTGGTTAAACACTTATTAAAATATCCTAATGATGGGAGAGATGTACGCTCTCGAAACGTCAATTTCAAATCATCTTTTCAGGTGGCTTGTTTCCCGAGATGATCTCGAGCATTTTGTATAGCAGATTTTTCTATCTCTTAAAGTACATTAGTTATACAAAATAATACAAAGATTATTCAGAATAAAGAAAACTGAGTGGATTGTTTTCAAAAAATAAAATACGTGCAGCTTATTAATCAGGCAAATTTTCATATGTGAAAACTTTTGGGGAAAAAACCGAATAAATAAAACATGTTCCATTTAAACGGTAATTTCTTAATATTGTCACGAGCCCATTGCTACAATAAGCACGGCTGATACACAGGGGCAGATAGTGCAGCATGGAGATAAGGGACAGATAATACCGTGTGGAGATAACACGTTTGCCGAAACAGATAAACATAGGTAATTAGAAAGTTCTAGTGAGATCTGAATTGATAGAGAATATTCCACAACCGTCTGGAATCATGAATGGTCTTGTGTATAAAAAAGCCGTGGGGTAGTTTATCGGGGAATCGGAACGAGAGTTGTAAAGTCAGAGTGAAATCGAAACTGAGTATCGTGTGCCTGCAACTGTGAACACTTATTTGTGGTCAACGACCTTGGAATATTGCATTTGTGTACGTTACGTAATGCGGCTACTGCAAGGTTTGACCAAAGTGTGTTTCTACGGAAATAAAGTGCATATTAAATTTCTGCAACTTGGACTTTTAATTCTACGAACCCACAAAGTCACAATATATTCATGTTTGATTATTGGTAGAAAAATATATTTTCCTCTTTATATAATAGAATTTTCGGGTTTATCTGTAGACAGATGGGTGTTGACCATTACCTATACTTTCTCCACAATATATAAAATATATGCATAAATGTACATGTTTTGAAACCTTTGAACCCCCGAAAGGCATTTTTAGAAAACCTTCAATGTGTGGGCGTGTATAAATTTGTGGGTGTCTGCATTTCCGTGAACAACATAGTCATGTAAATACCAATTTACGTTTTTAAGTTCCGTATTTTCCACAAATGTGGTATGAGATATTCTACATTACGATATACAATATTATTTATTGATTTGAAAATCTCAACATTGTCACTTTTCCTAGTGTATTGTGGGTATTGGGTTGTTTTTTGGAGTCTTAGAGAGAGAATATATCGGCCGGCTTTTAATGAGAATTTAGATTTTATTTTCTCTATCCTGCTGTGTCTAAAATGAATTGCACAATTAAACTGTCTCACCAGATATTCGTTTCCATATCCCATAAGGAACACAAAAGTTAAGCATAGAGGATGGGTGAAATCATAACATAACCTAAGATTCAATGTGCGCCTCGGTAGCGTAGATGGTGGTGTGTCTGGCTCACGTTCAATTGGTCTCAAGGTCAAACCTCGTTCGGGGTGAGTTACCTGGATACGGTTTTCTTTCCCGGTGTTTTCTCTTACCCTCAAAGATGAATGTCGGGCAAATCTAGGCTATATGGACCCCAGCTTATTTCACCCATTACATCCATTCTTCTTCAGGTCCTTACAGTACTCAGTACTATATTAGTCCTTTGATATGTAAGATTCAACATTATGAGACAGAAAGGAGTGTGCATTTTGCATTTTACCTACTCTCAGCCGGGCGCATTCACGAGGTTCAAAAACATCTAAGTAAAACCTTACAAAGACAAAAATGGAGAATAAATTTCAGTTGGGTGAAAGCCCATGTAGGTATATGTGGAAATGAGTTAGCAGACAAACTAGCGAAATCCGCTGCTCTAGACGGAGATCTGCCCAATAGCTACAGTTTGATACCTAAATCTGTAACTATTTCTGAAATAGAAGAAACAGGACATCAGGTCTGGCAGAATAGGTGGAATGACACGGACAAAGGGGCACTCAGCAAATTATTCTTTCCAACAATAAAAGATAGACTGAAGAAAAAGCTTCCTTTAACACCAATTTTCACAGCAATAATTTCCGGCCACGGAAAAACCAAAGCTTATTTATACCGATCCCATATAGTAGACGATCCAAAATGCACATGTAACAGCTCCCAACAAACCGTAAACCATTTAATATGCGAATGTGTAGACAAATGTCAACAAAGAGCCAAGCTAATACAAGATGTAACTCTAAATGGAAGCAAGTGGCCAGTAACCAATGAGAGTCTTGTAAAACACCACTTAAAAGCATTCTGTAAATACATAAATTCAATTAACCTGTAAAGATATGTAAATATGTATAACTTGTGAAATCAACTGCTAAAATATGTAATGTAATATTAACATGTAAATATGTACAATTTGTAAAATCAAATGTTGGAAAAATGTAATGTAATGCATGTAATACTACTATGTAGTGGGGCATGCTGATTGTTATCAATAAAAATAATAAAAAGAAACCTCTCTAACGCTTGTTGCCTGAGTGGGTAGAGGGGATACACTACATTTATTAAACGAAGGAGGGAAACTGAGTAAGGTAGTAAGGTAACGTCATGAACACATAAGACATAATGTTACTTCAACAGTAACAGGCAAACACACATGGCTATGACTTGCTACTGCTATGAATACCGCATTTCTGAAAGAAATTTAAATATTGGTTGTATGAAACGAACAAATATAGGATTTTTGTATATTTGAACACTAAAACAAAACTCAGTTTATTTTGTGCTGAGTTTTTATAGGTGTAAGACCTTTCAAAACCACTATGCTCAACATTTATGCAAAATGAGTAAACTTTTATTTAACGTATTTATAGACGAGATAACAGACGAGGTTAAGGAAGGAAATCAGCAGTGTCCGGTAATATAAAACAAAGAAATTCGTGGATGACGCATATGCGGATGACTTAATGGTAGGATGTATAACGGTAATAGGATTCAGAAGGCAATAAATGAAATCTAGAAATTCTGTGAAGAGCGGGAAATAAAAATAAACATAAATAAGGCGAAAGTTATGGTCTTCAAGAAGGTAGTCAAACCAAAGAAAAAAAAAATATGAAGAAAATGAGGTGAAAAGGGCGTACTAAATGGCAAAGGTGTAGAAGTCGTCAATGATTTCAATACTTAGAAGTGAGGTTGAATAACAGTGGAAAATGGGGAGCACACAGCAGAAAAATTGACTCAAAAGGAAGGACGGCAATGAATAGGATAAGAATATGCAAATATAAGCCAGAAATGACAAGCAAGTGGTTAGAAAGATTGTATGAGGCACTAGTTGAATGCAAAGTGTTGTATGCAGTGGAGATCTAGGGGGGAGGGGGCGCAGAGGTAAACAAAAAGGTGGACCAAAACTACAGAAGGTTTTGTAAAGAGCTACTAGGCTAACCGACGTCAGCACCTAGGGAAGCAGATTTAGTAGAATTGGGAAAGACAAGAAGAAATGTAATAATAAAGGAATGAAGAATAAAATTTTGGTTTAGGTATTTGGCCAAAGAAGAAGGTTAAATTATGAAATTATGCATGAGACAGCAAAACAGATTAGAGAATACAAACAGTTGGTGGGCACAGATAGGAGAAGTTATGGAAAAAAGTAGGCGTGATGGATATATGGAGATTAGAGGAATGGGATACAAGCGATGTGGATAAATTGGTAAAATGCAGAATAGAAAACACAGAAAGACAGGAAATATGGGAAAGTCTAGAAAATATAAAATTATTAGAATTTTACAAACAAATAAATAGAAATTGGGGACAAGAAGCATATGTAAATTAGAGCAATAGGCAAGAGAGAGAAGGCTAGCATGGATGAGAACAGGAACAATATTTCTAAAAGGGATAAGAGAGAGGAAAGAGGAAATTTGTGAATTGTGTGGTGGAAAAGAAAGGGATGTAACAGAATGCGAGGAGGTTGCAATGTGGAGAAAAAAGTTTTGGGAGGAAAAATGGGAGAAAGTAGAGAAGAGGATAGTAAAAATGTTAACAGGAAAGGAGGAAAAGAAGGTAAGAAGTATTGGCGAGTTCTTGTAGAAAGTAAAAGAAAAATGGGCAAGAAATGTAAAGATTATAAGAAAGGAGGATGGGGAGGTTGAAGAAAGGGGTTAGTTAAGTAGCAATGAGGCATGGAGGTTAAGAACAACCTGGCAGATCAGAAGATCAGGGTGTCATGTAAGCTAAGGTAGCAACAAGGTAAAGACAAATAATTGTACACTTAATTTGTAAATTGTATAATTTTGGAATGTGCACGATAAATAATTCATTCATTAAAAATATCTATATATAAGCGAGGCTATCTATAGACGAGAAGTGGCATTAAAAATATTCAACTGATCCTCAGAACTTTTCAAAAAACGAAATTAGATGAAGAGGAGTATAAATACACGGAGGATCTCTATACGTACCAGCTATTTTCTGAAGAGCATAAAGTTAGATGGAGTGTTATCATGTTTCACCTTCAATTTTTTCGTGTTCTTTTGTTTCCATATTCTCATTTTAAAATCATTCCAAAGATACACCTTTTACTTACCTTTGGTCTCCGTAGGGGAGGGGTTCCGACCCCTTCAGCTCCTCCCTGAATGGGAGTTGTTCGGATTGGGTTGGACTCGAGGGGGGCAGTGGTTCCCAATACCCATGAGAGATCGGGTACGTCTTCGGACGAAGTTGAGGGAAGCCATATATTCCCGCGTACTAGCCTGCATAGCTAGTAGAGGTGTGCTAGATCACGAGGTGGCCCTACCGAGGTTAATCGGTAGCCTTCGCTTATGGGGTTGGCGCGCCTATGTGACGTATCCACTTCCATCCCGTGTTGTGTTTTCGGACCAGATGGGGGGGGGGCTGCTAGTCTCTAGGTCTTGCCCTATGGAAAGCCTCACGGAGGTGCCGGGCGCCCTTCGGGAACAGCTCGGTAACTCCCTAGTCGTCAGAGGGAGGGGGGGTCGGTCTTCTCTCTGTGTGGACTGCCCTGGTAGATACCCTCACGTTATATTATATAATTACCCTTGGTGCGTAATTTCAGAAACAGAATGATAAAATAACGAATTTCCGTTAAAATGCTCAATTGTGATGTTATAAAAACCATAGTCAACTATTCTGTTCCAAACTGGTTAGAATTATAGGTTTATTTGTACAGTTAACAACTGTACCTTTTTAAAACTTAGAGATTAATTGTTGTCCCAAAGTAAATAAACTGCTAAATAGAATGGAGCGATGTTTCGAAAGAGTGTAAGCAATTTTATGTGTGTGCTCACTTACTCTTTCTACTCATTCTTTGACAGACTATTATTCGAGATTCTTTTACTCTATTAAATACTCTAGTAAACAAATTTTGAAATGGAAAATAATTTTAATTCATATTTCTTGTAGATTCAATGAAAACGGAGGACACAGCTGGTTTAAACAATAAAATAATTTAAGAGCCGGCTGCCTTGTGATCACTGAAATTCTGTTATCCTTTGATGACCAAGAAAAGAAGGAATAAGAACTTCCCATTTGATAATACGTCTACAAACCAATAACAAGGGATGTCTCAAAATTGTTAAATGGTAAAGAAACTCTTAACTTGAAAATGATAACAAAACCATCCCGCCCCCAGGGCCTACTTCGGTAGGTACGGCTTTGGCGCACCGGGGGTCCTGAGCCAACAGTCTCCCTCGTGTGGGCTCCTCTTCGTGGTTGAGGGAGACGGTCAACAGGCCCACCCACGTGTAGGCCGTGCGTGGAGACCCATGGAAAGGTTTTTGGATTCTTGTCTAGTTTAGAGTTTAGGATTTAGTGAACGAAATTTTTAGTAGGCTTTGATTGGTGTTTTTTTTTTGTACGTGTATTTTTAATAGGTGTTGTTACACTTGTATAGTTTTTAGAAAGTTTTATATCTGGCTTTTGCCATGACTAGTTTTTTATAGGGCGCTGATGACCGCCGTAGTTGAGCGCCCTTATAGATATCATCATCACCAAAACCATTTTCAGATTTTGAACCCCCTTCTATCCATAATGCTTGCGGCAATATTTCCTCAACGCTTCACGCTTCGCAGGCACCTAGACTCGTCTTTGGTCTCCACCGTCACTGGTCCGCTGTCTGCTTTACCCTGGCCTACCGCTGCTGTAAACTGTGTCTCCTGCATGGACTCTGGGTTCTCAGGTGTAGGATCGAGACAACAACGAAGCTTCCAGTATTTTCTGAACACATTACTTCAACGTTTATCAACACTTAGGGGAACGCGGGTACTTTCAGATATTTGCACTCTCAACCGGCGATGACAGCCTAAAATAAAACTGTTATAGTTGAACTTAAATTGACGCGGCACATGGTGAAAGAATTAAGTAAGCGGTGGACACATTAGACCAAGTGCACAGACTAGATTGGAATTGGAATGGGCCTGAATGGTCCATCTACCCCCTTATATACTGAAACACGGCGTCACGAGCAAAAACTAGCAGATTGTTGACCAGTCTTAAGGATACATCTCAATAGTTCACATGCCATCTATTGTCCTGATTTCTATTCTTTCTGGACTCTGCAAGGCCTCTTTTATATTTTTCTACCCAGATCAACCATAAAACATTTTACATAGAAATATACATTTTCAGTTTTACAGTCGTAGCCAAAATATACACTTTTACAGTTCTGAAAGACATACAATTATTAAACATACTTAATTGAATAATTAATCCAAAGGACCAAAAGTTCCGTTTTATGTTATTGTACTACAATTTTGCCCATTTGTTAAGGTTACTAGTTGCGCAAAGGTTATTCAGAAGAAATATCAGTTCAAAGGCTATTTCATTAATCATGAAACTGTCTGATAATAATAATTTAATTGAAATCGTTAAAGCCATCCTTGAAGTAATCATATGAAGGTTAGTTTGGTATAGAGCGATTTAACAAAACTTTTATATTTCATCCTGGAAAACCCTAAACGTACGAGGGCTGTTCAATAAAGAATTATCATAATTTTTACGGTCATAATTTTTCTCACTAAAGCTCAAATTTATTATATTCTGTTAGCCTAATGTGAAACAAACACGCCGTAGTAATTTTATTGTTGGTACTCATGGTTCCCGCCTGTGAGAACAAGGTAACTTCAGACACGTTCAGTACCATCTACCGCTGCAATGGAGGTAACATGCAGTTAAAGTTGATGTTAGAGGAAGATCCGGAGACTCTTTAAAACGTAATCACTGCTGATGAAACTTGCCTACGTCATTTTGATCCTGAGAACAAACAGTAAAGCTCAGTGTGGAAATCTCCTGCATCACCAACCCCCCAAAAAAGCTTCTGTTGGGAAAGTTATGGTCATCTCATTCTTTGACGGGCCCAAATGACCTTGCTGCCGACGGGCGCTAAAACAGCACACAATCACACTCTCATTCTTTGATATTCATGGAATGGTTTATGAGCATGTTGTACCTGCACACACATCAGTAACTGGACAATACTACAGGTCTGTCCTGAAAACATTGCAAGTCCATATCAGTAGCAAAGGACCACATTTTCGTGAAGCAGTTTGGATGCTGCACCACGATAATACGCGGCTACATATTGCCAGTGTTGGTGCTGAATATATTACAAAAATCAACGTAAAGTGCATCCCTCACCCTCCCTAAAGTCCGAGTTTAGACCCATGTGACTTTTTCTATTCCCTAACTTGAATAAGCGCATTCTGGGAGGCATTATCCATCATCAAAAGAAATGGTGAAGGCTGCAGAGGCGATTTTGAAGGATCTCTCAAAAATAGTTTCCATCATGTCTTTGAAGACTGGCAGAAACGCTGGGAAAAGTGCATCACATTCAGGGGAGACTATTTTGAGAAGGACCATCAAAATTATGAGGATGAGTAAAGGTACGTTGTCAAAAAAAGATGCGATCATTCTTTATTGAACAGCCCTCGTGTATTTCAGGTTTAGTCTTATCTTACTTTTCAGTTTTGACTTGGCTGTTCACAGGGAAAACATAGAAATAAAATCAGCAACCTTTTACTACAGATGTCCTTTTTGTTTCAGTGGGCCTGAAGAAACATATGCTCATTCAATGTAATTGTTGTGCTGCCGCGACAAGCGAGAACCGGGCGCGTGGACAGGATAGCTGGACGCTTGCCAACAGAAAGAGACAGAGAGAGGCTCCGAAAATTTCAGTCTTTCTCTTGCCGCCGCGAATGCTTTCGGAAGGTCTAGGGTATTCTAGAAACTATTATTGGAGGTATAAATACCGGCAAATTGTTAGAAGCAGTAGTTGTGTGATGGTCATTGTGACAGTGGAAATTTGGAGAGTACGGCAGTGAATTATTTCATTTGTTTACGTGCGGTGGAGCACCGAGTCGACCTTGAAGGCAGCTGATTGTCAATTTCACGTCTTTTACTGAAAAAAACGGTGTTTTAAACTTCCGCAAAAGAAAATAGAATAAATAAATCCCTAAAAGGCCAAGGCCTACCAACGAGACTGCCAGCCTCACGCCCACTTGCGGCGATCATACAACAGATACACGGAGGAGATGTGGTCAGTATCTCAGCATCCCCCAGCCGGAGCGCTTACCTACCGTAAGCTCCTCACTTTCCTCACGATTCTGAATGGGCACCGGCCGTCTATCCGGGACATAAAATTCACACCTCATGAGTGGGGTTGAAGCAAATTTCCACAAACTAGACTTGTGATTCTACGTAACGTAGTCACAATATGCTTGAGGTGAAATCCTGAAGTGGGAATTCTGGGTGGAGTACAGCACCACTTCTGCTTAGTAGATAAAGTAAACACTTCCTGCAATTTTGTATGAAATTATAAAATAAATTGTGATGGTGACATTAAAATTTAAAATAGATGGGACCAAAATCATAGATTTAAAAATTTAACAGACGAGACCTCTTTAAGTGTATGCACTTCAGCTGTAAGTTAGTTGTAGTGCGAGAGAGTCGTCATGAAAAATGTTGGCTAGACATCAAGAACTTGGATGACAAAGTACTGAAGACAACGATGGCGACAGCTTGACTGTAAGACTGCACGAGAGATTGCAATAAGGTAAGACAGGCGATTACTCCTAATATTTATCCTTATTACTTTTCATTCTTTACCCTTATCGATCATACAACATTCGTGCCACAACACAGTCTAAAGGTCTACATCTTTATGTCTGTTTGGGGAAACTTTTGAAAAAAAAAATCCGGACTAGGCAATTAGGAAAGAAACTATAGGTACTTTACAAAGTTTAATAAAATGTAAGATGAGCTATGTCACAGTTTCTGTGAAAGTTTTAGTGGTATTGGAAGAACGATATTTTCTCTCTCTAAGTAAAAGCCAAGAACATCGTGGCAACTTGCTACATAACTGACACTATGGATCAACCAGAAAGATTAGGGTAACTGAGGTGTAACACCATACTAGATAAGTTTAAGCCCTTTACACCTCTATGACCTCTGAGAGTAAAAAGGGATACCAGATGAGAACTTCAATGCCCATGGCGACAGTTTGCACTGAGGAAGGAGAACCTAGCAAAATCCTTCTTAAAAGTAAATCACTGCGCCGTCACAACACACCAACCATCAATGCTGCACCTTCTTCTCATCATATAGGCCTACGACCTATTCCTTCCAGAAATTAGGAGTCCTTCCAACTTTTTTTCGGTCTTCCAGGAGATCTTCTTCCGTCTGCTGGTAAGTAGTCTCTTGCTATATGTGCGATTCTGTCCGATGTCATACGGGATACATGATCATTCTATTCACTTCGTCTTCTATCCACCCAATAACTTATTGCTTGAATGTTTAATTGCTTTCTAATATCTTCACTTCTTATTTTATCTCTTCTTGTTCTTCCTATAATTGTTCTTAAGACGTTCATTTCATTTGTCTCTAGAATGTGTATCGTTTTTGAAGTGTCCGCCCTTACTTCACAGGCATAAGTGGATATTGGGCGTATTACCACTTTATAGATTCTAGTCTTGGTTTCTTTATTTAAATATTTTTTCCCATATAATATCATTTATGCAGCCTGATATTCTCGCTGCTTTATTCGCTTGATATGTAACTTCATTCTGCAGTGCTCCCAAACTATTTAACTCAACACCCAGGTACCTTATTGTCATTGCCTGTTCCATTATTTTCCTCTCTAGTTCCAATTTACATCTCAAGGGGAATTTACTTCAGAAACGAAACGTTGATAAACTCTAAACTTGGTACTTAAGTTGAGAATTTTCCAGGAGGCATTACGAGGATATTCAGGAAAATCCCGCATCCCAAATATTCCTGTACATGAAAATTTTTTGAAACGCTTCTGATTAATTCAATATTCATTTTTATCTTAATACTGTATGTTTAAGATATCTTCAAAGTTTAAAGAATCACTGACATACTATCCTCCTCCTATAACTATCGCTTAAATGTTTTGCATTCCCCAAAACCCTTTAGATTCCAAAAGAAATCTGTAATATGTTAACTTCTGCAATTGTTTGTGCTCATTAACCTGAAGAAAATAGAACAAATCTCTGTAAGAATAATTTGTACAAGCGTGAATATATGATACTATAGTTTTATACTATTGGTCTGCCGGAGGAGACTACGTCCTGCTTTCCTTTGGAGGGGCAGACCGGCTGATCTGGACCATTCGTTCAGGATCTGCTCTTCGGTTAATCGCCTCTAATTTTAACGACTATATGTTCGAAAGGAATCTAAATTGTAAAATAATATATTACATTTCCCTCTTCTTCAAATAAACGGAAGTGAAAATTCACACATACTTTTTAAACCCCCTTTCTCTGCAGGCACAAGGGCGTAGCAGAAGACTGAAATAGCCATATGCTGGCTTTGAACATCATGATTTATCTGTGCATCATGATAAACAAACGAATGGTGGCGTATTACTTAAAAGATTATAATGTAATTTATTGCAAAACTTAATGAGTTTGTAATGGTTAATGCCACGAAATCATTGAAAAAAATTGTGTATGTCAATGAGATGTACTATTTCTGTGTAGTAAGATTTTGTTTATCCCTTAAAGTTTTGCATAAAAAAATAATATAGTGTGATCCATATAAACCTGAACCATCTCAATAGGCCATAACTCTTGAACCAATAATAGGAAACACGTGAAACTTTGGCAGAATATAATACACAATTGGGAGATTACATTACTCTATTTAAATCTCAGAGAAAATGTTGTAAGTGTCCTCCACAAGCATCTATACATGATTGCACTCATCTCACCATATTCTCTGAAATTTTACGGATAGTATCCACGCCAATGTTACTTATTTCGGTTCGAATGGATTCCTTGAGAACATCAATTGTCCGTGGCTTATTCTTGTACACTGTATTTTTAGATACTCCACAAGAAAAACTCCGGTGAGGTTACGTCAGGTCATCTGGGGAGCCACAAACCTTTTGAAATTATTCGATTATCAAAGAAACTGGTTACAAGTTTCATGGTATCATTAGATGTATGGAACGTTGCTCCATCTTGCTGGAAATAACCTTCTCTTAATACGATATCATCTCTGTAAAACATTAGTGAATATGGGGAGACGTGCAAACATGTATAGATGCTGGTGGAGGACACATCCAACATTTTCTCTGAGATGTAAATAGTGTAATGTAATCTCCAGATAGTGTATTACACTCTCTCAAGGTTGCACGTGTGTCCTGTTATTATTTCAAAAGTTATAGCTTATTGAAATTTTTCAGATTTATATGCATCGCACTATATAAAAAAATTGGAAGGACTTCACAGGTTGTTCAGTATAAAGTATATCCTAATGTTTCGGAGTTCCTTGTGAGTCTTCGCATCGAATACTTGGAAGTTGAATACTTGGAAGTTGAATACTTGGAAGTTGAATACTTGGAAGTTGAATACTTGGAAGTTGAATACTTGGAAGTTGAATACTTGGAAGTTGAATACTTGGAAGTTGAATACTTGGAAGTTGAATACTTGGAAGTTGAATACTTGGAAGTTGAATACTTGGAAGTTGAATACTTGGAAGTTGAATACTTGGAAGTTGAATACTTGGAAGTTGAACACTTGGAAGTTGAGAGATCTAAATTTATCCGACATTTCCTGTTTTATTTATACTTGTCACAGAAACATGGACGTAAACAAGGGAACGTTGTCGATAAATGCTTCTGGAGAAGGGTCGTAGTAAAAATATCAATGTTTTTGGAAATATATAGTTTTCTCAAACATGGCTCTAACGGTATTCAATAAAATAAGAATATGTTCAATTTCTTAAAAAAATGAATTGTCCAGGAATGTGCTCAGCATTCCTTTACAATCTGGAAGACTTTTCCATAAATTGGAAACCATAGGAGAGAAAATCTTTGACAAATCAAAAAATAGATATCTCGCTAAAACCGAATCTAGATATAAAAGTACTGTTTCCTTTTTATTTTATTTCTTGTTACTTTTTTTGAGGGACAGGTATTTGTGTGAACAATTTCGGATAATGTATTATGCAATACTTCAATTTTTCTAACGTGAGGAGTCATTTATTTTGATAATTCTTTGCCATGCAAAGATAGGTGAATTTCATTGATATAAAATAGCGGCAAACATTATAAAGAGTTGAGTTTTGTTTAAAGTCTACGCTATTCTCATATTGTCCAGGCAACTACAGGAATATTAGTAGATAAATAAGTTTTATTCGATTAACTTTAGACATGTAGGGATAAGGATTTGAAAAAATAGTTTTACAAGTGATTGTGCCACATCAGATTTGTTCCATAAAATTGATTTTAGAATTCAGCACTAACAAATGTGACAGGGTAAATACCTGGCTTCTGATGCCTGAAATTACAGTGATAAAATGATGTAACTTATAGATGCCACAGCTAAGACATAAGCTGACAGTTTCAACTGACACAGAAGTGAAGATGGAATTATTTACTGGTAAATCAATATGCGATCCAGGTGGTCGTTGTTGCTTCAGGTGTATCATTAGAAGCCTTTTATCTAATTTGCTGTCCCCTAATTCAACGTGTCAATCAGGGCTGTCCAATAGGGCTGCTTGTTAGAAATATCATTTTTTTTGTATCTCGCATGAGTGATTTGGAATTAGTTTTCGAAGGCAGTTAAAATTGGCACCTGATGGGCTGAGTTTGTCCGCCTTATACTAGATTTCTTCCATCATATGAATTTCATGTGGGTTTCGTCATGGAGTCTGGATACGGTTAGGATTAGGATTACTACGGAGGGGATATGGCACCGAAGTCGTACGGCACTAAGGTACCGGTACCGTACCGTACAGTACCTAAGCCCCAAGTGGGGAATCCTCGGGAGGAAGGATGAGGTGAGAGAAGACCGAGAGTGGCCGAAAATGAAAATTTGTAGTTCTATCGCCGTTCTTAAATACATACGGCTACTCAGGCAGTAACACTGACGACATATAAGATAAAGAGGAACACCGGTGGAATGAGATGAAGGAGGATTAACAATAGGGATCTACTTAGGGCAGCTATCGCTGACCTCCCTCTCAAACCAGGGAGTTACCGCGCTGTCCCCGAAGGGCACCCGGCGCCTCCATTGGGCTTTCAGTAGTGCAAGACCTTGACTAACAAGGCGCCCCCCCCCAAACTGGTCCGAAAACACAAGACGGGTGGAAGTGGATACGCCACCTACGTGCGCCAACCTCAAAGGGGAAGGCTACCGAACAACCTCGGTAGGGGCGCCTGGTGATTTAGCACACCTTCTACTAGCTATGCTGGCTATTATGCGGGAATATATGGCTTCCCTCAACCCCGTCCGAAGACGTACCCGATCTCCCACGGGCATCAGGAACCACTGCCCCCTCGAGTCCAACCCAATCCGAACAACTCCTCCATGGGAGGGGCTCGGCAGTTCGGCCCGAGGTTCCTCCAGTAACGTCAGAGGTACCACGAGTGCTAAGGATCCGCAGCGCTAGCACCAAATCAGCTGAACGGGACGGATCCCACCCTACGGAGAGATGACGGGGGAAACCACATATCTCGGAGAAAACCCGCCCTAGCGTCATGCTGTCCACTACAAGTCCCACTTTGTGGTCATTTGAAATCAAACCCTGGCCGTATTCCTGAGAGCCGTGCTGGCTAACCGCCCGCCACGTCACGGCCGATCGCAACCTACCTAAAGATTGAAGACTATTTCCCAGGCGCTGTGCATGTCAGGAAACCCTGAAAGTGACCATCAGATGAGAGATGAATGTGAAATTATAATGCAGGTGACATGGGAAGACGTAATTAAACAACCCAGCATTCTTTTGGTGATCCGGGAAAACCCCCGAAAAAACCCGTGAGTCAGCTAATTTGGCTACGGGAATGTAACCCAGATCTTGGGAATGTGAGCCACAGACGAAACCGCCTGTGCCATCCTGCTCGGTATGGGGTCTGGTGCTTCTTGTGCGCTAAAATTTTTCATAGGTCTTACATAATAAGGGTGTTCTGGTATATTTTCTTGCATCTTTTTTGGCGCTTTATGCTAAAATGTTTAAGCTGGAAATTAGCCAATCATTTAGCTATATAGTTAATAACCCAGATTATTGTATTGATGTGTCCAGACTGTATGGCATTGCTAAACTGCTTAGAGTAGTCTGCGATAACTTTTATATACAATATAATTACAGATTTTCCTTCTCCCTTCCTCACCAATGCTGGAGTTAGGAATCATCGGTTTCCCTCAGAGTGAGGGAGCCGAAGTATTTGACCTGCGATACCAGGGTTGAGGGGTCCGACTAACGCCTAGGATGATGAGATGAATCATGGAGCAATTGGTGAAATGATAGTGGAGGAAACCGGAGGACATGGAGAAAACCCACCCCAGCGCCATGTTGTCTACCACAAATTTCACTTTGCTGTCAACTGGGATCGAGCCAGGGCCGCCTTGGTGTCAGAGAAGCGTCTAAACACTCATTCATGGTGCGGACATAGATATTAATATATGATATAAATATATAAGAGCTTTCCCAGAGAGGTGGCTTAGCAGTAACTTGTGTAACTCCTATTTTGAAGGTGCCTATTCGATCTCTGATAGCATTATACTATAACCGTTGCTGTTTATCTGGATCTGAAAGCAAATGCCGAGGTGATTTCTCTTCTAACACGACTTCTTATACCTATCACCTCTTTCGCTGTCATCTGTTTCAGGACTTAGGGCACCAGGGTACGCTGACTGGAATGTTGCGACTCTGCGGTGAATATCCGCTTTGTAGAGGACTCTTCTCTGTAATCCTTAAGGAAGTATCCTTCTGGCCACGCTAAGGGGTGAGGAGACGTGTACAATGTCGTTGCTGTTACCCTGTAACATTATAACTGGAAACATTAGGGACCCCGTCTATGATTTTGCCCGTCGTCGTGTGTGTCTGGTCGCTCTTAGGGGCTCTTCGCTCCACTTTCCTTCCGAGATGTCACTGGTAGAGGTCAAAAGGACCATGAACCTCTTCTTTCGTCCTCACCTTGCTTTTAGCGTATTAAAGGAGGAGTTTATTTAATGAACCTTTTAGAACATTACACAAGGATAATTTCATAGGAATTATAGAAAGAAGTAAAACTTTATTAAATTATCATAGAATGTTTAAAAATCTTTTTATATAGTATTTATTAGCAAAATCTTTTGACCTTCTCTGCAAATGAAACACTATAGTTTATTTAGGGAAATATTTACCTTTCGAAAAATGCTTATTTGTTTTAATTCAGGACTCTTTTTTGAAAAAAGTTGTCATATTGGACGATGAATGAAATTGGTGAAATGATGCTCAAATTAGTCCGGGGTCGATGGAGCTTAGAGCTACCCAACGTTCATCTTTAAGGATAAGGGAAAACCCCGGAAAAACCTTATACAGGTAACTCACCCTGACGAGATTCGAACTCGGTGCCTCTTGAACGTGAGGTAGACACGCTACTATCTAGTCTATAGAGGCAATTCAGGACCTGTTGCTATAGGTATGTGATAAGGAAAGTAGCAAGCTTTACGTCATAGTCGTTATTTTTTTAACCAGATGCTTCCCATCAGAATTACCAAATTACCTTTAATTACAAAGCTGTGCTTCTTTCTGTGGAACGCATGCATTTTTGTTTCCAGGATTTAACAAATTGAATTAAATTACTGAGCCATGACTACGTAAAGCTCTCCTGTCGCTGTAGATGATGTTTTCGCACTGGTCCGGAGTAACATTTGCTATTTTAGCATCAGCAGCGCCACCAGACTCCGGCGGATTGTTAACAAAAAGCAAACAAGTAGAGTCTACACTAAAACAGTCGTTACGTATACATTGTGTTTAGCTGCCAACACTAGAAATTCTCGCGTTTCCAGCTTAGCGTTCATAATCCTGTAATAAAATCAAGAAGAGCTGCAATACCATCAGACCTGCAGTACCGACGCAATTCTGACGTAAGCATATCATTTTCATTTATACGGAAATTACTACAGAACTTCCTGGTGTATATCCATACTTAGCCAGTTAGGACTAATTTCATTTACTTTCTCTACTAATTGCCTATAGTAAGTATACAGTGTGATGCCAAAAGTTCTATACTGGGATCTCATTTGAAATACATGTTCTAATTCTTTTTCATATTCTTCCTCACGGTTTGGCTTTCTGTCCATTGTAACCGCAGTATCAGACAGCGATTAGGAGGCGGCGAATTAATCGAAGTCAAATAATTAAAAAAAAGATAAATTAATGGAAATGCTTTGCTAAACTAATAGAACAATCTTGCCATAATAGTATGAAATTAGAATGACTAAATAGGAGTTGACTTAAAGAATAAGAAAGGAAGAATATAATTTAATATATATACATACATACATACATACATACATACATACATACATACATACATACATACATACATACATACATACATACATACATACATACATACATACATACATACATACATACATACATACATACATACATACATACATACATACATACATACATACATACATACATACATACATACATACATACATACATACATACATACATACATACATACATACATACATACATACATACATACATACATACATACATACATACATACATACATACATACATACATACATACATACATACATACATACATACATACATACATACATACATACATACATACATACATACATTTTTTTTTTTTTTTTTTTTTATTGAACTTTAACAGCATGCCCCGTTACGGAGTAACATTACATGCATTTAATTACATAGATACATACATACATACATACATACATACATACATACATACATACATACATACATACATACATACACATACATACATACATACATACATACATACATACATACATACATACATACATACATACATACATACATACATACATACATACATACATACATACATACATACATACATACATACATACATACATACATACATACATACATACATACATACATACATACATACATACATACATACATACATACATACATACATACATACATACATACATACATACATACATACATACATACATACATACATACATACATACATACATACATACATACATACATACATACATACATACATACATACATACATACATACATACATACATACATACATACATACATACATACATACATACATACATACATACATACATACATACATACATACATACATACATACATACATACATACATACATACATACATACATACATACATACATACATACATACATACATACATACATACATACATACATACATACATACATACATACATACATACATACATACATACATACATACATACATACATACATACATACATACATACATACATACTAGCATCCTTGCAAGAAAGAGAAAATATTCTTTTAAAAATCTGTACACGTCGCAGAGACAGGAAAGAAGGACCGTCACTTTCTTTGTGTTAGTAAAAGTTCAATGTCTGAAAACTATTGTATTTTTTCAGCTAGAAATGTTTTGGGACAAAGGACTTTCAAAATGCAGTTGAACATGAACTGTAAAGAGATTTACTTCGCTGATTTGATAACGATGCATACCGGTACAAACAACTCAGGGTAGGCGTTCCCGAACTCAGGGTGGGCGGAACGTCAGTGAGTCTTATGAGTTTTGCAAACCAATGCGAAAATTCGGAATAAAATGAGAAACCATTAATAATGTAACTTTTGAGAAGGGTGAGCTAGTTTAGTCATGTGATAAAGTTAGAAAGGCGATCAGAATAAGGTTCGAACTGAATGGTGAAGTAAGAAAAACTGTACTTACAAGTTGATACTACGACAGGAAGAACGTGTTCATTTGCATTAAGAAGAGAAATGAAGATTTCGAAGTCTGAAAGGTGGTCACCGATCCAAGTCTATAAACAAACATAGGTTCAAGAGTTACACCAAATGATTCTACAACAAACAAAGTATTATTATTACGACTTAGTAGCCAACAACCACCAAAATCCATTTCCTACAAACATTCACCTGACGATAACAGAACTCATAGCTGCAATTAAGCTCCAATTACAACCCAATTAATTTAGCGATGGTATGTGGGTTTGCCGCAGCGTTCAGGTTCCAAATTGTTGATACCATCGTTTCTTGGGTCCTAATGTTTTCCTTCTACCTTGCGCCTTATAATTTACAGTTGCTTCAAATATCCTATTTCTTCGCATTGTCTAAGTGCATCTTCCAATTTTCTTTGTTTCTAAATTATACGAGGGTCGGCTGATTAATCACAGGCCTCACAATAAAAAACTATATTTTAATTTTTTTCATATATCTCCACACATTCTCCAGAAAGGCTGATACATTTGTCATATCTGTGTTATAATTTAATTAAAGCATCTCTACTGTGCGATTTATCATAGTCCTCCTGTTTACCACATCAAAGATCACCTCGTTCCTGGGAAATTATTGTCCTCCAAGAAATTTTTGAGGTTCGGGAACTAGGTGCCAGATCTGGAGAGTAGGGTGGATGTTCAAGGAAAATTAACTTTAATTTGCACACTTTCCTCATTGCAATGACTGAACGATGGGCGGAGCATTGGCATAAAAAACTTTTTCTTTGACAAAAGAGGTTATTATCTTTTCACTTCACCATACAAATGTGGCAGTAAGCTTGCGTAGTAGCCACCAGTGATACTTTCACCCTTGTCCAAGTAATCAATAAGAATAATTCCCTGTGCTTCCCAGAAAATCTTTGTCATAGCCTTGTTAGCTGACAAGGTTGATTTGCCTCTTTTGGAGTTGGTTCACCTGGCGAAATCCTCTGTTTTTACTGTGATTTACTTTCAGGAGTGTAGTGACGCATCCAACTTTCATCCATGGTAAAAATCCATCTAAAAAATTCACTTTTGATTAGTTGTCAACAACCTGGTCGCCCATCTTGCACAGAAGTTGTGAAAGCCCAGAACATTACTTAAAATATTACTGACACGTTCTTTTGATATGTTTACGGCCCCTGCTATCTGAAATAAATTTAGTCTGCAGTCTTCCAGTATTAAACGATTTTTCTTCAATGTTCTCTGGAGTTGTGACATCCACAGGTTGTTGAGAGCAAGACTTATTAAGTATGATTTGACATACTTCTTGTGCATATTCCAAAATTTTACAATATACAAATTTTGGCTACATTTATTTTTCTTTACCTTGTTGCTACCTTGGATTACATGACACCCTGGTCTTGTGCTCTGCCAGGTAGCTCTTAACCTTCATTCCCCTTGTGGCTTATTTAATTCCATTGTCCCTCTCATCTTCCTTTTTTATATTCTTTACATTTCTAGCCCATTTTTCTTTTAGTTTCTGCAAGGACTCACTAATACTTCTTACCTTCTTTTCCTTCCTGCCCATTAACATTTTATAGCTGCTATCCTCTTCTCCGCCATCTCCCATTTTTCCTCCCTAACCTTTTTTCTCCAAATTGCAACCTCCTCGCATTCTGTTACATAGTGTTCTATGCCTTCTATGACTTATTGATAGTGCCCGTATGTCCCATTTTAAACTCTTTTAATCATTATATATGAAATGGTAGAATCTTTCAATGTACTGTCCATTCCCTCCTTGAATTCTTAGGCGTTAAGCCTTTCAAATTGAAGCATTTAATCGATACTCCTTTTTGCAAATCCTCAACTTTTGTGAAACCTCTACATTTTTCTTGTTTAAAATGCTGTCATTCAAAAACTAAACAAGCTATTGACCAGCAACTATGGATACAAGCTGGTCTAGAGATAAACTAAATGATGCTATCGGTCAAACTGGCCCAATAGCACCATCTCTATGTGAGGAACAGTACTCGTCAGCCGACCCTCGTATATTGACATAACCCTACTGAAATTCACTACCTTTCAGGAATACAGCACAAATGTGAAAACGAACCCTCCATACTACACTTACTATGCTAAGGTTTTCATTACTTCTTAATTTCTGACAAGAATTGTCAGATATATCTGAGAAACAAGTATATATCTTGAACTTTCTGCAAAATGTTATGTTGACTGAGTGTTGGATAATTGTTAAACCATAAAGATCATATGCACAACATATGTATCTTTTATTAAATCATACAATTTACAAGAAATGAGGTTTTCTGTGTCTAATGATTTATAAGATATTATTTCTTGTTATTCTGAATTTCGAAATAATTGATTTTCCTTGAATGGAAGTATTTATGAATTAAGAGTAAAATTGTTTTGTCCATGTGTGTCCATTTTGAGTTATATCATATATCATGATATATTAAAAGCATTAGTTACACCAGTATATATAACTATTTATCATATTGTATGATATATATTATATATCGTAACTTATAATTTATTGTGACTTTGTGGGTTCGTAGCATTAAAAGTCCAAGCTGCAGAGATTCAAAATGTTTTTTCTTTCCGTAGAAATACACTTTGGTTAACTCTTGCAGTAGCAGAATTACGTAACGTACACAAATGAAGCAAGGTCGTTTGCTACACCCAGAAACAAGAGTGCACTTTCCAAACACAGCTGTACGCTGAAGAATCAAGTTCCATTTCGACTCTATTTACGACTGTCCTCCAACTGACCGCGGCTTCCTTTTATACGACCATTCATGATTCCAGACGGTTGTGGAATGTTCTCTACCATTCAAGGTGTCACTAGAACTTTCTAGTTATTTATCTTTATTTGTTTCGGCAAACAATTTATCTCCGCGTTATCTTTATCCGTTTCGGCAAGCTCTTTATCTCCGCGTCGCCCTATATGTCCCTCATCTCTCCGCACCGAACCCTTTGTGCGCCCGGTCCCAACAATTCTCGTGACATTATTATATATATATATATATATATATATATATATATATATATATATTACATTATTATATATATTATATATAATACTTGTAATTCAATTATAGATTATGAATTCTCGTCACCTAATTGCTTGTTTACTTGTTTCTTTGGCATCAGGACTGACAATATCATTAAGAGAGAATAATGAAGAGGAGCATTCTACATTACGAAAGTTGTGAGTATAATTCGCCTGTTATCCTACAGACAACCGTTTCAACAATTTAATATTTCTTGGAGCAGATTTTGATTTCAGAAGATTTTTCATTTTTTCACAAGCGGAAGGTGGCATATTTGGATTTTATGTCAAATATATGTTAATACATTTTCACTATGAGTAGTTGCCCTCTCATTCATCAACGAAGAAACCTCTTCCATGATATTTCCTACTATTTCCTTAGCTTTTCTGGCTGGAATTCGGTTTCCCTTTCCATTGCTTGTATAATTCCCTTGATTCTTCAGATTCTATAATTATGCATTCAAATTACTCACCATAGCATCAACGTTTCAAGTCTCTTGAATAATAACATCTTGGTAACTCTGGGGTGTTATAATTTTAAACCACACAGTGGCCTACTTTCCTTCCTTTAATTAATTTCATTGTATAGTTAAAAGCGTTTCTTTTACATTCAACTGTCTAAAATTATTGTTCGTTTTCTTTTTCCTCGTGGTTAGGCAAACAGTATGGAAGTTTAAACACCACATCTAGGTCTATGCTTTCTAATAATCTTACCACTGCTTTAGTATAGTGTATCCTTGTTATACTTAAATCAAAATGTGTAAATGTGTAACAGAATCCAGATTAATGTGACTGATTTTAAAGAAATATAACCTAAGGAGAAATAGTTTATCAATTAGCAGACGAAGTATGTAAAGCACATACGAAGTATGTAATATGTATCAACACTCACAGTTGAGGATACCTCTAAAAGTGGCATTTCCGTGGGATCTGTGCACACAATCCTGCATGAAGATCGGAAAATGCTCAATCGGTGATCCTCCAAAACAACGTTCTCCATTCGCTAGATCATTTCTCAGATCGGCTGTAGCGAGACCGTGATTGTCTTGGTTTGTCACACGATGTTCTACCTTCATTCAATTGTTGCATCCAGGAGCGCACATTAAACACATTCATGGTACCATCACTACATGCCTCACTCAATGGCGATGAATTTCAATAGGTGTCACACCACGAAAATGGAGAAAACGAATTATTACACGCTGTTCCAGCAATGAAAACGTCGCCATTTTAAGTATCAAATCAGTCCTAACTCTTGTCACTGCCGCTATAGTTCTATGCACTCTACAGTGCTGCCATCACTATCACTCATTCACAAAGATTGCAACTGTAGTTTTAAAATAAAACCAGGTCGCAGTCCTGAACAAATAGAAGGTGTTATAACTTGATCGAACCTCGTAAGTATGGATTTTATATCAGTTTTAGAAAGATATACCCATGTAAATTATTTTAGGATAGACGAAGGTATATATTTGCTCGTCGAACGACATAAATATACATACTTATATACAAATATAAGTAGAAGCAAGGCACCCATCAACAGAAAATTGTCTAGGCCGGGAGCGAACTGGAAGTCAGAGAAAAAATTATAACTTGTAACTCTATCGTTGTGCTCGAAAGAGGTTAGTTTGTGCACACGCTAAATTATAACACCATATAAAGTTCATTGAAACTTCAAATTTACAATCTGTTTTACATCGTCTCCTGTCAGTTCTTTCGAAAGTCTTCCAGAGGTTTTTTCTAGTCCGCTTGTCACCCTTACTGGATGACATTTTTTTATTTATTTATCCAGATTTATGGACCCTATTTTACACAGTGGTATATTAGGGTTATAGTTGATATATAAAAATACACAATTTTAACAAAAATATTTTAAATACTAGAAGGAAGAAAATATGTTATAATCTGATGCATATTAATTTAAACTATTTCAGACGTTTAAACACTGAGTTTATAAACATCATGAAGTACTTATACTGTTGTGGCTTCATTAGCAAAGATGTGAGCGGAGCAGAAAATTCAGTTCCTAGAGAGTCTAGCTTGAATATTAATTCTTGTCTTTCTCTCCAGAAAATGGGACAACAGAAAAGGAGATGAACCACAGTTTGAAATTCTTCACCACACATGCACTTGGGGTTAGATGTTAAGTAAAAACGTGATAAGTAGTCACCAAATTTACCATGTCCACTTAAAAATTGTGTCAAAACAAAATTTGGCACAAGAGTTTCACATTTTCCTCTGTCATATACACTAGGGAAAAATAATGTTTTTGTTAAACTTCCATGTGGAGTTGTTAGCCATTGTTGGTTCCATTCTTCAAGAATATGTTGATGTATTACTCTCCTTACAGTAGAAATAGGACATAAAGAGTATGTCACAGGAAGATTGGATTCTGCAGCCTTCTTAGCCAAGCAATCAGCTCTCTCGTTACCTAAAATTGCACTGTGTCCTTTAACCCATCCCATGCAAATATGTCCTGGATGGTTTTGAAGCAAGGTTCTGATTTCATGTGCTAATGAATTTAAGTTGTATTTATCATTAATAGCGAGTAGAGCTGATTGTGAATCACTACGAATACGGGCACTGTTCCCATTAACAGTACACCATTTTATAGCTTCTTTAATTGCTAAGACTTCCGACTGGAATACAGAACATCCAGGTGACAATTTAAACATGGAATGAGTTAGTTCCGTTTGGTTTTCATAAACAACAAAAGCACATCCTACTGCAGATACATTATCTTCAAATTGGTAACGCGAACCATCTGTATATATGTAATAATCGTGAAAATTACATATTTCCTTTAAACAGGTTGCAAATCTTGATGGGTGTCCTGCTGTGGTAGGATGCTCAGGGATTTGTAGTTTAAAGTGAGACAGATAAGACGCACATTCACGTTCATGTCTTAAATTCATAATAGTTGCTCTTGATAAACCAGTGAGAGCCAAAGGTTCGATGTTAGCTATAATCTGAGCTGCATCAGTGGAGATTGTACGATATCCTCGAATTATGCGAAGGAGGAATCCCCTTTGAATTTTTGCAAGTTTTTTAACTGCCCATTTTTTATTAAGAACATCCTGGAATGCAGATACACCATACAAAATTAGGGGCACTACATCACCTTGATATATAATTTTAAGAATACTAGAATTCAGACCCCAGGTTGGTCTTGTTGTTGTTGCGAGCGCACCAAGGAGCTTGCTGGCTCTTTCAGCAATGTAATCAAAGTGTGATTGAAATGTTAATTTACAATCCAGTAAAACGCCAAGGTATTTTACCGTAGATACCACCTTCAAGTTGACGTTATTCATGGTAAGAGTAATGGGCTCCATTTTTCTTCTTCTGGTGACAATCATCGCCAAGGTTTTGTAGGGATTAAACATAAGTTTATTTTTAATTCCCCATGAGTGTATTATTTTAAGTGCTTCATTAGTTCTTTCTTCAAGGATTTTAGCGTCATTTGATTTAACAAGTAGTAAAGCATCATCTGCATAAGCAAAAATACTACAATCTGACGGCAGTTGTTGCTGTAACAGATCATCATACAGTATAACCCAAAAACCTGGACTACACGCAGATCCTTGGGGGCAGCCGCGTGTAACTTTCTTTGTGATGGTTTCTCCACTTACAGTAAGCAAGGATTTGTGATCTATAAAATAATTCACGATTAAATTGTAAATATTTTTTGGGCATTTTTTAGTTTTCAATTGATGTAAAATCTTGGGCCACCAAGCATGATCAAAAGCACCAGTTACATCTAAAGAGACTAAAACACCAGATTGTTTATATAGGTATACATTTTTCATCCAGTCTACCACCTTATATATTGCCATTTCAGTTGATTTTTGAGCCATGAAACCAAACTGAAGGTCACTAATTGAGCCATGTTTTAGTAAATGATACATTACACGATCAATTACAAGTTTTTCTAGGCATTTGCCTAGCAGAGGTAGCAGGCTTACTGGTCTGTAAGCAGCAGCAGTCATTTTATTATTTAAATGAGTTTTGGGTATAATTTTCACCACTGATTTGGGAACACACCTAATTCTAGACATTTATTGTAAATGTTACTTATGAGAGTTGGATGTACATAATGCACATGTTTGATTATAGTGGCACTGAAAGCATCATGTCCTGGAGCTTTACGGTCATTTTGTTTTAATATTATTCGTTCCACCTCAGGATAAGTAAAAGGAAAGTCATCCGATGTATCAGGTTCAGTTTCCACTCAAGTCGGATCCTCCTTTGGTGGTCATCTTCAGTATCATCTGGGAAAAATTTGCTTGCTAATACATTTGCAGTTTCTATTGCATTAGCAGTGTACCCGTTTTCAGTTTGCAACGTTGTTAAAGTATTATTTAAGCTTTTTGAATTCCGTATATATTTATGCACAATGCCCCATGGATTGACTTGTTCTGTACAGAATGTTTTCCAGCTGGTGAATTTTGCATTTAAGATCATTTTTTGTATTCAGCTCTTAGCATAATGTAAGTCTTTTCATATTTTATTTGCAGTAGCTCGCATTTAGCACGTTTGAATCTTCGTTGATTCGCCAACACTCGTTTCCTCATTATTGTAAGCTCAGAGTTCCACCATTGGTTTTTACAGCGTTTTATTGTTATTTTTGGGAGATGCGAATCACAGATGAATGAAATACACTTGGTTAACTTATCGATGAAGTCATTCAAGAGTGTGGGGTTGTTCACTTTTTTCAAGTCATCTAACATAGGGTCAATATTTTTCATAACTGCAAGATGAAAATGTGACCAAAGCACATTATTAGTTCTATATAAACGTGTTAAAGAGTTATTGTTGAAATTAGTGTTGACAGTATGATTAAAATTAAGTTTTATCGTAATAAGGCTATGATGTGAGAGGTTATTATCATCTATATTCCATGAAGTAACATATGGTAGCATAAGCGAATTACACATACTGATATCAACAAAGCTTGTAGAATTTCCTCTTCGAAAAGTTGGAGCATATCCTTCATTTAGAATATACAGATTGTTTACACTACAAAAGTCATTCACTGCTCTTCCACGGGAATCAGTAAAGGGGCTATTCCAGGCAGTGTGCTTCGAATTAAAGTCTCCCGCAATGATTAGCGGATTCCCTTGTACAGTATTACATATTTGTGTCAGTAAGTTAAGACCATTTTCTATATCCTTGTCAGGGTCACAGTATATCGAACACACATATATATTCATTCCACCAATAGCGATATTAACTAGGACACAATCGAAAGAACAAAGTTGGCTTAATTTGATAATATTTTGATATTCAGTAATGATGCCAGCACGTATTCTTCGGCTATTTTTGTCAGTTGTAAAAGTTGGTAAATCCCGTTATTCTGTTTTCTTTTGTATTGGGTTCTTGTACACAAAGAACTTTAATAATTGAGTTGTTTTTGCAAAAATCTGTGGTGGAGCAGTGATTAGAGACAGTTATCAGCTCTTCAGTGGGTAGTATTGATTTATGTAAATTATATTGGTATATGTGGAGTTCAGCGATAATTTGTTTTCGATCTTATTATTTCCACAATCTTTTTATTGGCTGGGCAGTCAAAAGAGCTAGCAGGATGGTTGGTATCAGATGCAGTAAAATTAGTTTTCTTATTTAACATTTTATTATTGAAGTTTTTACAATTAATGCATTCAATGTGGGTTTTAGGACATGCTTTAGTATCATGTTCTTCTGCGCAATAAGAACAGCTTTTAAGTAACTGACAGTTAGCAGCCACGTGTCCGAAGCCAGAGCAATTATGACATCTTATCACATGAATATTGTCATACACTGAACACCGTGAGTGTCCAATATACAATTTCTCTTCTTGTTTCACTGCCTTGTAGATGATAGGAGAAGTTTCAATCACGGCATATTGTGAATCTCCTTTCCTGGTCTTTCTAATAAATACCTTCTTGATGAATTGTGAAGGATCTAGAAGGCACTGTTTGATTCTTGGATTTTGTTGTTTAATGGATTCAGTTAAATGATCTTCAGGAAAATCAGCTTCAATACCGTGAATGATAAGCCTGGGATTTAACTTATCGGGTATCTTGACATTCAGTTCTGGATTTGATTCCATATCTTGAGTAAGCCTTTTACATTCCGCTTCGGATTGAAGCTCTAAAATAACAGCTTTGTTTCTAGTTTTTTTGGTACCTTTAACCCCTACTGTAACCGATTTTATGTTTGTTCGCATTAATTGTAAAGTTTGCGAACTGTCTGCGACTTTATTCTGGTCCTTTGGAGTTACAATCACTACATGTTTCGTTTCACTAGCCACAGATTTTGTCACATCCGAGTAAGAAGCTTGGAAAAAAGTAGGTTGAGGATCGTAAACATTTCGTTCTGAAACAGCCTTGAAGTAGTCTAGCGATTCTTTCACTTTACTTACGTGATCAAGAATAACTTCTTGCAACTTCTTAAAGCTCCTTTTATCACCATTAACAATTTCAATTACACTATTTAAAGCATTTTCAGCAGCTCGATATTGACACAGTATTTCTTCTTCCACGGCCGTCTTGAATTTCTACTGGATGACATTCAAGCATACCTCCCCATCTGTTTGGTTTTCGTCCTTGGCAGTCAATCCCACAGCGGTTGCTGCGTGTGGTTAAAACCGCCGCTCCAGGTTTCTAAGACAGGGCATACATTGCGGCGCTTGTCCTGGATGTCGAGACCTTCTCTACTAACTGGCATGCAGGTCTCCATCACAAGCCGGGCCCCCAATTTCTCTGGGGCTCCCTACCCACACAAGACTTAGATTTTTCACAGTTCCCGTGGCGGGAAAGCTATCCACAAGAAGGTCCATCAAAGGCGGAGCCCCAAAGGTTCTGTGTTACCTCCTACGCTTTTCAGCTTTTATGTGGCCGAACTTCCCACTAAGCAGCGCGCCAATATAACTCAATATGCTGACGACGTGCTTCTATACAGCACAGATAAACATCCACGCAGATGGAAATTTAATCATTTCTCCACACTAGCCGTATACAGGCTAAGGTTTTTGATTGATAGAGTCAGCATGAAAAATTCAATGCCAAGGCTGCGATTTGAACCATGGATCTCCTGGTTTCCGTCCAGTAGATCTTACCCAACGAGCTGCCATGTCCAACTTGCCGTAATGACATTAAATTCTCCAATTGACTCATATATTTCCCCGGTAAACCACTAGGAGATCTCGCATCCGAGATGCACCATTTGTGGCGACTTACTATTGTAAGTACTTGAATCACAGGCTTCATCATTTCTTCACATTAGCCTTCATCAAAGTAATAAGAGTTTAATGGTGAAGTCTGGGATTCAAGTTCTTACAATAGTAAGTCTCCACAAACGGTTTATCTCGGAAACGAGAGCCCCTAGTGGTTTACCGGGGAAATATATGAGTCAAATGTAGAACTTAATGTCATGGTGGAAAGTTGGTCAAGGTAGCTCAATGGGTAAGAGCGACTGGACGAAAACAAGAGATTCGTGGTTCAAATCCCGGCCGGGGCATTGAATTTTTCATGTAAACTCTATCAATACACGCAGAGCTTTCCCCCGAATTCAGCGACACTTAAGTTACCTCATCCAAAATAGGTGTAGGTTTTGGCGTTATCAAGGTTGGTAGTTCCCAAGAGACCTGACAAGTGCGCTCTGATATTGAGTTAAACTCTTGTAGATTTTAATGGCCCGATGCCTAATGATATCTTGCTCATAATGGAGAGATGAGGCTTCGTGAAGGTATCTCACGGGAAAGCATCGGCATACGGAATAGACAGCCTGACACTTATTTCCTAAGTTTCCACACCCAAGGGTCAACCCGGCACACTAAAGTGTGCGTAAGCCCCAGGCTTCATAGTTTAGTCCATTGAGCACTTACAGCGCAGTAAGTCTCATTGTAATGAGATATACTGGATCATAAAGAAAGCAACTATTCAGCAGGAAAATTTCACTATCATACTGGCATGTTGTCAATGTAGCTCAATGATTAAAAGCAACCAGAGTGACACTGGAAGATCCGTGGGTCACATCTCGGCTATAAGTAATTTCCTCATATTATCTGAATCTATATCTGAACGCTCATAGTTTCCATCATAAGTCTCAACGACTGGGAGTTCTCAATACACTGGCCCACAGAACTTTGTCTATATCTGATCTCAGCCACGTAAAACAAAAATTACAGCACCTGAGACTCATTTTCTGTCAAAACGGCTACTGCCAATATGGCGTTGAAGCCTCGATCACCAAAGTTAGGAAAGGGAAACATGTAATACAGCAAGCGTCAGATAAGCCTACCGCTACAGCCTGCATCTCGTTTACCGGCAATCTATCCGGCAGAATCAGCAGAATTCTCGCCAAATACAACATCTGGACCATCCACAAGCCACCTCCGAAGTTTGAACAGCTGTTGAGACCAGTTAAAGGCAAACTGGACTTCCAAGTTCCGGGAGTGTACCGCATTCCCTGTGAATGTGGGACACCGTATATAGGACAAACCGGAGGGACCATCCCTACTAGAATAATCGAACATGAACGGAGCAATAGTTTAATGCAGCCTGAGAAGTCTAGGCCGACAGAGCATTGTTTTGATAACGACCATAGAGCCAATTTTCGGGAGGCGACCATCTTGGCAAAATGCAACAGTTACTGGAACGGAGAATTAAGGAGGCTTTGGGGATTTCCTCTGAAAGGAGAACGCTTAATGGTGATGCTGGATTTCCGTTCAGCTCCTCTTGGAACCCGGCCTTATAAATAGAAATCCATTGAATTAAGAAGCAAAAATCAATACAGCTTGATAATCAAGTTAAGTAGTTACGTTTCTTTGACACAATTTTCTATACGCACGCCATCTCCTGACCCGGCATTTAATTTACTGAAAACAGTCTTTTGTTCAGTAATGCGAATTTTGATAGTATTTTGTCTTTGTTTATAGTTGGTTTATATCCAGTATTTCATTTGTGGCATAGCATTTTATAAATATCCTGATGATGGGAGAGATGTACACTCCCTAAACGTTGATATCTAATAATCTTTTCACCTGGCTGGCTGCCCGAGAAGAAAGTGAGCGTATTTGTCGCCAGAAAATCTTCAGGTCTTATTTCCTCATATTTATTTTGATTAAAATAAATTGTATAGAAAAGGTTTGTCAGACTGATACAGTAGTGAGTTTTCA
This sequence comes from Mantis religiosa, assembly GCA_030765055.1. Taxonomy (NCBI): domain Eukaryota; kingdom Metazoa; phylum Arthropoda; class Insecta; order Mantodea; family Mantidae; genus Mantis; species Mantis religiosa. Next base: position 102,836,992 of record CM060955.1, read on the forward strand.
TATTGAATTAACAGATTTATTTTTAGGATTTAGTTCAGTAAGCAAGGTTATTAAGAGATTAAAACTTTAATTTTATCGTTTCGCCACCCGAGAGCAATCGCACCCGAGAACTCACGAATGCGAGGCTCAAACATTATCACCGAACTAAAATATGAGCCACTGGAATATTTTCTATCGTTGGATTAACTATTTAGACTGCAGAGCTTGTATGGCGATGGCTGTCGTAAATACGTGCACTCTGCTGTGAAAGGGAGCACGGCGCCATTTGCAGTCCCTTCCTGCTTTTATGATGCTTCCATATGAAGTTACGAGGTGCTTCATAATTCATTTTCACCTCCATATACTTCACTGCCATTAATGACAATGAAAACGTCGCTACACAAACTTCTGTATTGCTTGGAGCCGTGTTTACGACACATTCATGTTTTTCGCTGTATGCGAATCTCTCTCTCCCAAAGCCTTGTTTACTTTAGAACGTAACTGCTGTTCCTGCCTTGCAAATAGGGAGGTAAGCCAGCTATTATCCTAAAGTAAACTGCTTAGACTTGGCACTTGAGCTAATAATTGCAATAGAATTAGGGAATAGCATCGGATGTAGTTGATACAACTTAGCAACGAGTTTATTTAGCACATCTTTATAGAAAACTTTACGTTATGTTCACTAAATCACAGTCATAATTACACACTTATTGCTTTCTATACTTCATACTAACAGTAGATTGAGAAATAATTGCAATCCACCCATAAATTCCATTCTGCGATTTTGATTAACATTGATGTTTTTGGATTCACTGAATCCTCCTCGCAAATAATGTTTAGAAAAAGGGGTATGCACATGATTTTAGTGTGCATATTCCAAAAATTTACAATTTACAACTTTTAGCTACATTTATTTGTTTTTACCTTCTTGCTGTCTTGGCTTACATGACACCCTGATCTTTTGCTCTGCCAGGTAGCTCTTACTAAAATGTTATTATTCTTTCCATTATTATTCCATTTCTTCTTGTCTTTCCTAATTCTGCCATTTAGTAACCACTTTTCATCCATTTTTAGTTTAATTCCCCTCTTCAAGATCATAACTTTCGACTTATTTATGTTTACTTTTATTCCCAACTCTTCACAGAACATCTGAATTTCATTTACTGCCTTCTTCAATCCCACTACCGTTACACGAGGGCTGTTCAACAAATAATGATCATAATTTTTTACGGTCATAATTTTTGGCTTAATTTGAAAAAACATGCCATAATAGTTTCATTGTTGGTACTCCTGGTTCCCACCTGTGATAACTAGGCAAGTTCAGACATGTTCAGTATCGCAGGCCGCTGCAATGAAGCTAAAAAGTGAGGAACAGTATGCGGCTTTGAAATTCCGCTTTCGTCTCAACAAATCTTCTGCTGAGGCCTATACAGTGTTACATGAGGCCTATGGAGAGTCTGTTCTTCCCCAAGGCACAGCTCGAAGGTGGTTTAAAATGTTTAAAGAGGGGAGACAATCAATTTCAAAGGAAGGTGGACCCGGTGCTCCAGTTACTGCTATTACAGAAGAAAACATTAACACTGCTGCTGTCATTGTGAGAGAGGATCGATGAATTACCTTAAGATCACTTTCTGAAATACTGAACGTTTCATTGAGTGCCACCCAACCATTGGTGACAGAAACATTACACATGAGACTTGTTTGTGCGCGATGGGTTCCAAGACTGTTGATTCCCAAACAAAAGGACATTCGCATGCAGTTCTACATCCAGTTAAAGTTGATGTTAGAGGAATATCCAGAGTTTCTTTCAAATATAATAACTGCTTATGAAACTTGGCTACATTATTTTGATCCGCAGAGCAAACAGCAAAGCCCAACGTGTCAGTTGGAGAGATTTAATGTCATGTTGCCTCTTTGGCCATAGTAGCTCGGTGGTTTAGAGCAACCGCAAGGAGAGCGGGAGATCCGTGTTTCAAATCTCGGCTATGGCATTGAATTTTTCAGTCTGACTCTACTCGCCCAAACCTTAGCCTACACATGGCTAGTGTGGAAGAAATTATTATTTCAATTAAAGACAATTATGAAACTGTCGAACAAACTTGGCGCAAAGATATTAAAAGGGATGCATCGAACTTTAAGAAGCATTAATTGTTGTCCTTAATGTGCAGTGTGTCATCATTATGAATTACCAAATTTTTTATGACTGGTAACCAACTTCCCTGACTTTTCCTGATAAATGGAAGTTGTTTAAATGCTCCTGAGTTTCTGTGAATATTTCTCAATTCCTTGATCTCCCTTCACATTTCTCTGACCACACCGAAAGAGGTAAACACGCTATAAAACTGAAATGAATCAGATTCTATCTGGTTTTGCTGAATATGAATCGGAAGAAACAATAATATGTCGGATTCACCGTCAGCTTGTACATGGTTCTAAGATCGCCAGGATCACTCTGTCTGAGTTTTTTCCCCCATTTTTCTCTGTACTCGTAACTTAGAACCGAAACGTTTCCCTCTCAAAATTTCGTTCTTCGAAATGTAATTAATGTTCATTGCCTATGGTAACATCTTAGTAAAAACAGAAGAAGAAGAAACACCACTACACTATTTACTCCACTTTACAAATTACTGTTTCTAAAATAGTTTTATTCGCAGCTGCCTCCTCATCGATAAGTGATCACTTGCACCATTTTTGTTCACTAGATGTTTTTGTGCCGCACAAGGTAATGCGAGTTGACGTGCAGTTGAGTAAACCTAGTCATGTACAAGATACTCACATGAGATCTAACTGGAGCATATGATCATCTGCACCAGCTGGCACTCTCCCATAATTGATAGATAGATCACTACAACATCGGTATGTTTAGTGGAACAAACACGTGCGTGCAGTTACTATCCCCAGGTTAATATTCCGCGGTGAAATGCTACCACGTTGGTAAACATGCCTAAAATATATTGCCCAGTAAACCTTCAAACGGTACCGCGGTGATTTAAGTGCAGCCTTATCATTAGCTGTGTGAAGTTTGACAGATTTGATGTAGCTTTTCCAAACAACTAGCTTACTTCTGCTACTCTGATTCTATGTTTGTGTACACTTAAATTTCGTGTTATGTGAATACTTAACGTTTCACTGACTAAGGCGTGCTTATAATAAGCAGAGGAAATATTAGCATTTTAGACTGAGATTCCAGTAGATATCAAATTTTCGAGGCTAATGAATTAAAGTTTCTTAAAAAAAAGGTATATGCATATGTGTATCTGTGTAATGCCCAAAAAAATAAAAATAGGAAGATTCGATTAAGCACCAAACTTGAGTTTTAAGGGCTGCGACACCAAACTTTTCAGAAAAATATCCTTCCATCCCAAATTATTCATTCTCCTTACATCCAGAGATTCGGCTAAAAGCCTGTTACGTCTTCATTCAATTAGTTCCACCTCTTCCTAGGACATCCAATGCTCCTGTTTCCACTAGGCTATGGTACGTGGTAACGTTCTATTGTCCATACAGTAGAAATGTTCTTTCCAATGTTGTTTGTTATCAGTAGGGGTGCTGATTTTTCGCAAAGGCGATATAGGGCGATAAAGTGCGAAATTCACTAAAGGTGCAATATAAATGCGAAATCAAAGATTTTCCCAAGTAATATTTTTTCCCAATGCTTCTTCTTCTGTAAACTTTAACTGAAGAGTCTGAAGAACCTTTGCAAGTTTAGAAAGTTATAAAGTAAATGACCACTCTTCTGGAATGTGGAAAGTAACCCTTCCCGCTAAACTAGCTTATCGTTCTAAGATTCTCCATATGAGGTATGTGTGGTACTGAAGCGAGTTCAGTTATTTCCCAAAAGAAACCCCTCTTACCGCACCTAATGAATGTCACAAAATCTAGCTTCACAACCCAGTTGACGGAAAATTTCAATCCTTGTCTCTAAAAAACAATAGCAGCCCTAATTTTATGGAAGTGATAAACACATGTTAATTCCAGTTGGAGTTCTCAATTGCCAAAGTTCGGATTTTCATTGTTCTGTTTGGTTTTACGCATGCGTACGTCACGTCAGTGAGTGGAAGCTAATTTTGTGCATCTTCTTTTTATTGTACTAGTTTTACATCAGCATACATTTATGTTTTTGTGTTATGCAGTATGCTTTAGTCTGTATCAATTCTATATTTTCGTGTATTGCTTTAACCTATATTAATGGAAAATAAATTGACACTTTATGCCCTTTTAACTCACTGTCATTAATAACCGTCCATAAATACCTGTTAAATCTCATATAAGCAATGTTAATATTCATCATTTTAAAAACATAACTCAAATTAAACTTTTTTTCTCAAAATGTCATAAAATGCTAAACTGCAAATGTATAAATGGTATAAAATGCTAAATTTAAAGGTCAAAATGCTAAATTTCTGATTTCAAAGTGCTAAATATTACTACCCATAATTATCAGTTATTTCTTCATTTAACTTAAATATCTTAGCCCCTTCTGTATACTTTAATTTTCTATTTTATCCACCTTTCTCAACCTTTTACCTTCCTGAAAAATCACATTCTAGTAGCTTGTGCATTTCTTTTATGGTTATATCTTAATATCCGCAATTAAATCCCATACATGAGCACCGGAAGAGCTATTGTCTGGTAAAACTTGTAACACTTGATGTTCCATTCTTTTGTTGAAGAAATTTAATATTTATTTAAATATGATTATTTATCTTATGGTTTAGTTATATTAAGATTTTGAATTTGTGTTCTTATAATTATAGAAATTATTTAGTTATTAATTATCAATTTTGTTTATTGTTTCGCATATGTGTTCTAATTTATTACTTTTCTTTTCTATATCATTATCCACAGTAACACTTACGTCACATCCTAAATATTTACAGTGGGAGACTTGTTCTAAACGTATTCCTTGAAAACACATCTTCAGTCTGACAAGATTGAGCTTTATTCCTTGCCTGAACTATATTGTTTGCTTAATTGATACACTCTTTGCACTCTTTGCTGCAGATTTCCTTCCGCCATAGGCATAAAACAGGATATTCACATGGTTGTTTCCTATCTTAATTCCGGGGTGAATATAACTTTTCCATTACTTTAGGAGATAATCTAAGTATAGGTATATTGAAGAGAGTCTGAGAGAGACTGTGTCCTTGTCTAGCTCCTTGGATAGTTTTAATTTAGTGTGTCCTTTTCCGCTCAAGTTTACTAACAATTAAGTTTCCTTATACAAATATTTCTATGTCCTAATGATATGTGAGGGAAAATCCCTCTTGTGCATTATATTTCACAGTTTTACTCTATTCATAAAATCAAACGCTTTCTCAGTCAATAAATTAAACATGAGTTTCAAGATTAACTTCTCATCCTTTTTCCTAAAATTCTATAATAGTAAAGATATTAAAGCTACAGGAAAGGGATTTTCGGAAACACTCTTCTTCCAGAGATACTTCTGATATTAAGACAGTTGTTATTTACCATTGCATACAGTTTATAACCGGTGTTTAAAATACTTATGCCTTATTAAAGTTTATAGTTATTTAGATCGACTTTTTGAAAAAAAAAAGCTTCCGGTATTCTCCAAGATCAGGAATATTATAGCTTTCCAGCATTCGTAATATAAATTCATTATTCTGAGTGGGCATATTAATCCGAAGTACTAAATAATTTCAGCACTTATTTTGTTCTGTCCGGAAGTCTTCCTATTCTTCAAACTTTTCAAAGGTACCTATAGTTTCTTGTCAAGGGTAACGAAATATTTATACAGAATCGCTAACTTGGAGGTTGGAAATATTATTAAATTTTAAATTACAGAAATATTAAAATTATTATTAAGGAATGTTTCATATTCAAACGTTACCGGAGTAGGTCTTGGGCACATAAAATGAATGATGTGTTGAAGCAGTTAGGTATGATAATTCTTGGATAAATGCAGAGTATGCGTATAGAGGCTTCTGAAAAAAAGTTAAGATTAGAAGATATTGACAGACAAGACATTTTTGCCAGTACAAGTGAAAAATGCTCACAGAAGTTATATAGAAAAATAAAAACAACATGGGGGAGGGAAGGATATATAGACATATGTAATAAGTTAGGGCGAGAAGATTTTGCTTGGGCGAGAACAGGAGTTAAAATTTGAAAGGTATAGGTCAAGAGAGGGAGCTAGATAAATGTTCATTGTGTGGAGAAGAGAATGCAGACTTCCATTGTATATTATATTGAAGTCAAACAAAGATATGGAGAGAGCAGGCCTGGCTACGTAAATGGGACCATTTGGAGGCGAAGTAGTAATTAGAAAAAAATTGTCAGTAAAAGGGGAAAAGAACAGGAGAAATATAGGGAACTATTTAGTGACAGCTAAAGAGAGATCGCCAAGAACAATTAGAGTCAAATGTAGCTTACGATAGGTGAAATAGAAAAATGTGTAAAAAGGAGTAGAGGGTCTCCAATACACAAAAACCTAGGGTTAGGTGTTTGGGCCAAAATTATCGTTCAATGACAAGCAACACGGCAAGATTCTCAGGATTTACGAATATATGGCATTTTCCTGTATGGATTTTATAATTGTAGTCTTGACTTTATATTTCCATTTGATGATGTAAAAGGAAAGATGAGAAATAATTTAAAAATTAGAAATTAAAAATTAGAAAGTACCTGTGATTCTGTTGTCGTAAGATCAATCGAAATGTTATGAGTGGGTTTAGTTTCGTCTACTTCAGTTTCAGCTATCTTTTCGTCACATCATAATTCTATATAGTGCTGTTTCCATTGTTCACTGTCAATTATGGTGATACTTGCCGCTTGTAATGCGAATTTTATAGGTGTTTACAGAGGCCTTTCAGGATCTAAGCGTAATTAGGAGAACATATTAATCATAATTTGAATACTAAAATAATTAGGAAATAGTGTGCCAATGCTGACTAAGTTAATAAATATTTTCGTAAATTTTTGAGCCTGTGATATTTCTTTTCAAATTAAAGCAGGTAAAATTTTGTTTTGTACGGCACTGAATTAAAATTCAGAGAACTGCTGCAACAATGATGGTGAGAGTAATGCAGCAATTAATTTGCAGTCGGGATTTATCGCAATGTCTCTGATACTTTTGCAAGACTTTAGAATAGCCGCAGTAAAAACTACAAAGTTTGAAGCTTTTATCTTACTAAAACTACGTTTTACTTCTCTAGACTTATTTAACTTAGACGAAAAAGTGTGGCATTCCAGTCAAAAAATCTTCTGAGGAATATCATACAAACGACATATTCTTTTGTAAATTTAATCGTTCTTCCACACTAGCCATGTGTAGGTTAAGATTTGAATAGATAGACGAAAAATTCAATGTCATGACCAAGATTTGAAACACGGATCTCCCGGTCTCCGTCCGGTCTCTCTTAACCTTTGAGCTACCGTGAACCACGTGCCGTCATTAAATTTGACATCGTTACATTAATTTCACACACTGTGGCATTAAATTCACCAATTGATCCATGTCCAACTGACTCATTGAATTTTTCAGTCTGAATTCAGTTCTTAGCTTACACAAGGCTAATGTGAGGGAATAATTAAATTTGCAACAGATAACCTAATAGTGGTAACTATAAAGCTTGGGACCTAAGTACTTACAGAGTACGTAAGTCACCACAAAACGAGCGTACCGCATTGTACGAGGTGCGTTCAAGTTATAACACCTATCTTTCTTTTCCGGAATCGGACCAGATAGGAACTTCTGTCTTATTTTAAATACACGTGGATTCTTTGTGAATGCGTGACAGAGATGGCGGCACTGTGCAGTGCATAAAACTCTAGTGGCAGCGACGAGAGTTTTTGATACTTAAAATGGTGATGTTTTCATTGCAAGTACAGTCCCATTTTCGTGGTGTGACACTTATTGAAATTCATTGCTAGTTGAATGAGGCATGTGGTGATGGTACCATGGATGTGTCTAATGTGCGTTCCTGGGTGCGACAGTTCAATTAATGAAGAACATCGTGTGACAACAAACGAAGATAGTCACGGCCTCGCACCAGCCACTCTGACGACATGATCCAGCGAGTGGAGAACGTTCTTTTGGAGGATTGCCTACTGAGCGTTGCAGACATCGCCTCCAAAATTGGCATGTCTATTGGATCTGTGCACAAATTCGTGCATGAAGATCTGAAAATGCGAAAAGGGTCTCTCTCTTCCAGGTGGGTGCCAGGAATGCTGACGGATGATCACAGGACTGCGTGCATGGCAAATTGTCAGGCGATGTTGACGCGTGATCACGGCATTAATTCGATTACACGCAGTTCTTGCAACGAAAACGTTGCCATTTTAAGAATCAAAAGGTCTCAGCTCTCGTCGCTGCTGCCACTAGAATTCTATGCTCAGTACAGTGATGCCATCTCTGTTGTGCATTCACAAAGAATCCACTTGTATTTAAAAAACAGACGTATCTTATCTGGTCCCAATCCGGACAGAAATATATGCTATAACTTTTACGCATCTCTATATGAGAGCCCCTAGTGGTTTACCGGGAAACATAACAGTCAGTTTTTTTACTTTTTTTTCTTTTTCTTTTTAGTAATAAACGTCCTCCAACGTTAAGTCATATTGGACGATGAATGGAATAGGTGAAGTGATGCTCAAATGAACCCAGGGTCCATAGAGCTTAGTTAGCCGACATTCGCCTTTCAGAATAAGGTAAAACCCCGGAAAAACCTTATCCGGGTAACTCACCCTGAGTGAGATTCAAACTCGGGGCCTCTTGAACGTGAGGCAGACATGCTACCACCACGCTACCGAGGCGGGCAAACGAGTCAGTTTGAGAATTTAATGTCATGATAGCACGTTGGCCATAGTAGCTCAAAGATTTAGAGCGATCTGACGGAGACTGGGATATCCATGGTTCAATCTCCGGCCATGGCATTGAATTTTTCAGTCTACCTCTCTCTGTATCAAATATTTTTCTTTCAACTTGAAACTGTACGTGAAAGCTAGATGTTATTAACCAATTATTTCCTACTTATCCAGTTATACAATATACTAAGACTCTATTGGAGTTTATCTCCTGATTTTATAAACTTTCAGTGCATTTTCTGTCGTAGTTCCAGTTCTCACTAAACTATAATTTAAAGTAACCTACTTAATTCGGCACTCTCTTATGAATATGATAGAGTACTTTTGCTAATATTATGAACATGCTTACGAATTTCTCAATATGAAAGCCCAGACAGAAGTAAATAACATTTAACTCTATCTGAAACTACAGCAAAGAATCGAGGATAACAAACGAATGCTCATCCCTGGGGTATTTGTCCAATATTTGTAGATGGCACTCGTGCCGGTTTTTACCCGACTATCGGTAAACTCCGTGCTCTCTTGTTTTGTATTCTTTGTGATGCAAATATTTGAATACAGATAACCTCAAGCAACGCACTAATGATACAACCAACTGCCTGATTATGTCCTTCCTACATTATTTCTCCTATCTCAATTTTGCTCCCCATGTGTTGAAAACTTACAGAGCGATATGTGCATATTACAGAAATACAGATCTTGTTAATAATTTTTGTAAAATTACAATTTAATTCACCACGAAATTATATTTAAATAACAATGAATGATGAATACCATACATTATAACAAATAGATCTGTTGAATCACCTCATTTAGCAAAGAAAAAACCTTGTTTCTTCACAAAAATACTCCGACCCTTTGTTCTGTCATTGCGATGGGAAAAATGTGCGAATTAATGTTCGAACTGTTCGAACTTCCATCCTATTCGTCAGATCTAGCACACAGTAACCACCACCGTTCCACAACGTTAAAAGATTTCTTGGAAGGCGGATATTTCACAGCAATGAGGAGACCATTGTTGCGGAAAAAGGTATTTTGAATACCATGATATGGTTGAATTAAAGTGGAACAGGCATATGACGAATGTATTGGCCTTTCTGAAGATTGTGTTGAAGAAAAATAAAAGAAAATTTAAAATGTCCTTTTTCATTTTGAGGCCCGGGGTTATCAGCGGACCCTCGTATATCCAGAATATTGTGACTTTGTGGGTTCGTAGAATTAAAAGCCCAATTTGCCGAAATTCTAAACGTTTTTTATTTGCGTAGAAATATACTCCGTAGCAGCAAAAGTACATCCCATATACACAACAGAATCTTCCAAGGTCGATGACAATAATAAACAGCGTTCAGTTTACAACACTCTCAGCTGTTCTCTGCTTACCTCTCGCAACTCACTCACTATTGTTTCACAGGTTTACAACTCCCACTGGCGTGTCACAATCTCTTAAATATCTCGCTGGCAATTTCTATATGATTCGAAAATAAACCAGAACCCGAACAAGCTCTATCAGTGCAGAAATTTCCATTTATCTCAGTTTGTTTGCCTCGGCAGACCCTTATCGGCATGCTATCTCTGTCTGCCGGGTCCTGGCCGCGCCGTGACACAGTGTTTAGACCGCTTGGCTCTCACCAGGGCGGTCCGGGTTCGATCCCAGGCGACCGCAAAGTGAGATTTGTGGTGGACAACACGGCGCTGGGGCGGGTTTTCTCCGGGACCTCCGGTTTCCCCCCGCCCTCTCATCCCACCTGTGCTCCATCTTCATCAGAGTCACCACTTGCGGTGCCATATTAAGTAAAAGCTGGCGTTAAACACTACACACACACTACCAGGTTTTGTTTTTCACACTGCCTGCCTATCAGTTCCTTTTGTGTAAACAAGCCGCGTCATCTCAGATACAGATTTGCGACAATATTCATTATATACGTATAACTCATTTATGGTGGAGTTAAAAATACGGCTGTTAAATCAAAATCGTCAGAGCTATTTTTGTTAAACACTTTCGAAAAATGTTTCAGGTGAAGAGAAGTTAGGAATGGGGTAAGTGTTTTGAAAATATTTGTGTGACTCAAATTAAATATCAAGTTTGGAATTTAACCGACTTCTCATTTTAGCAAATAAAAATTCCGAGATTTTTCTGAAAGAAATGATGCTCAAATGAGTCCGGGGTCCATGGAGCTTAGAGTTACCCGACATTCGTCTTACAGGATAAGGGAAAACCCCGGAAAAACCGTATTCAGGTAACTCACCCCTGACGAAGATTCGAACTTGGGACCTGTTGAATCTGAGGGAGACGTGCTACCATCCTACGCTGCCGAGGCTGTAAGTTTTCACTAAGTTTAAAAGAGTATTTACCGATGAAATTTCATTATTATTGATATTTTGGATGCCAAACAATACTTGTGTTACTGAGTGAAAATACGTCGTCAACTGGCAGGATCATCACAGCGCCATAGAAGTTCTTTTAGATATTAGTAAATTTATATATATATATATATATATATGAGGCTGACGCCTTGGTCAGATGTGAACCTGTGACCTTAGGATTAGGGCAGTGTCAAACCATCTGAGACACACAAACCGGCTCCATGGACCTTTCCTATCGGTAACCACAGACAGAGCTATTTGAAGCATACATCTTGTACTAAAACATTTCTAAAGTGAGCTTCAGAAGCGGCCTATCGTAATTCTCAAGTCTTCAAGCTGGTAACATGGTTTTCCGCGCTATTATCACGTAGCATTAAGACGGCGAAGCAGTAAAACCCAGCAGCCTGCGAACAGGACTGTGCTCCTGCTCGTGCGAAACAATAATGACGTCACAAACACGAAGCACCCATTATCGCTGAGTATACTCAACTTAAGCTGTTCTGTCCCGTCACTTGAAACTCAACTACTCCAAATGTACAGAAAGAGAGCGTTGGCGAAAGGTTACAAGTGGCTACATACGGTTTACCTCTTTTAACAGCCTCCATTGAGAAAACGTCACGCCGTTCTTTCTCTCCGAGTTAACACTATCTGGTGTCGAGGTTATGATTAGAAATTGTGCCAAAATGGTTTAGATGTTATAAGCGGTATGTGTTACAGCATTTTTGGCTTTAAGTAAAGCTATAGTTTCGCTAGTATTTCTTGTGTTTTATATCCTAAAAATATTGATATCTCTATTGATAGGGCTGCAGTTGTTGAACGTTATTGGCTTCGCTTTGTCTGTTCGTTCGCTCATGGGTGTATTTAACTTGATTTCAAGTTTAATTTAAGGTGATGCATCTGTGAAATTTGACCAAAAAACTTGAAAAATTATGTTTTTGCATGTTAAATTAGTATGTACTTTAAACTTTGTGAAAAGTCATTACACTTTGTGTTTGAGGCATTTAAACCCTTGATCACAGTGCCCCTATTTTCGGGTGGCAAACTAAATTAAGAAAAATCGCGCGCCCAAATGTTTTACGTTGCCGGAGTACTATAGCTGTATCTTTCAACCTTGCTTAGCTGTCAGCTGGTTATATGTTTCAATACCGTATTGCTACAGATGATGCACAAAGATAATTACCTGAAATTTGAGAGTTCTGACTGCAGTTTCAAAGTTGTTGCATTTTTTAAAAGCTCAATAATTATCTTATATAATCTGTAGCAACACAGTATTAGAACATACAATCAGCTGAGTCTTCCAGTGAATTTTCTGCATGGCACCTCTGGATTATTTTCTGCTTCAGTTACCTCATTGTAGGAACTTTCAAGGAATTAGCAATTGGATGTGGTATTTGACAGAATAATTTTAATAATAACATTGCTTTGACATTACTGCTATTTTTTTTTTTTTTTTTTTTTTTTTTTTGTAGTATACGTCGTTTAACTTTCTAAGTCATAGCGGACGATGAATGGAATGGGTGAAATTATCCCCAAGGGGGTCCGGGGTCCATGGAGCTTAGAGTTACCTGACATTCATCTTTTAGGATAAGGGAAAACCCCGGAAAAAACCTTATCCAGGTAACTTACCCTGACCGAGTTTCGAACTCGGGACCGCTTGAACGTGAGGCAGACATGCCACCATCTACGCTACCGAGGCGCACTTCTGGCTCAATAGCATATCAAATTAATTTGACATTTACTTAAATAACATGAGTAATTCATTATATTACAAAGAAAGATTAGCGTAGCATTTTAACACTTTAGCTATGTATTGACCATAACAGATGTTTAAATCTTAATGAGATTAGTTGCCCCAGGCATTACCTGGAATTTACCTAAGGTTAAGGAGAAACCTTTGAGAAATAACCTCAAACATGTAATGAAATACACAAATTAAAGTACAAAAACAATTAAATCAATATAATCACAATATTACACTATACCATATCACTAAGCAGTTTGAGAGGAATGACTTCTATTAGGTAAAACATAGTTTAATAATATTAGCTACTATGTAGTCATCCAGAAACTGTAAGCATTAGATAGGTACATTAAAAATAAATGTGAGTGTTAATTGCAGCATTTGAAGAAATGACTTTAATTAGGCAACTATTGCTTCTACAACTGCCAAATGAATCCCAAATCATAATGTATTTAAAAAACTGGAACACAATATAAAAACAAATACCACTTAATTGGTCAACAAAAACAAATACAAAAAGGATTGAAATTATACAGATCTGAATACTTTCATGTTTTTTCATGGATTGTGGTAGCCGCCATTTTTACACAAATGCTATATTTCTTATCTTTAAAGTATTTATAAATTAGACATGGAACACATGTCTTAATTATAATATTTATGTGCATTGTAAGTTTTGCACAGTCTTATGCTATCTGGCACTTTGAAATTTGAGATTAAACGTTTCTCCAGAGAACCAGTATGGCCAAAATTATTCATAAATTCATATAACTGATCGTGGAGGTTTTGTAGCAGTAAGATCACATTCTCACTGGCTATATTAAGTTAGCAGGTGATGGAAAATGACTGAAATTTCTAACGAAGTTCAATGATGTTCAGTTTCAGTTGTGATTTTTGAATCTGAAAATAAAATTAAAGTAATGTAATGCGAATAAGCATTTATTTTACCGTGAATGATTTTCACAGCAATCTATTGAATAACGTGTTATACCATCTTAGAGTACAACAGCTATTCAAATTAGACCATCAATAATAATAATAATAATAATAATAATAATAATAATAATAATAATAATAATAATAATAATAATAATAATAATAATAATAATAATAATAATAATAATAATAATAATAATAATAATAATAATAATAATAATAATAATAATAATAATAATAATAATAATAATAATAATAATAATAATAATAATAATAATAATAATAATAATAATAATAATAATAATAATAATAATAATAATAATAATAATAATAATAATAATAATAATAATAATAATAATAATAATAATAATAATAATAATAATAATAATAATAATAATAATAATAATAATAATAATAATAATAATAATAATAATAATAATAATAATAATAATAATAATACTGACAACTTTAAACACAAATATCAGATTATTCCAGTTTCTCTGTACCTGGAGTAAGTAGGCAAGATACAGGATGATTTTATCTACAGGAATATACAACAATCCTTCTTCCACGCTGAAATTTTCAAGATGGCCAAACCACAGAATATCAAACCCACAGATTAATACTAGTACAAATTTGAAAGTTGTGTCAGAACTGAATCAGCCAATAGTTTTTTGCACGGAAACAAAAATCATTAGGCTTCAAAAGTGATGTTTATCAGAAATAGCTCACAGAGTATAAACACACTAATGCCCGATTTCACCAACAAATGTTAAAATCGACGTTACGAAATGTAACGTAACAATTGTCACAGTGCTAACACTTATGTTAAATTTCTTCTATTTAACCAACCTGTTTTCTGAAAATGTTAACAAAGCTGTGTTAGCGCCAAGAAACTTGTAAATATCTCAGCTATAGAAGGCTATGGATGAGTCGCATTAATCTTCTAAACGTACTGCGATGCGCTTTTGTTTTCATTTTCGTCTGCACAAGCTGAAAAATGCCGGATGAACAAAATCATAGATAAAGCCGTGAGACAAATTTCTCATCGATGGAGAAAGAATTGTTAATTGAACTGGTGATGAAGTGTAAGGATATCGTGGGAAATAAGAGTACGGATGCTGTGAATGTAAAAGAGAAAGATGTCACGGGGAAAATATTGGGAAAATATTTAATTCAAATGGATGCTATTACTTAAATTTAAAACATTTGCGAATAATAAGTGACTTAAACGTTTCAAGACGGCACGTGGACAGTGTATTATCCACATAATGCAGTGAAATATAAAATAGCAAAGTTATTAATACTTGAACCAAAGGCGAGATCGCCATATTCCTTTCGATGCATGTTCTAACCTCTCTTGTACCTCCTCAGTAACCTTCATAGCTACTTGTTTCGACAGTCTATACCTCCGTAAAAATTTTCTTCTGATAACTCCTCAAAATAATTTCTCCTCATAGGCCGTACTCTATTACGTGTGCCATTTAAACGGTCTTCAATATACCAAATTGACATCAACAGCTGAGTTCATGCTCGCCATCTTGAATATTTACAATTGTTAAAGGCTTAACATCAGAAATTTGGCTTATTAGTTTAACAAGAGATTTAACACGATTGTGTCGCTAACACTTGGTGAAATGCAATTTTTGTTTTAACTATTGGTAAACTCGTGTTAAGTCTTAACATGTGTTGGTGAAACCGGGCATGAAAGTTGTGAAGCTAATTATAGTGGTTCTTCAAGTGCTATGGAGCATGACAGCTGCAGCATTATTGTGGAAGAGATCTCAAGACTCCAAGACATAAGTACTTACAGGATTTGGCAGTATATAGTGATACTGAAATAAAAATAATAATAATAATTAAATCATGTAGCTGAGGGGTTGGATACTGAAATAAGAAATTTGGTAAAAGAATGGAAGATAAAGGGAATCACTTATGTGAGCAGAAGTTTGGAAGCTTGAAAGAAAATACAATAGTAAAATTAACTGATTATGATAGGAAAGCTAACAAAGAAAATTGTCATAATGTCGGGCATAAGAAAACAACAATGTATACACCTATATGTTATTGTAGCTCAACAGACAGTACTCTACTACACCATAACTGCCATAGAAGTTCAAATTCTTTGTGTTTCTGCAATAGGGCCATTGCAAAAGGTGAGGTTATTCCTCCACATAATAACTCAACAATAAAAACTCCACTGACAACCCAAGTAATTCAAAACTTATTCGTAAATATTATAGACTAGCAAATGAACTGTCGAAGAGATGTGATGCAAGGAAAACTCCAAATGTCAATGAGGCTTTTAACAAAATAATATAGTTCAAATATTTTTATTTCAAAGAAAAAATTGCATGGTGGGGTGACAAGAGCAGTGTGCCAGTTCAGTATGGGATGCATGACAAGAGAAAAATTAATCAAAGAAGTGCACAGTCTTCACTTCAGTCCAGCTTCAAAGAAAATTAGCCAAGTAAGGCACCAACGTCAACTGCAGAGAAACTTGAAATCTGGTCAACATTCCTCAAAGTCTTCTTGAAGGAAGCTATACCTCTCTGAGATTGCTGCTGAAGAGGAGAACAAGAAGGATGAGGGTCCATCCTACGGAGCTGGTGAATTTTAAGGGATCTTAAAGTCAGAAATCCTGAATTTTGTCATGCTGAAACTTTAAACTCTGTTTTCTCGTGAACTTTCTTTTCAACATTTTGACATATGGAAAAGAAGGCAAACGATGCAATTTTTGTGCGTTTGTGTCAAAGTGTTATTATAGTAACTTAAAAGCCCATTAAATGGAACAGTCGTGTTACTGTTTAAAAACATGCTTTAACTTTTATGACAAAATAAATAAAATACTCAAAGCTGAAAATTTTACAAATTTATGAATTATGCGTCAGGAAATGTTTTTCTTAGACAGCTGAAGGTAAATAAAAAATCTAATGTTACAAATTCCTGTGTATTTATGTTAACTATAAACAGTGGAAGATTTAAGGGGAAAAAATTAAAGTGCATCGTGTGTCTCATTTTGCTCAGGGCAGTGGATTTACAAAATATAAAATTAATATTTCTGTAACCATAAAAGCTAGAAGTTTGAAACTTGGCATAATAATTACTCTTACTGATATAAATTTCAGTAAGATAGCATGCATGGTGTAGAATTTTCAAATTTCACAGATGCATCACCTTAAACCTGTTTAAGATTAAGTGATTTCTGCAAAGTTTTGGATTTTAACTGAACTACTAGGCATTATGAAGTTGATGTTGTTCACAAGAGTTTCAACAGGTATTTTTGGAGGGGGGCGGAGTGTTCAGATTTCATTTAAATAAGCACAATTAATTAGTGTTAAGATATGGAGACTAATTCTTTAATACAAACATGTTTTTAAGAATAGTAAAATGTCATAGTCAAATGTTACAAAAAGCTGGGCATTTTGTGATACATTTGAAATATCATTTCCTTTGTATGAGTACGTGAAAATAACAAAATATCAATTTTCTGCCTCAGAAAGGTTTAGTATACTAAAACTGATAAGCAATATCCCGAAAATGGTGATAGCTACAAATGAACTTTACTAATCTACATTTACTTCCTTTGTATACGTAGTAAGTTTCTATTCTTCTCTCAGAGGGGAGGTGAGTGTTTGGGAGTTTAGGGCCCGTCGGCAGCTAGGTCATTTGGGCCCACTCATCTTTTCGGTTTAATATATGATAGGATAGAATCGTGCGGGCGGATGCAGCACTGCAGACAATATTGATATATTGTACCTATCCCCCAAGTGGGGCATCCCCGGGAGAATATATGAGCCGAGAGGAGACAGAGTGGTCGTCCCATGAAGTCATGACAGTGTAGGGGACAGGGTACCTACACCTGAACTCGGCAGGGCAGTACAACCGGTAATCCGCCAAACAGGGTTCTGAAATAGCCCACTAGGTGGTGCGGAGACCAGAAACCGTCTTATCGGAGGAGGAGGTGTTTGGAACATATCATCCTGCCATGCAGCGCCGATACTTCCACTCACACTTCTATCCTGAAAGAGACCACTAGATGAGATATGATATGAAATGATATTGGAGATGAAATGGAGGGACAGGAAATTTGGAGTATGTAATTAATCAACCCAGCATTCACCTGGTGGCCTGGAAACCCCCTAGAAAAACCATGTATCAGGTATGTCTGCCACAGGAATTGAACCCGGGTCACTGACGAAACCCCTTAGCCATGTCGAAGTTAAGTTTATTATATACTTCCTATATATAATTCGTTATGAAGAGCATTTAATAGGGTATTTCCAGGATATTTATGTGTTTTATTTACAGATATAGAAATTTCACTAAGTTCTGCACTGTTTATTATCTGATAGAATGTATGGAGTTAAAAAATTGGGAACGAGTGAAAAGAAAAATAGATGTATGGGAGAATTCTTATATAGGTTAAGAGATAGGTGGATTAGGGTAAAAAAAAAAGCGAAGGTCAGGAAGAATTGAAAAACCAAAGGCTTACGGCCAGGGAACCTGAGTTAGTGAGTAAATCTTGGGTCAACAATTTGATATATTTGTACAGAATGTATGATAGTGCTTGTTAGATGCTAAAGTCATTGTAGTGAAAATGTAATGGAAAATGTACAAAATAAATATATCACATCACTAAGTTCTAGAAGTGGAGAGAGAGAGACAGACAGACAGACAGAGAGAAGAGAGAGAGAGAGCACTACACACACACACACACACACACACACACACACACACACACACACACACACACACACACACACACACACATGACGATACATACATACTCTTCTCTACATTCACTTTTTGTACTAAGGGTTCCTTTAACATATATTTCCATTGTAACCTTCTTATGGGATTTTTAAGCAGAAGACAAAACACTTACCCTATCTATTGCTAAGCAATAGTAGGGAATGTAAATATATATAGAAGACTACAAAAATTAGTAGAAATAAGCTAACAGATGGAACAGGAATTCTATTCGTAGTTAATTCCTTTCCATCTTAATCAGCCACACGTTCGGGCGCAATTTGGTTCGGGATTTCTGTTTGAGATGGAATGCACGTTGACTTTTCCAAGACCCACGTCGAGAAGTCAGATATAACAGGGTTACTTCGTTGTATTGTGAGTTGTTTCTTGATGATTGTGTTTGATTAGATAAGAGTCATAAGAATCTATGTTTCAGGCGCGGTTTGGAATAAAGTTTCGGAGAAGTCAAATTTTGTAACTATTTAATTGTATTATTTGGATTACATTTTACTTGAACTTCCTTTCTCAGTCACTTGCGGGATACTTCCAAAATATAGATAAATTCTTACTTTGTTATATTTAAACAGTTCTAACTATTACATAAAAGTTCTTGATCCTGCCCCACTATTCATCACACTCACGATTAAAAAATATCTCTACCAAGATTACGTCATACAATTATTACTACGGACAATCACAAAATTATATATATTTTTACTTATTTAAATTGATAAATACACAATAAATTTTGTTTACAAATTTATAAACTTTTCATAACTTTTCTATATATAACTATTACACAGATAATTATTGCAATTTAGATGTGGAATGCAAGCCTTATAGCCTGACATACTTGCAAAGATTTGTTATTTATATAATGGTTGATTCCCTTGCTTTCCAAGTGTGACACCTTAGTTCCATTCCTTACTGCATATTACAACTGAGTGTGCATGCGCAAATGAACGCGTGTGCACAATTTTTCATCTAAACGTACTTTATATTTTGCATTCAGGGAATATAAAACATATCCTCCAATGACATTTCGGGTTATTAAATACTTCTACTTATTGTATGTCATCAACAGACATAGAAACCCATACACCTAAAAAAGGATATGAAGTTTACCAGTCTCGCAGTATATAACTGCTGACGTCAGTCCCGGGGACAAAACGCAGGGATAGACCGCTTCGCAACGCGTAGCTTTAGTTTCATTACAGCTCTTGCTCCCCACGCAGGTAGATCTGCCTTTCAGAGAATGCAAGGTGTTTGACACATTGTGTTAATAGCATTACTTTCACAACAATTATTGGAAAAGCTACATTTTATAAATCAAAAGTTTTGTATATTGTCAAGAACCATTAAACAGCTTGAAGAATTTATTTTCGAGCTGTCTAAAACAGTCCAGGAGGTGGCTGTACAAATTAACAATAAAGAGAATGCACCACCTACCAAACGAACAAAAAATAAACTGTCCAGTATTCAATACAAAAATACTGGATTTTCAGTGCTGCGTAATATAAGAAATAAACTAAATCTCGGACACACATATGAAAATGATTTGTACTACTCATATGCACCATTAATGTCATGTGACAGTGAAAGAACTTTCTCACAATATTTTTATACTGTTTCAGTGAGAGGCGCAGAAAATTCACATTGGACAATTTATGAGTTTGCATGGTTGTTCACTGTAATTTCCGCATCGAAAGCAATGAGGAGAATGCCATGTTGTAACGTAGCTTACACTTTGTATCATTGATTGCTAAGGTGTACTTGATCCGACACCTGGTCATTAATATTATTAATATTAAGTACATATTATTTGTCTACGGAATACTTAAGGTAATAAAACTTATATTGCTACAATCACATATAGCCAAAGTAAAACTAATCCAATATTAAGGTACTAAGGTAAAAATATAACTTACGAAGTAAATTATGAAGTAAAATGGATTTATGTAGAAATAACTATACATTTAATTTATTTTAATTTTCAACTTAATTCAACTGCATCATTTATAACCAGCAATAAAATAAAGTATAAACAAATCAAATATTCCCCCAATGGATTTAATTTTTAATTTACTATTTCATATTACAAAATAAAATTTATATTTTTATATAAATTATACTTATATCACTTTTATACATTAACTTGCTGAAACTACAACTATAATAACATTTCTACAGCTGTCTTCATTAACGAGGCACTTCCACTCATGTTTATCCTCCAAATAAGATGTCGGTGTGGGTAACTCGGTTAGGCGCTGGTTTACTGATTCCAAGGTCATGTGGTTTTTAAGTTTGCTTAAAAGTGAGAGCCCCCATGTCCGTGGAATTACTGGCATTTCAACGTACTACGCGGGGCGAAATTTCGGTACACCAACGGCGCAACTATCATCCTAGCAAAGTGATATGCAATTTCAATTTTAAATAAAGTTATGGAAAATAAGAACCCCATCTCATGTATTGTTTACTATGAACTTCCACCGCTGACATGACTGTACACCTTGGCTTCATTTTGCAGTGAAAGTACGTAAGCGGTTTGACTGCGGTTACAGAAGAGTCCTCCGCTACCATTTGCTCATTTTAGTCCTGGAGACACAAACACGATAACTTGACCGTTTCGCTGAGGGTCTGTTCAGGTTTCCTTTCCTTGTCGACATTTCTGCTCTCTGCACTCCAGAGTTGTTTCGAAACTAGTCCATTAAACTATACAAGTACCACTTCACCGCATAATAACGCAAAATTATGGAAACTACGATAATAAAGCTGTCCCATATAGTTTGACTGCATCGCCAGGACGCTCTCTGAACCTCATAATGAAACATCTATGGTATATAACAGACTTCATAATCTTTTTTGTGACGCCCGCAGCAGTGCGTAATGTGCGCATTTGTTTTGTTTAATGGCACTTAACCTCAATATTCGTAATGGTTTTATTCCAAACAATATTAATCCAAATCTAGTGGGAGAATTATTTTATGATGCATTGTATAATTGAGTGCTCATAACTTTTGATTTCTTATTGCCTTTTTCTTTAATTAAAATTGGCTGAAAGTTAGGCAATCTCTTATAGGTTTGGATTCAAGCCCAACACACAGGTATTAGTCCTCAAACAAAGCTCAGGCCTAGGTGAGCGACAAAAGTGGAAGAGCATGGATAAATTTCAAATGAGCGATTGGAGAGCTTTCAGGCTACAGTCCATTCCTCTCAATTGCATTCCTGTCAATTAGACCGTCAAAATTGGTTTATCGTCAAATGTTTGGCACTCATTGACATTGACCCACGAACTCAAGTAGCAAAGGAAAGGTTAAATTA
Source organism: Mantis religiosa (assembly GCA_030765055.1). NCBI lineage: Eukaryota > Metazoa > Arthropoda > Insecta > Mantodea > Mantidae > Mantis > Mantis religiosa. The sequence continues at coordinate 102,858,914 of CM060955.1, forward strand.
ATATATAAAGGCCGCAGGTCTATGCGTTCGCATGCGATAAAAGTTAGCTGGACACTGGGTATAAAGATGTCAGTGTACAGCACGACCACAAACTGTTTAAACGTCGAAAACAACATAGCTTTGACCTCTGCAAACTAGTGAAACATTGCCTTTCAAGTGTATGCAAGCGCAAGGTCAAGGTATAGCATAACGCGACTGTTTTGTTTCCCCTCGCTGTGAGGCGGTTGTCAGTCTCAGGTTGTAGCAACCTGCAGTTGTTTACATGTGCAAGCAATAACATTACAGTCCATGTACAGTATATCTAAGGAAAAACGCACACGCACCCTACCTTTGCGAGGGCTGTTCAAATTCCGAAAGATATTCGGACAACTCACACACAAAAAAAGTAACAAAGCTATAATTTCCAGAATCATACAATTGCCGGCGATTTACTGGAATTTCGACTCATACGAGTTCTTTTACATGCCAGAAAATCTACTGATATGTGGTTGCTGATTTTAAATATATGTAAAACCGACTCTGGTCTGTTTGTGTTTGAAACCACATCCTAATAAAATGTTGAACTCAGTACCGTTTACATTTTTGACAAAAGCTTACCATATACCACAGAGGACGGTCATATGGATAGTGAAGTTCGTAGTCTACCACTCATTGTTTCCTTAGGAATAGAAATTATTATTTATTAGTTAGGTTTTCTATCTTTGGTTTAGCACTCATAAAGGAACATGAACTAGTAATCTCAGAAACGTACTTTCCTTATCCTTAGTAGTCGATTGAAAGGTGATTTTAAGCTCTGTACACCGTGGGCTCATCTAACCATCGTTTCACACATTCTTTTTTTCATTCACTTATTCCTAGGGTTGAAGATCCCCCATCGCTTAAAGCAGTTTAAAAAAAAAAAAAAAAGCACATATCGGTTCTCCAAAAATAAATGAGGAAATCAAATAAAATCTTAAAAGTTTACTGCCTTCCAGAGAGATGCTCCTATGCTATCTCTATCTATTATAGATAGTACAAACGTGTGTCACATTGTCATGACTTCACTTTTGCTACAGAATGAAAGTTAACTCACCGAGCAAAAACTACTTTGATATATTGAGCTGAAATGCGGGTCAGTTCATGCTGGTAGTAGAAAGAGGTTTCTTCCCTTTCTACGCACATCTAGTAGTAGCAATGAATAAAAAATTAAAAGTATAAGCTTTGTAATCTGGAATGTTGCATTTGCATTCTCTAACGCTTCCAGATTTAAGGACCCCATCTCATCGGCTACTCTCTTGCTGAAGTGGGGAGAAGCCTGCCCACTTGTGGCGGTTCAGAGAAGGCTGCCATCTTCCTTGATAAGGATTAGGGACAGAATTGTAACAAATGACTTACCGTTTAATAAATTACTCGACGTAATGCTTGAGGGTGCATCACATGTGACCAAAACAGACCGTCAGGTGTTTACTTTCTGCACTGGCTACCTATAGAAGTTAAGATATAGTGTTTTATTTCACCCAAAACTTCTCTCTTGATTAAAAAAGTTAAAGATCTCCGAGTTTATGTGTAAATGGTATGGATGCCTATTTGATTTCAGCAACTGTGCTACATAACACAGTCGTAGACTACATTCTTGCTGATGATAACAAAAGAGGGTGTCGAACTGACACACAGTTTATTCTCTTTGTTACTGTTAACATCATTCTTTGGACGGATAATCTATTAGGGTTTTTATAGGGTTAATCCTCGCAAAGGGAGGGTTACATACATACTACAGTAGTGTCATTTGCTCTAGCCATCGGTTATGTCCAGGACAGTTAGGTCCGGTGCGAGAGCGGGGGGTGTCGCTGAAGATTTTGTGATAGTTTTCAATTTAGTCTCATATCAGCGTTCATCATAATTGTAATTTAGAACTGTACGTAATATAATAAGCAACTGGATCACTACCAGAAAATACTGATAATTGTGAAATGAACAGAAAGGATTATATATACAGGATGTTTCAAAACGACACCGTACGATTATAGCCGTTGCGTAGTTTATAACTTATCTAGTGCGAATTTCACAGCTTCAAAGTTATGTTAGGTATAATTTTATGCCGCATTAAATATTACAAAATTTTTTGACTAGGCAGTGCAGGAACAACCGATGTGCGAACTTCAAAATTTATTGGGACGCACCGGCCACAAAAACAAAATACATTACGCCTTGATCTTTATCAGTGACTCTAACCTACCTTTTAGGTAACAGAGCAAAATGCAGTTATCTTTGCAACACTCGACTAATAATTGCGACAGTTGCAAGGTTGCTCTTCAGTGTAAAACTACACATTCTGTCCTGACAGGGAGGACTTTGCGCGTACTTAGATGGCAAATCCCAGCAATATGCAGCGCTATACGAACGCTGAAATGACGGAAATGGTTAATTGTACAATACTTTCAACCACTTACTGTAAATATCATCAGTTTTTTTTCAGTTACAAATGGTTTATTTAGTATTATTAAATACGTGAAATAAAATACTCGTCTCATTGCATAAGCCATTTTGTTTTGGTTAATTTATCTACAATTCTTTGATGTTGTTTTCTGTTCTGTTTATCATTGAATGCTTCCAGGCTCAACCTCAATAACATTACATTTACTCTAAATGGTATAATTTGCATATGTCCACCAGCTTATTTGCCATTATGGACTGCTATAACGGAATTTTGAAACACGTTAAACACTCATAAGCTATAAGTAAGCAATAGCTTCTTTATTGTGGTTTCATAAGCCAAAGAAGTTCTTAATACTAGCAAGCTACTTCGTAGTATGCCGTTATCTTTACAAACAGTTACAGTACGCGGCACGACATGTGACTTATACCTGCAAACTCTGAAAGCGTGAGGCACGCGTCGTTGTTCCTGTCACTGCCTATTCCACACTTATTCTGGAGAACTTTTTTTGCGGCTCTATTGACAGTAAAATTTATCTAAATGTGTCACACACACACATATATGAGACCATTACGTAAACATTTATGTAAACATAGTGTTTAATCCTCCACTTGCAACACTAACCCTGTCGTTTCCACAAGGAAACATTTCTTGGTACTGATATCTTTATTTTGCTAACAAAACTGCAAAAGCAACTTTAGGAATGCACTTGCCCTTAACCTGTAGTTTTCAATTTACTCGTGGCATAGATGCTGAATAGATTGTGTGGACATTGCTCTTCTCTAGATCAATATTTCTGCAGTGCACTGAAAGCTTAGTTTTATGTTTACATTTTATTAACTTCAAGTGGTTCATGGGAAAAAAATTCCAAATCTATGTCTTAAATGCTTAATCAAGTACCATCGCAATAATAAATAAAAGGCTACCCATCTGTTAAAAAATAAAACTTCTCTCACTTCATTCGAAAACTAGTTCTATAGCGAATCCAACCTTTTTCTTCAGAAAGACGTAACGAAATAGGCAAGTAATATAGTTTCCTTTTGTTCTGTAAGGCACATTTGAAATTCATGGCTTTATAAAATATTTATGAAGAATGTTGTGTAGCACAGACATGGAGAAAACAAAGTCCGGATAATATAATGAGGTTACCTTTTATCAATTCTTCATGTTGAAGGTACGTTTCAGTTTGTACCACTTGCATGCATTATAGAATGACATTTTGTGTGAACAAATAATGATATACGTATTCTTCTTGTTTTTAGCTAGTCAAGCGTTTATTCAACGACGAGATTCTCTTCTATTCGGACGTTTTATGCAGTATATGAGTGCGCAGTATTTTGATGCTACTGTTACAAGTTTTCTAAAAAGAGAACTTTTCAGAATATTTTCAATTATTCTCTGAGCTAGAGGCGAGACGCATAATATCCGTAGGTTTATTTACACAGTTCCAAAATAGCTGTACACCAAAAAGGAATCACATATAGTCTCAGTCAGAAATGGTCCAGTTTTTATAAAAATGCTAACCAGTTTACCTTACATTATACTGTAGGATTTAAAACCGAATTAACTAGTTTGCTTTCTTCCTATGGAAGGCTTGCATAATCAAGAGCATTATACGACGGCTAATGAACGAAGACTGAGGCTTATTTTTGCCACACATGTTTATTACTGCAATTCAATGTTTACATGAGCTTTTCATCAGCTACATCACTATGATCATGAAGGAAAACTAGCCAGCACAGTGTGGAAGACTGCCTGGATAGTGTGGTGGTAGGATATCTGCCTCACGTTCAAGAGGTTCCGAGATCGAAACTCGATCTGGGTGCGTTACCTGGATAAGGTTTTTTCCAGGGTTTTACCTTAACCTTAAAGACGAATTTCGGGTAACTCTAAGCTCTGTGGACCCTGGGCTCATTTGAGCATCATTTCACTTATTCCATTCATCGTCCGATATGACATACCGTTACAGGACGTCAATTAAAAAAAGGAAATAAGTGTGGAAATCGCCTGGTTTTCCAGCACCAAAACAGGCAAAAGTTGCTCCATCTGTAGCGAAAGTGATGGTGATCATATTTTTCAACTATAATGGAATGCTTTACCAGCATGCAGTTCCCCCTCACTCTACTGTTACAGCAGCATACTACGCGTCAGTATTGGCTACACTGAGGAAGCACATTGCAAAGAAACGACCAGAGTTTTCTCGGACTGGGTGGCGACTTCATCATGACGCACGGCCTCATGTCGCAAATCAAGTCATGTAGTTTCTGGCTCCATTCATCATTACCTGTGTACCACACCCACCTTATAGCCCCTATCTTGCACCCTGTAACCTTTTTCCCATCACTAAAGGCTTTCTGTAGGACACATTTATTTCTATTTGTTCTGGACTGTAGTCCCAACCATAGGCCGTTCTATGAAATATCCAATCTGGTGTTAATCTGGCAATTAAAGGAAACTGCGGTATTCCGAATGTGAACCAAAGATGTGAACGTCACTGTCATTAAAAGCGTCTGAAAATACGACAAAAGCTGTCGGTATTTTACTCCAAGTAATACATAGCACGATTTAATGATTTATAAAAGAAGAGAGAATGTATTAATCTTGCAAGTACGCTGCATATTATACTAACGTTTATATGGGAGCATCTTCAAAAGCTTAGACTTTTTTAACAGCTCTAACGAATTTCATTAAAATCTTAGTCGGGAAATATGGAATAGCATATTCGATTATAGAAGTCTGAAGCAGTGCTCATAAAAGTGAAGCAATTCTCAAGGACCTGACCAAAAATGGTCTGCAGCACGTGTCCAAGGACTGGCAGAGCGGATATAAAAGGTGCAATGACGTAAGAGGGAACTACTTTGAAAAATATCATAAAAATGGAATTGCGGTAATAAACATCTGTGAAAAAAAGTCAGTCTCAGTGTTTGTTGATCAGGCCTCGTAATTGCAGTTTCGTGCAACCACGGCTATTCCTAATAACTAGAGCCCGTATTTGTAAGCACAAACAAATGGTGAAATAAGCAAGCATATAGGCACGAAAAATGAAACAAGTAGGCATCAAAAATACAGATACAAGATTAAAATGTAATAATACATTCATATTTAGTTTCGCAGAACTCTTTCTTCGTAAGCTTGTTACTGTACACATTTGTCAGTGAAGAATTTTGTATACAACGAAAAGAATATTTCCGCTTCGCATGACGTTACTGGAACATCTGAAAAGCTTACAGTTCTTCTTGAGTGAATTTCTTTTTTATATACGTTTCTCTACCAGAAAGATTTTTAGAAATTTACAGTGTTTCTTAACTATGGTTTTTCTTTATTACCATAGTGAGTATCTCAAAGACACTGAAATTTCATCTATAAAGGAAGGTGAATGTTCCAAGGTATTTTGTCGAACTTCCAACGTGTCATAATAGCAGGAATTTTGCAGAAACTGTTATTGATGTGATTTATCTATCTTATCTTGGATGTCAATATTAGCAAGACATTCCTATGCTGTGACAATGTTGTTTATATCTAACGAGTACATATCTAACGAGTACGACACTGTTTTTACTTCACTGAAATGTTCTGCGTAGTATGCCATGCCCTTTAAGCAAGAACCCTGTCGAGGTAAAACTGGCTGAGGAGGTAAAGACAAATTTGGAACGACTTCGTGAAATTTTTGAAAACTCTAATGGCCGACTTAAATACTCTCTTTGCACTAGAGAAAAGTTCAACGTATTGTCGCAAGGCATTGTATAGAGAGATAGAAGCGGGGAGTGAAAGAGACAGGTGATGCTTAAGTGACGCCCACGGACCGATGAGCACTGGACACTTTCCGAGAGAGAGTGACAGAGCAACCGAGGGACAAATAGGCGGAGATAGTCTGGATGTTCTCGCTCCACCACGAAAGTCCGTGAAGCTTCGGGAGCTTTTGAGAAACAGCGGGCCGAGTATCAATAACACCATGGACGGCTGAGCCAGCCAGTCAGCAGGGAGCTGCTAGAGTTGCAGTCGTACAGTGTGTGGACAATTGAAGTGTACTGCAGTTACAGATTGAGCTGTTATTTGTGTGCGTGTAGCTATTTGAAGCATGCCGCGAGTGAATTCTTTCGTTTGTTTATGTGTGGTGAAGCAAACAGAGATTACTGTATGTATGGCATATTAATTTTATAGCCTGTATGTGTTGACCAAAGTGTGTTTGCACTGAAATAAATAACATTTTGAATTTCTGCAAACTAGACTTTTAATTTTACTAATCCAAAAGGTCTCAGTATTTATATTGGCTCCTATTTAAGCGAAACGACATAAATCGTGAGCAAGACACGTCAGTTGAAGTAACTTAGGATGAAGAACTTTTAATCTAGTTCCTGCTTCAACAATATATGAAGCATCACCGCTGAGAAATAACAGTACATTTACATACCGTGCCCCTTCTGGCCACAAGATATCTAACAAGTCATTGACAAATTTAGCAATCAGAAATGATTTACTCGGTCAAGTACTTGTATAACAAGAAGATATGATCTACTACTTACTTTCATAGCACCAACCACAGCAATACTTACACATTTTTCTACTTCATCTTTAGTTTCATAAATAGAAATCCACTTTTTCGTGCCTTAGTTATTCCCGAGGATGGCAATTTACGTCTTCGAAACACTGCTTCAAATAGTTCTTTTTCGCAATGTAGATTCGTCCAGCACACTTCTGTTTGTGTATTTTTCTAAAAATTCCGGAAGCTGTTCCTTATTTAATTTCCAAAATAGAATGTCCGAGCTCACTAAAACTAAGCGAAAGTCTGAGAAATCTATCACCTGAATTCGATTGTTTGCCTACAGTGCTTGTAATTATTTCCTTTTTTGACTTAGATTTATTCTTAACCTTCTTTTATGTCTCGTTGTGTTAATATGTTGTACAGTGACATATTTTTTTTTCTTTGTGAAAACACCGCTACCTTCAGTTATTAAAGTGCTACGGTGGTTGAGTAAGTACGCGTATTAGGAGCGAAAAGCGAATTCTTTGAACCGCCTTTCGAAGATATCAGCTTCTCTCAATATTCCTGCTACATTTTTAACCTTTGCAAAAATGAATTATCAAACTCCGCAATGTACGGCTCTGTCTGGACAGTAATCACCTCATTTCTTTTATATTTACTTCCCGCGAACCATTTCTTGGAACATTTGGGAGCAAGAAGAAATCCCAGGATGAACATGGGTGTGACGGTAGCAATTCGTATCACAAATCATGCAATTTGTCGGAGTCGTTGTCCGGATTTCCCAGCTTTCTTACGCTCGAACTCCGTGAAGATGCCCCACGTATGTTGGGCGAAATGTTGCAGTAGGAAACAACTAGACCAATGGCCTTCAAGCCCAAAAATGTATAATGAAGCAGCTCTTTCCTTTTCGCCAAAACGAGCGAAACGTTTTTCTTTTTTCCAAGGGAGTATGACACCTTTCGCAACATCCCTCCCAAAAAAATGTCGCCATTACTTTAGCAGTCGTTATTGTTTTGAATATTACTTGTTTGTCGAAAAATAGTAATGAATCCAGAGTCGTACACGATGCAAAAATCCCTTCGGGTTCGCTTAAATAACTTCAAACGCAGTTGTTAAGTTAAAAGGCGCATCCGTCTGTTGTCCAATATGAAAAAAAAAATAAATAAATAAACGCGGCATCTCGGGCCTAATGATTGCTTATTTCCAAATTACCATTCAAACTATCAGTTGTCTATCCCAGGCGTGCTCAATTGTAAAGCACACGCTCCCTTCCCCTACACGTGTTATTTCCCCCACACCAGTGACCAAGGCAGCGAGAGACACAGGTAGCAGTCAGTATTGTAGCTACTAACGTTTAGCATATCTTTGTTCTAGCTGAAGCCAGATCACAAAATCCGTAATAATTGAAAGTGGCTGTTAAATGTGACCCTAATATTGAACATTTGGTACATCTTTCTTTTTAAACTGGCGGAACTTATTGGGAAAATATGAAACCATTTAGTGAAGGCAAATCTATCAAGCAATACTTGCTGGTTGCTCCGAAGCAATTTTGTTCCGATTTAGTAGATCTATTTGCATCAGTCAGCCTCTCTCGTGCTACAGTAAAAGGACGCATAGACGAATTGTGTTGTGATTTGGAAAGGCAATTAAAGGACAAAATAAGGTCACTAACATGTTTTTCTCTAGCCCTGGACGAATCGGTGGACAGCTCTGACGAGGAGCGGTTAATTGTATTTCTGAGGGGAGTTGATAATAATTGTGGGAAGGACAACTGCTAGCTGTAGATTTATATCATTTCTCTTGTTTGCAGCCGCGCCGTAGCTCAGTGGTTAGACCGCTTGGCTCTCACCAAGACGGCGTGGGTTCGATCCCAGCCGACTGCAGAGAGAGATTTGTGGGGGAAAACACGGCGCTGGGGCGGGATTTCTCCGGGATCTCCGGTTTTCCCCGCCATCTCATTCCACCGGTGCTCCATCTTCATCTCATGCATTATCAGTGTCATCGCCTGCGGTGCCGTATGTAGTAAAAGCGGGCGTTAAACACTACACATTTCATTTCTTGCTTGCATTCTATGTTCACAATAAACATCATACTTTTGAAAAAGTATGCAGAAATTCTAAAGCAACTATATGACACATTTCCTTCGGAATTTGAAAATATAAAAAATCGAGACAAATATCAAATTATTTTGCACTCCTTTGAAATTCCCCACAAGAGCTACAAATGGAACTAAATTTACTGCAAAATTCCATGACGGTAAAATATTCTGAGAAAGAAGGATGGAAATTATTTAAATCTTTGCCCTGTAGTGATTATCAGAGATTACCTTTGTTTGCATCTAATTTAATGATAGTCTTTGGCTCTACATATATCTGCGAACAAACAATTTCAAAGATGAACTATATTAAAAGTGTGTATCGCAGCAAGATCAGAGACGATCACTTTGCTTATCTTTTAATACTCTGCACTTTGTGTTTTGCACAATATAATACAGACCTTGTAAAATATAACTTGTGACACAGAAGTCATCTTAAGAAAGATTAGTTAGGTAGTAAGGAGTAAACTATGAGTGCGAATGCTTGTAATTTCCTATACGTCAGAATGATAGCGATGTTCTGCCACTGGAACTCAGTAACCACAGATAAATGTGCAGTTCTATCGCAGCGTGTGGAAGAAGTGGATCTCAACCTACCCTTTCCTGCTTTAATTGAGCACCCCAGATTTTTCCCATTGATACACCTATGGCCCCTTTTACTTCACGAACTTTCGTTCGACGATCAGTGAAAATCATCATATGTCATAGGCTTCTTCAGTGTTACCCTAGGTAACATATTCTGGGCGTCCTGATCAAAACAGGATATTTGAGCCGTTTAAAGCTGTTTAACAAATTCCTTTATTTCCTCTCCAGTTTCCCAATTCAAAAAATAAAAGGTTAATCGGTTAACGATATCATAAGTTCTGCATTTTAGTGAAAACAAGTTAAAAGACTAATTGAAATGCCTACTAAATACCAAGTAACCTATTTATTTTGTTGACGTTAAGAATAACAGTACGTGTGCCTTAGCAAACCCGTCTTTTGAAACGTTGTTATTAAACTGGCCTAATAAAAGTAAGGAGTAGTCTTAGTGAATATAAACGTACCGCTCAGGGAATGTCACATATGATATAAGTAATAAACGGTAGTTACATTAATTGAAATGCACGTTTTTCATAACTGTAATAATCCCAAAGACCATGAATAAAAAACAAAGATTACTAATAATTAAGTACGTCGCTACAGCGTGTAACACATAATGAAATGTTGAGCTAAAAGAACTTAATCAAATTATGAGCACAATATCTGCAAGCAATTTTTGTTAAAGGATAAATAAATTAAAACAAATCTTCCGCTGAACTACACCATTTATAATTCATTTTAAAACATTTATGCTTTTACGTATAATTACTCACTTTTTCCCTAACTCTCCCATCGACAGCTGCCCTTTAAAAGTGATAAATGAGTGCCCGCACTCAGTTGAAGCTAGTAACTGTTGGAATTGATTAAGAGAAATTGGCCCAAAAGCATTTCACTGCCCATTGGACTTGTTCAAACAGAGCCTACAAGCTGCACTGATGGATAAGCTCTTACTAGACATAATACATTAAAGTATTTAAACTGTCTCTAGCACATCGTTTGCCATTTTAAGTTAATTGAGCAATCTGGGAAAACAGTATAAAATATTTTGCCTGAATGTGTATGCAATAAGTAAATCACAGTTCAGCTAAATTTAATTTATTATTCATCTGAAAATTTGTACACTACAGCAATAATTTGGAAGTTAGAATTCTTTAGTTACAATGGTTACTTACAGTTTTGTGCATATAGGTAGAATTTCCGATCTTCTTTTTAAATGATCGCGTAATAGGCAAGTATTAATTTTACATAATTTAACAAAGCTTACAACGCTTGCAATTATAATTTAATACCAGGTGAGTCACCTGCCCCTATTTATATTTAAGGATGTATTGATAGTGGAAAATCCTCAGTATAAGGTACAGCAGGAATGCTGTCTATTGATTAGTGACAAAGAGAATGCAGTAAAAGCACATCTAGTATCTATTCATATAAACATAATTAAACATTCAGAAGTAAAGATACGTAATTTAGGATGCAAAAAAAGTATTCGTTTGCATACTCTTTTTTTTTTTTTTTTTAATTTTACTTCCTCCAACCTTAAGTCATATCTAACCGTGGCTCAGTGGTTAGACCGCGGTTAGACCGGGTTCGATCCCAGGCGACCGCAAAGTGAGATATGTGATGAACAACACGGCGCTGGGGCCGGTGTTCTCCGGGACCTCCGGTTTCCCCCGCCATCTCATTCCACCGGAGCTCCATCTTCATTTCATGTATCGCCAGTGTCACCGCCTGCGGTGGCGTATGTAGTAAAAGCGGGCGTTAAACACTATACACACAATGAAATGGATGAAATGATGCTCAAATGAGTCCAGGGTCCATGGATCTTAGAGCTACCTGACAATCGTCATTAAGGATAAGGGAAAACCCCGGAAAAACCGTATCCAGGTAACTCACCCTGATCGCGCTTCGAACTTTGGACCTCTTGAACGTGAGGTAGTCACGTTGCCATCTAAGCTACCAAGGCGGGCTTCTGCATACTGAAAATGGTGTAGAATGTTACAGTTAGTACTCAGTAGGCCCTCCATTCCTCTTTATAATCTCTTGCCTTCTCCTTGGCATGGATTTCACCAAAGATTGTGTTGTTGTCACTGTACTTTTACGCCATTACTCTAGTATAGCGTTCTTCAGATACACTATATTATATAATTCCTAATATTTTTGTCCAGTGTTCTGTATTGCATTCATGTCTGGAAATTGCAGTGGTGTCAGCCTCCATCATGGAGTATTACACACAACTATAGCCTTGCATCTAGAGCCGTGTGTTTTGGATCATTATCCTATGTGAAAATATAAAGACCAATATTATTCCCACTTCTGGACAGATTTATTTTTAGGGTGTTTATATAAACCTTATGGTTCATAATTCTATCAGTAAAACACAAATCCCCTACACCTTTTGCACTCACACAGCCTCAGACGAGTACTGAACCGCCTTCATGTTTAACTGAAGTTGTTATATTTTTCTCCTCAAGCTCACAATTCTTTTTTCTCCACACTATTGCTCGTCCTGTAGACCTAAAGAGCTCAAATTGACTCACGTCAGTAAATAAAATTTTCATCCAGAAATCAAACCCATTTATGTTACTTTACAGAAGCAACTCGCTTCTTTCTGTTGATTTAACTGATGTATAGTTTTCCACGGGCTGTTCGGCCTCCATACTCAGCTTCATAAAGCGCGTTTCTTATAGTTTGTGCTGAAATGGACTTTCCTGTATGTGTCTGAACTGCAATAGTAAGTTTTGGAGCACTTGGTTTAGGATTTTGCTTGACTTCTCTAGGTAACTCTCGTTTCTTTATCTCAGAACTGCTGGACTACCGCTTCTTGATCGATTTTTGCAAGTTTTATTCTAATCAAACCTGTATATAATAAATAGTCTTCACTGTACTTGTAGGTCATCCAATGGTTTCTCCAAATCTTTGAATGTGTTTTCCTATTTTCATAACCGGATGCAAATTTCTCTCTCTTCTATCATAGTTTCAAGACGTTTTCGATCCATATTGTTTAAATAACAATCGACGGCTTTGAAACTTAGATGGAACTGTCAACGACAGTGGATGAAACACAATGCATAAGAAAAGAGAAGGGGTGTGTGTCAGCGAGACACCATACCTGGGATCTTGTTTACTAGACAAATACTTGTTTGACAACAAATGGGACATGATTTTAAATAACATCTTCCCACACCTTGTACATACATTTAAGCATGTAGACTAACCCACAGCATAGAAGTCGCTAACCTAGCAGTAATCTAACCAATCCGCATAGACTCACTGTACTAGCACGTTGACACTAACACACTGCATGCATTAACACTCAGCGATTCATGCTGGAACTTAGCCATACATGGACCCCTGGACATATCCCTGAAGTGCTCGCATCCTTCGGATGCCAGCAATCACATAACCGTTACTAACCGGGATGCTTCTGCGGAACCCGAACACACCTAGCATGAATACTAACAACCAGATCCCCTGAATGCTGTATGCTTAGCTTCACTAACTGCATGTGCATGGGGAGACGATGTAGCCCCAGAGCATGATCGTCACCGGGAATGGCGGGTGTGGGGCCGCCCCTACTAAAATAAAAAAAGTAAAGAAATTAAACACTGACATTCAGGTGGTGATTGGTCGCGTGCGCGTGAACAGCTGTAAAAGTGGACTTTGTTTGTGATCGATGACCTTGTAAGTTGTATGCGTATGCGACGTAATTGTGTTACTACAGAAAAAAAGAGCAATTTCTAGTGTTTGTAACCTGGGCTTTTAAATCCAGGAACCCACAAAGTCACATTACTAAAACTTCTACAATCATTAACACACATTTTTGTCTTTGTTTCATATACTAACCATTAAAGTTCATTTTTGTATGAAAACTAAAGTGCTTTTATCCAAAATAAAAGGGAACCAATTTCCAAAAATTTGCAAATTTCAATGCTTCTTGGAACACAACTCCAAAACCTCAGCCATATACTAAACATGCACAATTGTTATAGTAAACATAATGATTAATTTTCTTTTTAGTCTTAAAAGAAATTGTGTGTTATATTTATATTACATTATCTATTCATTTTTCAACAAAACATCTCAGAAGTTCTTCATTTTTTGTACTTACTTAACACAAATCAAAGAATAAACATTTGTATAAATGGTTTACTACAATTCTTCGTGAAGATACAATAAGAATAGGGAATACGGTGGTCTTAGGTGATATTCAACGCATTAAAGCTAATCGTTTTTATGGCTTCGAAATTCCATTTTCTTTTCATGACTAATCCTTGGTTCACATAGCTTGCCCCGAATCTCTAAACGGTAACGTGACCTTATCACCTCTCATTGGCTGCTATTGTAGTATAGACTGTTGTGCGGTAAAAATTAGTTCGTCATTTAACATGGTGATATATCTTTATACGTTGGAAGAGAATTGTCAAATTTATAATTTCGTCAACGTTTGCATTAAATATTTTGCGCAACAGAGTTGATTTATCTGAAATGCATGTTAACTCTTAAACGAAGTAAAGAGGTGGTTCCTTTGCTCAGAAGGCCGTCTTTCACATGGCACGATAGCACGTGATTTAGCGGTAGTGATTACATATTTGTTTATATGACTTTTATCACTGACCTTGTTTTGAACTGGATTTGTCATATATCGCCATTCGAAGGAGTGTTGTGCCGAGTGCGAGAGCTAAATTATTTTATTGGTCGTTTACTGCGTGTGTACTTATATGTATAATGGCAGAGTCTACCACCAGTTTTTCGCTGAAGCATCGCAAGGGTAAACTTTTACAAAGCTGTGAAGAAAGAATTGTGTTGCATGTGTATAATGCACTAACAGAGAAGAATTCGTCTTTGTCAGTGAGAGAAGTCGAACAGTTGTGCTCTGAACTTACAGGTATCAGTGTGAGGTCTGTAGGAACATTGCGACATGAAAATGAGACAACAGGAAAACTTACCACTCCAGGGGCGATATTGCTGTGTGGCGAAGACGTTATTTAAGGACAATCAGATTATACCCGCATACAAATCGCAAAATATACTAGGTAACAACTTGTTTCAGTTTCATTGCTCATTCACTTAGTTTCAACTTGCTCAGTTTCATTATATATTTCATTATTTCTGCATGACTTCATATTTTTGTTTGTATGATTTTATCTATCTTCCTGGCAATTATTTTGACGTTTACTGCAGGTTTAAATATGACGGGAAGGCACCGGCTATAGCCTTTGGTGCGAAAGCATTAGCCAATTAGGGTGAGGGGGAAGTTAGTTGCATGCGGAGTGATACTGTCAGCGGGTCAAGGTTATATGAAACAGAGATTAGAGGAAGAAAATAATAACCACGGCTCCCATTTCAGTAAACTACTGAGCATTAAAAATTCAAACAAAAATTAACTTTTCAGAAACTGTTAATGTTTTTGTGTAAATTGTGTGTTTTAACATAATCACATTTTAGGGTAGCAATCGTATATTTGTCTCTTACGGTTTATCAGTTAAATATTTATTTTTAATATTAGATTATTACGATTTGTATTCATGTTCATTAGATTACTCCTCAATTCTCATTAACCCTTCACTCTCAAGAGATTTAAGTAAACTGCGAAAAAGCCTTCGCTCCGGCTTGTGACCCACAAGGATATCGAACTGATACCCCCCGAATGGAAGTCACTCAGGTAACCGCGACGCCTATTCAATGTATAATTTTCGGCTACATAACAAAATTTGAACGTGGTTTGCATTAGTTTTATTCGGTATTTTTCACCTATTCTTAAAATCCAAGATGGTGACTTGCCGAAATTTTTAGTTGAACACTTTGTGCATTCACAAGTTAAGTACAGGCCGCCGAAGAGTTAATACATTCTTTCAACTAGTAACACTAGACTTGAAATTCCACATTTCGCATGAATACGTGAAATAAATCTTTGCATGACTACCGCTTAGAACATATTAGAAATATTTTATGATGAAATAATCCAACGAATATATGTCTTAGAAGTAAATTGCTTTTAACGAGATCAGAATATTTTGGTAAGATTTTTATCTTACGTCTATAAATATATGTGTACTAACTCACAATGAAGAGAGCCCAAACAGTTGCGGTTTTAAATTTTGTGGTATATTTTGTTAAACATAAGGTGTTTTAATCAAATTAATAAAGGCAAAATTAGTCAAATATAAAATTAACGTTTAACATGTAAAGGGTAGTTTAGAATACTGGGGTATAATCTGAAAAACTTGTTTCACACCTCTGATAATTGACATTTCAATTTTTCGTTTTCATTTTTTTAAATATATGGTTCATTAAGTTGTGAATTTTGCAATATCAAAACACCAAAATATACAAAACTGCAATATTTTGATTTAATCTATTTAAATTAATCATTTCTTCACACTAGCCGTGTATAGGCTAAGGTTTTTTTGGACAGATAGTGTAAAACTGAAAAATTTACCTGCTATGGCATTGATTTTTTCAGTTTGACTCGATCAGCAATATTGTTTCAATAATCTGAACATTGAAAAAGAATAGAAGTTACTTTCGGTCAGTTTGACTTCCCGTAGGGGAGGGAATCCGTCGTCTTCAGCTGTCGTAGTGCAGGCGCTGCGGACCCCTAGCACTCGAGGTACCTCTGACGTTACCAGAGAAACCTCAGGCCGAACATTCGAGCCCCTCCCGAACAGCAGTTGTTCGGATTAAGTTGGACTGGAGGGGGCAGTGTGTTCCCGGCACCCTAGGGAGATCGAGGGGTACCTCCGGGCAGGCTTCGGCCGCCCGCAAGGGGTAGAGGTTTGCCTGAAAAGTCCCGGGTACTAGCCTAGTAGTTGCGCTAGATCACAGGGTGGCTCCTCCGAGGTATTGAATAGTTTTTCCTGCGGGGTTGATGCGCGTAAGTGGCGTATCCAATTACACCCGTCTTGAATAGGGGGGGATTTTTAAATTCAACGTATTGCCCCAAGGAAAGAGCCCCAGAACTATTCATGACTCCCGAGTATGTAGAGACCAGAGTCCTCGGTCTCTCTGGTGGACCTCGGTTAAACATTTGTCAGCATGACTTTCCCGGGTCCTTGGGGACAGCTCGCGCCTCCCGAGGGGGAGTTGTTCGGATTGGGTTGGACTCGAGGGGGCAGTGTGTTCCCATCACCCGTGGAATATCGAGTACCTTTGGCCAGGCTACGGTTGCCAGAAGGGGGCAGAGCGTTGCCTCAAAAGTCCCGGGTACTAGCCTGCAGAGCTAGTAGAATGTGTGCTAGATCACCAGACGGCCAAACCGAGGTTATTCGGTAGTCTTCCCTTCGAGGCTGAGGGGCGTAAGTGGCGCATCCACTTCCACCGATCTTGTTGCCGATTGTGGGAGGGATTTTTAGAGTCAAGGTATTGACCAAAGAAACAGCCCCGGAATTTTCCATCGCTCCCGAGTTGATAGAGGCCAGAGTCTCCGGACTTTAGCGTAAACCTCGCAGTGAACTGAGCTGTCAGTGAAACAATATGTGTAGTGCTTAACGCCCACTTTTACTACATACGGCACCGCAGGCGGTGACACTGATTATACATGGGATGAAGTTGGAGCACCGGTGGAATGAGATGGCGGGAGAAACCGGAGGTCCCGGAGAAAACCCGTCCCAGCGCCGTGTTGTCCACAACAAATCTCAATTTGCGGTCGCCTGGGATCGAACCCCTTGGTAAGAGCCAAGCGGTCTAACCACTGAGCCACGGCGCGGACACTGAGCTGTCAGTGTGACTACTAGAACACTGAAACGTTGTATATTTCTCATTATCATTTAACATTCTTTACGCTGTAGTTTTTTTTTTTTTTTTCCTGGACTGTTCCTCGCTGGAAAGTTGAACACAAGAATTTCAAACCTCTTGCGTTACAGCACTCGCTCAACGTCAGCATATGTCATGCAAGCTTTTCCAGAACAGCACTTTTTATCACACCAAAAATACGACTCTAATGACGCAGATACAGTCATACGCATCAATAAATCAAACGTAGTCTGAGTCGCGAGAACGCTCTTTAGCAGCTGCAAATTACAACAGAATAATTTAGAATGTTCCGCAGCTGGAGAAACTTCCAGAACATTTTGATTATCTGACAATTACGCTCCTGGTGCGCAAGGTTAAGCGATAGCGCTATTGGATATACTTATGTCCTTCTATTCTCAATTTTCCTTGGGACTCAACCACAGCATCATAAAGATTTAAAAGCACATATAGATTTTTTTTACTTACATTCACAACGTAAAATTGCTGTTAACATTTCCAAAGAAGGAGCATTTCTGTCTACATACAATACTCTCATCAGCATCTTGAATCTAGACCTTCAGAGTCTTTGCTAAATCTCTGCCAATGCCACCAAGTGCAAGGCGAAATGATTAGATGAACGGTGGAAGCTAATATAAGAGAAATCTTAAGAGCTCAAAAAATGTGAAAGGAAATGAAAGGGATTCCCACTATGACGGCATGCCGAAGCCACCTTAATATACGAAATTCCACAAGTCTAATAGTTCTCGGAAAGAATTTGCCGACGACGTCAGCAGAACTTGTGGCTTAATGCGGTTTACAAGAAGATGAAATTCCACTCAATCAATTAGCGAGGCACCCGCGTTATTTGCCTAATCCCTGTAGACAGCGAGGTCGGGAGATGGTGACAAAAAACAGTAATGAGAAGCATGATTCCCAAAGGAGGAGAAAACTGTCTTAAACGACGATGATATGACGTTAGCCGAATAATCGTTTTGGAAATGTCTCTTGTATAACTTTAGCTGCAGTTAGCCTGCATGCTCCAGACAACCCTTCAACTAATGACATTGCGTCTTCCGCGAGATAATCTCGCGTGAAACAAAAACGGCTTTAAGTATAGAAGGTAAACAAACCTTTTATTTTGAAGGCATGGAATCCCATTTCCGCTTTATCAGTAAGAAACAAAAGCGACTTGATTCTAGAAGAGAACAAGTGCTGTTAAATAGAGCGCAAGGTTCTCTTGAAGGGAACCGCGTACTTAAAATTTCATGCAGGAGATGAATAAAAGTACAACGCTTACGAACGATAAGATAAAATTAAACACCGTTTTAAAAAACTGATGAATGGGATAGGAATCACTAATCTAGCTTAAAATTTTGTTCCAAATGTCAAATTGGCAAATTTTATTACACGAATAATAATAACTTTATACAGCAGTTTAGCAATAGCGAATACTGATGTTACCAACTACTTAAATTACAACAATTTTAACTGACATTTTCATACATGTGTTTTTCGACGTGCCTAATTAATTTTTATACGTACAACTTATAGCAAAATAATTTAGAAAACATTAAAAATGTAGTATTTTTATAATGTTCCGTATTATGAAAATTTGGAAAGCTTTTAATTCTGAATTCTGAATTTCTTTGTATAATTCTCAAGCATAATTCTTAACAATTAAATATTAAATATTTATAAAATATTAGAACCATTCCCAATAAAAGTGCAAGCAGTTTCGGAAGGTTCTATAATAAATTATGCCACCTAAAGGTTGATATGTTGCAGTCGTAGGAATTTCTCTACTCATTTCTTACAGAACATGGCTGCCAAAATCTACTTCATGCTAACCGAGATATACATGGAGACATTGTATTACATGTTCTTGTACGAGGGGAATAGCGAAAAGAAACTTCAAGCAATTGCTATATTCTTGAAAAACTGATCGGTAAAATTGATAGAGATTGCCAAGAGATAAAAGAACTTCAAGTATTATGAAGGACATATCAGTGGAGAGATGGCTGGAATATATCTGAAGGCAAAACAGGCAATTGATTGCCTATATAGCTCGATCCATATAAAGCCGAACCATTTCAATAAGCCAGAACTTTTGAACTAATAATAGGACACACGTACAAATTTGGGAGAATATAATACACAATTAGGAGATTAAATTACACTATATAAATCTCAGAGAAAATTTTGGATATGTCCTCCACCAGCATCTATACAGGTCTGCACTCTTCTCACGATATTCCCTGAAGTCTTACGGAGGGTATCCTCCCCAATGTTACTTATTTTGGTTCGAATGGATTCCTTGACAACAGCAATTGTCCGTGGCCTATTCCTGTGCACTGTACCTCCTGCTCCCCCACAAGAAAAACACCGGTGAGGTTAGCTTAGGGGATCTGGGGTGGGCGGCACAGACCTTTTGAGATTATTGGATTATCAAAGAAACTGGTTACAATTTCCATGGTGTCGTTAGATGTATGGCACATTGCTCCATCTTGTTGAAATAACCTTCTCTCAATTCGATATCATCCAGCTGCTCCACAAATGTCTTCAGGATACCCATATAAACTTCAGTGTCTACAGTCGTGTCATGTATAAATGCTGGTGGAGAACATTTCCAACATTTTCTATAATATTCAAATAATTTAATGTAATCTCTCAATTGTTTATCATGTTCTCCCAAAGTTGCAGGTTTATCCTATTATTGGTTCAAAAATTTATGACCTATTGAAATGGTTCAGGTTTATATGGATCGCACTATACCTTAAAGTGAAGTAGAAGAAGAAGAAGAAGAAGAAGAAGAAGAAGAAGAAGAAGAAGAAGAAGAAGAAGAAGAAGAAGAAGAAGAAGAAGAAGACATACCTATTAAATCTTCGAAAGGAGTTGGCATACTGTATTTTTCTGGAATATTATTGGATGGTCAAAAAGTTTATATAAGAGTCGAAATAAGACATTAGAAGGGAGATTTATGTCATATCAACCATTCTCTTTATAAGCTGGGGATTTCAGAGAGCTAATGAATTTATTTTGTACGCAGACTTATTTTTAGAAATGAGTATATTTACCCAACATATTTGTTTTGCAATTGGTATTAAAATTGTGAAGCAATGTAATTAATGCAGGTATAACATTATCACTGAAACACAATTTCAAAACAGGTCAGATTTGGAGAGCAGATGTCCACGTAATTGGACCTTACTTCCAATCCCGTATCAGATAGTCTAGTTACATTTATATTTACTGGCATTCTATGAATGATACATCTTCTAGCAGTTCTTGAATAACTACTTGCAGCAAAAGTGCAACTTTGGAATTTTCTAGTTGCATCTATATCTGTCGGCATTTATTAATAGTACAGCCTCTAACAGTATTTTACGAACCTCTTGTAGAAAATATGTGTACCTTGCAATATAAATGCTACAGATTACTTCGGGAGGTTTCCATGGTATAAGCAATGGCAAGTGTACCACCAGAGGGCTGTTCTTCCACGTGTGCAAACGCCTTTTCCTCCATAGAGAACGTTCGTGTCCCACGTTGTCGGTCCACATGATACACTAGATACCTGTCTTCTCGAACGGCGCTGTATTCTTTGAAGCGTTCCAGATTCCGGCATATGTCAGGATATTTCTGTACAGCATTACAAGCGTCTCTGTGAGCTTTAAGTAAACACTTTGCACTACAACATATGGCACATAGAGTTCAATTTGTAATATTATAAGTATACCAGTTGTCTACAAAAATACGGTGACAACAAAATGACAACTAAGCGTGAACAAAAAAGTGACTCTTCATTGAAATGGACAAAACATTATAAATACCTATTTCTCTGTATGCGCTAAGTTAAAGAAGATAACTAATTGCAGAAATTGTTTTATTTTACTCCCTTGTGGCAACAAGGTGACTGAAGGAATACAGTAGATTGGAGCAATAGACAAATCCGTCAAGAGCGTGTCACAGTGATGGCTTTGAAATTCGATCTCTTTACTATGAGAAGGAAATTTGGAGGGAGGGAGGAAGGCACTGGACGGCGTGATCTAAACGTCTAAAAGCAGAGACGCCTTGACCTTGTACTAAACGCTCTATAAGTATGACTTGAAGCCACCATTTCCCTGAAAGAGACATAGATACAGCTGCCTAGCTCAAAGGCCTGTGTGGACACGTGGCGAAGCGATATGACATGGTACAGATGAGAAATGGTAGGCTAATTCGCCACTAACACATCGATCCACGAATTATCCTCTAACAGATCAGTTGCGATAGAATCGCGTAATTAAAGCGACGCAAATGAAAGCAAAGAAACCAGTGTTTCATTTCAGTTATATTCACAGTTTTTTTTTCAATTTTTATTGTGGCATAAAAGTTTTCCTATCCTGAACATCAAGCGTTTGATAATGTGTCTGTTCAAAAATTATCTGCACGTAACCTTTATCCAGGAATACCCTTGTTATATGAGCAGTTTTTATGCGAATTGTATCGTGCAGAGAAAATAAAGAGTAAGACAGATAAGATCTTGAATTGTGGAATTTGGAAGCTTTACGGTAGCTCATAATTTATGCCAGATATAAAATCCAACTGCACGATATTTTATAAGAGATGTTCAAAAAATATGGAGCGAAATTTGGTGATATGACTAGGTACACAACTCCTTCCTATTCAATAATAACTGAACTATAAATATTTTAGATTATCCCGACGTACTCATTTGGGCTGTCATTAAATTAAAATCTGTCGCAATAAATTGTCAAAAACTGACAAGCCTGTATAGTATTCGCATTCTGGATTGAAACTGAATGATACTAATGTGAAAATCTGCCTATCAGCTACACAATCAATAGTGACCGACGTCATTAAAGCATTGACTGCTGAAAAGAGGCACATAGTTTCAACCCATAGTTTCAAATAGAAGTCAAACCCAATCTGCCTGACAAAGTTTATTTCAGAATTTTTCCAACTCGCATAACTGAAAACTTCTTGCGGGATCCGTAAAGTATCTTCCAGCGAGATCTATGTTTTTTGCGAAGTCAAATTTTGTTTATCTTTTATTTTATACCACCTGTTTAATAGTTTATTGCATATTAAGAACTGCAAGTGATATTAGGTCGAGAATAAATATTCGAAAGCAAGTAACTTAGAGTTCGTGGTTAGCCAATTACTTTTTGCAATACTTGAAAACCACTAAAAGGCAATAATAAATAAAAATTGCTACTTTTCTGTTGGGTATTACGCCACTTCCTACTGGTATTTATTATAAACTAGAACTATGCGTATTAATGCCATGTTTCATCACTGTTCCCATGGTAACTGACGAATGTAAAGAACATATAAATCCTTTAGTTTCTAATTATTTATTATATTATATATGTCCTGTTTTGTCTTTATTTTAGTCTTAGATTATTAGGTTTATGATTAGGTAGAATTTTATTTAAATATGGATTAAATTATTATTTTAATATATTTAAATATTATAGAATTATTATGTTGCAATTTAGCAAATTTAGCTTACACATCCAAATACGTGTTCAAAATGATTAACTTATAAACCAAGTATTCAAAGAAGTCGAGCACATGAGAACCCTTTTGCAGAAAATTTAAGAAGTGCTCTTCAATTGTCATTGAAATTCTTAAGACATATTGTTTAAATCAAAATCGTTAGTGTTGCTTACCAGAATGAACAATTTTTAAGAATTTTTAAGAAAGGAGTATTGAAAAGTGGGGAAGAATATATTAAATGTATTCGTATTGCATCCCTGGAAGATTTTGAACCTGAAATCCGAAATTTGGTAGATCTTTCTTTTTTAAATAATATTGTACACAGATGCATAGTTAAAAAATATTTTTATTTTTACTCGGAGTATATTTATTATGAAATATTCCTATTAAAAGTGTAGGTGGAACACTTCCGCTACTGTAAGTACGTGGTGGAGGAAAATTAAATAAGTCCAATTTTTTTTTTTTTTTTTTTGGAAGCATGTTTGAATGATTTCTCGTTTCTTTCTCTCTCTCTCTCTGTCTTTCTCTCTCTCCCTCACACACACACACACACACACACACACACACACACACACACACACACACACACACACACACACTAGAAAATATGCATATAACAATTCTTCATACTGTGGTTAAAGTTTCAAATTTGTGAGTTCTGAATTATAATATTTTATTTTAAAATTATTTACATAAAGCAATTCTAATAAGTAAGAAGCAAATGAAGTTTGAGACCCCTAAAAAGTACTCCTCAAACTGTATGAAGCCCTGGACCCTGCAAAACGAGGGCGGTTCCTAACGCACCTCATTGGCTACGCACGGTATCCAAAAATTGTGCGTGATGTACCTGTGCTGGTATAAGGGTCTAATATGAGGAGGGCAAAAACTTGGCAAAGCGCCCCTACTTGGCGCTGCAGGCTCGAACATGCGCAAGGGAAATTCTGGCTGCCTCTCAGAGACCATCGGTGTTTCGCTGCCTCAGTCAGGTTGTACTCGACGCCTGGGCGACATCGCGCGGGAAATATCAAAACTCGGGCGGAACCTTTCCGACAACATTTCTCCCTCGCAGTTGAATACGAGCGCAGAGGAGAAGAAAATAGCCTCGACTTTTCTTTCGCGTTTTTTGACATTTTATCGCCTCGCCAGCTGCGAGGACAACAGATAAAAACAGGGGATGAGGGAAGTTAAAACTGAAGTCGCCTAAGGCTATGGAACGCTACAATGACAACTCTGGAAATGACATAAAAACAGCAGTGCTCATACAGTCGTGAATCATTTCCGGCTTCTAAAACTTTTTGTCATAAGCTAAAGGTCAGAAAACTTTATTAACATTGCTCTTGTAAAGTCTACAATGCTGGATAGCGGCTTAACTTGTAGTTTTGACATTTGTTTTGATATGGGCTATGACGTTTAAACTATTGATGTGCTGAAAGAATGAACGCTATCCCCAAAGCTTTCTCACTTTGTCTTAAAACTTTCTTTGTCAGTGTTTAGTGTGACTTAACTTCCTATTAAACAGTAATTGTGACAAGTGATTTTGATAACACAATAACCGAATAACTGAAGTTTTTCACGTCACCACATAGTGACAGTGTCGTAGAATTAAAGCCCTAATTCCGAACAAGTGTGAGTTATGAAGTGGTGATCTCGAAAGACGGTGACTCCAGGCAAGAACTTTAGAACCCAAGTAGTTTATTCTAGTGCAGAAACATCCGCCCCTCGCTTGTTTCCTGCCGGTAGTAGTGGTGGTGTTGTGGTGTCGGTGATGTTTTGTGTATCAGGGTGTGTGTGTTGCTTCTAAATCTTCTCGACTTCATGACTCCTGTACTCCAGTAAACACCTTAACAACACCATTATTCAAGGTAACTTGTTGGAAGCTTTCAAAGAACCTAGACAGTAACTTCCATAAGTAACAGGTCTACTGAATGGTGAAACGTTCACAAAATTTCATAATTCTCAAAATGAAACAGACTGCTCCCCAATATAATTTCTGTACTGCTCAACAGTCCAACAGAAAGCTTTGACATTTCAAAGGAAATATATGACTTTTAGAGTGCCGATTTTCACTTCATATGCGTTCTAAAAGCACACCGAACCTATTGCTTAAATACGACACTTTTAAAGAAGCAAACTAAACATTTTCTTAGGATTTCTCTATGGCAACAAATTACTTACATTTTACTCACTTTTGCTAAGAATATTTATATAAATAATTACACTATCTGCCAGCGTCGCTTGGTACATAGTGTTATTCTGCAACATGAAGACTAATTACAGTAAATTTCCTTTCAAAATCCTGTCGTATTTAACAACCTTCATTCTGGGCGGGATTCGAACCGGAATTTTTGGGCAGGGAAGGACAGAACTTGATGAACTGACCTGTCAAAGTATATTATTGGGATGAAGGGTAAAAACTTTAACCTAAATTACCTAAAAATCTTACTAGTAACTTTATATTGCATATTGCATATATTTAGTAAATTCAAAAAGCAAAAGTGTAAAGTTTACTGAGGAAAACTCTGTAAAGGTACTTAAAATATCGTACAGCGTAAGTCAAATATTTTAAATTTTCTCAATCGTTTTAGAGAAACTTTCGCATGTCACTCAAGTTTATATATCGAGAATGTGAAGGAAACACCTGCTTTGAGCTCCACTAAACACCAGAAAAGTGGAAAAGTTGCGTGTTGGCGCGCAATTGCGTCCCATTTCTTATTTCTGTTTCTGTGAAAAGCATTTAAATAAAAAATACGTAAATACTAAATTTACTACTTAATAAGAGCATATATTAAGAAACTTTTACAGTAATTTTCTATAAAATCCGAATCCAAAATACTCTAAATAAAAAACAGTTCGTTATTTTTAATATTTTCAAAGGGAATTCTTGATTAAAACCTATGTTTCAGACTTTATGTGGCTTATTAAATGCATATATTCGGTGGTAGTAAATGTTTTATGGTTTTATAAAGCCGTAATGCATAAGTTTGACAAGACAGCTGCGCACAGAAAATGGGGATCTCGGGAGTTACGATAGAGACAACATTTTTCAAAATATTCGTTGTTATTGATTTGACCTTTCCATGCATCACGTAGTTTCTTAACTTTTGTTTATTCTTATTTTGATTCAAACAGAAAGGAGTTTTACCGTAATGTAAAGAATTCACTATTAACATATGAATTGCATTTCCTTTGCACTTACAACCAACTATGAAACTAAAACTATTTCTGCTGACCTTATATCTACTAACATGAAACCTCTGAATAAGACGAGCTAAGATATATTTTTCTTTTCAATAAAAATTAAAAATTAGTAGAGAAGCTGAGGGATGAGTTACACGCTTTTATCGTTGAGCTGGTCACTTCCGTATATTTCTTGTGGTTTAAATTTTCTTGGTGGTACTCGTAAGGTTATAGCGAAAAATGACGACTTGTGATACATGCAGTCGAATGTACCTTTTGTATGTTACACATAAATAAATCTGTTCATTTATTTCAAACAATGCAACAAAGTTCGCAACGTGGTTAACATAAAAGCGTAGTTAATGAGCAGAGAATCTCATGCGAATCTTAAATAAGCGACTGATAGTTGATTTATATTAGAAACAATAATAAATACATCTGAGTTTCATTTCTTTTCTTAAAACATGTGAATGATTTTAAAAGACCAGTTACTTATGAAAGACTGTATTTTATATCTTACAATTATTAATATTATTAGTTCTAGTACTAGTAACACAGTTACAACTATCTATACTAATATATTAATAAATATAAATTGATAAACTATGCATGTATATAGAACTTTCAGTGACTATTCAAGGTAATTCACCTTTATAAAAGGAATCCAACTGTGTATGAAGTACATGTAATTTAGTCACATATGTTTTCAGGGAGTTGGATTCCTTTTATAACTACAATACTGTCTTAACGTTGTTTAATATTGATAATCTCGTTAAGAGTTTGATGGTCCATAAAAAGTGAAACGCTAACCCGCAATTTAAACGTTTATGAATTAAGCTGAAGTTTAGATAGTTTTATCATCGCTGCAAACTCTCGACGAACATTTACTTCCTTGGACGCCATTCTTTGAATTATGCTATCGTAGTTCCTGAATTCTAGAGGGCCCAAATTAACTTTAGGCTAATTGAAGCGTTAATTTCGTTTCACACTGAAATGTAGTGAAACGTTTACTGGTTATTGTCATGTTACTGGAGAACTGATGATGCTAAGAAACGAAAAACATTATCTGTCTGTAATAAGAAATTAAAATTTGCACTAATTCCATCAGTGGCATTTCATATAATGGCGCTCACACTCACAACCTGTGACAAAAACATATTTATTCGTGTTTTACTACTCACACTCGCGATTCCTCTGACGAAAGACAGTGAGCGGTTTCTAAAGTTTTCATCTATATATTTAAAGCTCGGTAATTCTCAAATGAATATCAAATTTTAACTTTAAAATAAATATCTATAGGTATTTTTACTTTACTGCCTACTCTAAGTTCAATAATTATCTACTGCGCTCCACCTTAAAGTTGATTTGAGACTCACTGAATAAAAAAATTAAAGACAATAATTTTTAGAAAAAGATCTGTATGTACGTATGTGTGAGTGAAAGGCTGTGGTTATAAACGACATAATTGTGAGACCAAAAGTGGATGAAATTGCTAACTCTCTCTATTTAATAATTTTAAGTCGATAACACCTTTTTTGAGGCTACTTCTAGCATCATCAGCGTGTGTGTGTGTGTGTGTGTGTGTGTGTGTGTGTGTGTGTGTGTGTGTGTGTGTGTGTGTGTGTGTGTGGTGTTTAACGCCCGCTTTTACTACATACGGCACTGCAGGTGGTGACACTGATGATACATGAAGATGAAGATGGAGCACCGGTAGAATGAGATGGCGGGGCAAACCGGAGGTCCCGGAAAACACGCCCCAGCACCAAATCTCGCTCTGCGGTCACCTGGGATCGAACCCGGGCCGCCTTGGTGAGAGCCAAGCGGTCTAAGCTCTGAGCCACGTCGCGGCCGCCATCATCAGCTCTGATAGTTGAGCTCATTATGTTTCAAAACTGTAATACGAACGTTTTTAAAAAAATCCCGCTAATCTCATATATCCATTGCAAGAAACATTTACGGAACTTTCAGTTTTAATGGCTTTAACTACATTAAATGAATACCAAGTTTCAAATGCATTTATATACTACATAAAATGTATTTCTTCAATGAGTTCCTCTTCATATGGAACATCCCTGTAGAACTTTTATATCGATAAGCGATAGGCGAAAGCTTACTGCATATAAAATGTAGATCTCCTTATGACACACAGTTTATTTCAAATAAGTATTTTATGGCATTTCTTTTTAATTTACGTTCGCCCCAACGTTCAGCTATATCGGACGGTGAATGAATTGGGTGAAATGATGCTCAAATGAGTCCAGGGTCCAAGGAGCTTAGAGTTATCCGACATTCGTCTTGAAGGATAAGGGAAAACCCCGGAAAAACCTCATCTAGGTAACTCGCCCTGACCGAGATTCGAACTCGGTACCTCTTGAACGTGAGGCAGACATGCTGCCATCTACGCTACCGAGGCGGGCTATTTTATGGCATATGGTATTTTAAACCATCTGTCATTGTTCGAATTGCTTGGATATTCAATTGTTTGTGGTGATTGCATGGAAAAACTACGGAACATTAAAACCAGCAAAGAGCGTCTATTTGTTAAACATTTGAACATCGCCATCCATTATTTATATTTAACGAAATGTAAATAAAGCTATTTTTGCAAATGTATCTCTAGATTAAAATAAGGTGATAAAAAATAGCAACCATTAATAAATGGAACAGGGCAGAGAAAGTGACCTGAACGCAACAGAAATGAACTTTTTCCTAAACAGAATCACAATTACAAAATTTCTCTTTGTATATCTAACGCAAAACAGATAATTTATAGCACATTTATTCGCAATGTTTTGTGACTTAACTTCCTTCCCGACATATCATTCTTCAAAATCACTCATCAGCGTTCGTAATTTTATTTGACGTAGTGTTGTTGTACCCTTCCTTAAAGAATTGCACGTACAAGCGTGTTTTGAATTAAAATTGATTGAGTTCCCTAAGTTCCAACGGTGAACAATGTTGGTATCCGTAAATAAGGATCCTTTTTATCTTTTTGTTTTATGTTACGTCCTCAAACGTTGTCATAACGGAGGATAAATGAAATGGGTGAAATGATGCTCAAATGAATCCGGCGTCCATATAATTTAAGTTACCCGACATTCGTCTTTCAGGATAAGCGAAAACCCCGAAAAAACATTATCTAGGGAACTCTCCCTAACCGAGAGTCGAACTCGTGACCTCTTGAACATGAGGCAGACACGCTACCATATACGCTACGAAGGCCGGCTATAAGCAAGAAATGAAAAAAAGAGTAATGCTAATAAAAATAATAGTAATAAGAACATTAATAACAACAGATAATTTCCTATTCCAATGATTGGATGGCCTTAAATATGTATAAGAACAAACTAATCTAGGATTTTCCTTCTGTTTCAGTAACTTTAACATATGAGTCCCGTTAAATTTTATGAAACCCTGTTTTAAGAATTATCAGGGCTTCGAAATAATTAACAGTTCAAGTTATTTATTCCACAATGATTAAATAAGTTGGCAAATTCCCTCTCCATCGAGCTGTTAATATTTATTCCCTGATGATTAATTAGTGTACTGTAAATTCAAAAGTAAATAAATTTTGTAGTTTTATATGTTTAATTTTGAAGAATACATTTAGTGTATAATTTTGTGGTTTTAAATTATGAATAAGAATTTTAAAGCGATTTCATCTTAAGAAATACGTAAAGAGTTTAAAACTTTTATAGAATGTTCCAAATCACCGTCGACTTTTGAAGTTATACATCATAAACACGCAGTAGGTAAAGTTGGTTGCGTGTTAAGAACAAACAAGTATAATGTACTCAGCGTTCTGACTCTTGGTGTAGTGGTGTGTGTTCATCAAAATCGGCCGTACTGATTGGTGTAATTAGTAATAGAAATATATCCATCGTAAATGTTAATATTAACAAAAGGCAGTCAAATGGTACGTCACACAACGAATATTCAAGCCAAATGTTACACTAAACTGAAACAGAATGACTAATTCGTTAAAACAAAACGTCTATTGCATTTACTTAATACAGCTAATACACAGCTTTTAGCCAATAAATAATTATTCTTTTGTCGTTGAACCTTTCTGTTTGCAATTTAAATTCAGGTTATTAAAATATAAATCACTTTTATCTGTGGCACTGACTTTAGTGCTGTCATTCTTTACCCCTCGACTTTGGTTGACATTGCTTCTATGCGTATGCAACGGTGAAGAAACCGCTGTGTATCCCGGTGTACCCGCCGAAGCGTCTTTGGTGTCTGAAGGCAAGCAGCGAATACGCGACTACGGAGAACTGCTATATTTCTTAGACCCACCAAACCTAGACAAGGCCTGACTTGGTGTAGACTATAACAATTTTTCTCTAAACCTTAGAAATAGTGCCACAATTAGTTCATATTACAGATAAAGATCCTGTGCCGAGAATGGGGTTCCAACTTGGACTTCTAATTCACAAGGACGATAATAATGACAATAATAATGATAATTATAATAATCTATGGCGTAGTAATTCCCTATTATTATACTGTAGGTATCATGACATATTAAATTGATATTCAGGATAATAAACATATCGGATGCAGTTGATAGTAAATGAATTATCCCAGTGAAATGAAGTAACAATTGAAACTAAATGTTAATATACAAGTCTCGTACGCGATGGCAGTTTTAGCAATATATCAAGTTTGTACGTAAACAAAATATAGACGGAAACGTAATAATCCTTAATGTACTGACACTTCAGTGGAGCCGCGCCTTGGCTCAGTGGTTAGACCGCTTGGCTCTCACCAAGGCGGCCCGGTTCAATCCCAGGCGACCGCAAAGTGAGATTTGTGGTGGACAAAAAGGCACTGGGGCGGGTTTTCTCCGGGATCTCCGGTTTCCCCCGCCATCTCATTCCACCGGTGCCCTATCTTCATCTCATGTATCATCAGTGTCATCGCCTGTGGTGCCGTATGTAGTAAAAACGGGCGTTAAACACTACACACTTCATATGTACATATGGATTGCCTACTCTAACAAACCGGAGGACGTATCGAAAACATTCGGTATAGTCTTAACTACGTCATATTAGAATTTTTTATTACCTTCATTGTTAGTTTATCCTTGTTTATTATTTCTGTTTCCTATTATTTCTATTTTCTCTAACAAATATATCCATTAGATGGTTTGCACTTTAGCCTCCTAATCAAATAAGAGTGTTTTTAAAATTGTTGGAGCAAAACAGCACAATGAGAAACAAGATCAATGATGATTACCAAACTTAGAATTCCAGTTCAGCATCTTGTAATTTTAATGTCCAAATGTTCTATATTTTTAATTACATGGAACCAAATATATACCATATATTTAAGATATTTACAGTGTACGAAACATGAAAATACCACTTTCTGAAGGCTTTTTAATGTTCAGTGACTTGTATATAACTTTGAATTACTGGTAAGCCAGAATTTACACAGAGGCTTACACCCCAATACTGTAATCTAGTTAATCCTAGTCGTCTACGACATTCTTTATGGCATGACATTCCGAGAAAAGCGATCACTTTTTACTTACCTACTGCTTATTGATGGTGAGTACATGAAACTGAATTTGCTTCATGTCTAGGGATGTGACGATGGTCGTTGATTATCTCAAAGCTGGACCGTTGTTCGCAGTTGCGATGCATTCTGGAACTTACCACAGCTGCTCTCGCATTAGCATGAGGACCTATTTTTCAGGGAGTGGTCGTGGATTAGAAGCGATAATAGATTTGTAGGAAAATTAGATGATTTTCTATTTCTTTCTTTACCGAAATTATATTTTAATTTGATTAAACTTTATAAAACTACTCTTTGAATCACTAAACATATAATCGCTTTTGTGAATGTCGATATTACGTATTTTAAAGCAGTTGTTCAACTCATACAATGATTTCTCCACTGCGTCCTTTCTGCATACGTAAGGACTAACACACACGTTCGAACTCTATGGTGGATAAATGTAGAAGGACGTTACCTCCAACAAATTTGAAGTTATTAGTTCTGCCGTTGCTATGGCAACTCAACATTTTTTTATTGGTCCACATCATATTCAATTATAACAATGTTCGTTGAATATTTAAAAAATACCTTTAGAATTCTTCTTTTAAATCAAATTTTCGCAATATTTAACACAAAATCATTATTTATTTATAATGTTCATTATTATCTTATTAAATTCATGATTAATATTTGTTCCCCTTTCTTCTCTCTACATGATTACTTTCACAATTTCAATTGCTATCTTTAGTCTCCTTCTCCGTCCACTATAATTTAAAATAATTTAAAATACAATTAAAGCTTAAATAACTGTTTCGCACAGAAAAAGCTGCATTGCACCCGAAATTCGAATCGTCGATTTCACTAAAAATCCTTGTTTTGGCACTCCTTGAACTTATAAAATTTGCTAGTGGAAGTATTGAAACAGGTTTAACACTTTCAGTAGTTGGGCTGTAACACATGGAGAAGAGCGAGATTTAAATGAGAACATGTAGAAATTTAAAACATATTTGTAGAACAATTAGATGAACACTCAGGTACAAAATTAGAAACAAATACACTGATAAGACTTTATTCAACAATGGCTCTACCAGGGCAATATATGGAAGTGAGTCCTGGGTCCTTAAGGAAAAGGAAAGAAAATTCAAGCAGCGGAAATTGTGAAATGTTGTACAATCCAACACATTAGGAATGAGAAATTTATGGTGTAAGTAACAGTACAACCACTTCCCAACAAACAAAAGAAGATTGGAACAATTGGATACAGCATCCGAAAGTTATGTAAGAGGATAGAATACTAAAGAATCCTGATACGTTCCTGAAAGGACAACAGAATGATTTTCGTGCACGCATATGTGTTTGTTTGCTGAAGAAGAATTCGTATCCCTCAACTAGAATCAAACTTGGGACATCTAGGTTAAGAACTCAGTACACTACTACTGATAAAGGCGATATTCAGTGAAACTAGTGACAACTTTCTCATCTATAGGCTTCAACACTAAAGTTTAATATTTGTTGTATTAATAAATAAATAAAAAAATAAGAAAAGCGTATCGCATTCGATAATTCTAAGGCAGGGTACGAGATTCAGAAGACTACGCATGTGATCTGGTTGGTAGTAGTTTAACGTCCAAATTCAGAGTTCTTAAGTTCGACTCCCAGCTGAAGGATGATAATTTTCTTTAGAAAGTATGCAGACTGTGAATGAGAGTGTAAATATGGTATGCATTTGATGTTTATAAAGAACCCTCAAATTGTAAAACTCCAAATACTAGTGAACGTTATTGCCACTAGCCCGCCTCGGTAGCGTGGTGGTAGCAGCGTGTCTGCCTCAGGTTCAAGAGGTCCCAAGTTCGTTCACCGATTCCATTCATCGTCCGATATGACTTAACGTTGGAGGACGTAAATTAGAAAAAGGAGGCCATTGAGCAATAATTGTAAAACCTAAGCCTCCTGTATGACCTATGAAATATACCTTTATTATTGTCAAATTATTAAAGCTAATATTAAAGTTGAGTGTATGGATCACAAAGCGTAAATGAAAATTTAAGATGCAAGTTAAATGTGACAGAAAGAATCCAAAGAATAATAAATTAAGACGAAGGAGATAAAATACATCGTACTAACTGAATAAATTTGATTCGGTTTCGCGCACTAGCGCACTAGTCCTTTTGTTCAACGTGTAGGTAGATTCCAAATATCTTTCTAGAAGGACTTAAGAATAATTTTATTATTGCTCCATAGTTCCCCGATAAATGTTATTCCACCAAAATATGTACCCCAGTTTTCATCCAAACTACAAAATGCGTAGTTTCTCCTGCCAGAATCGTCGACTACTTTCTGTGCCTCCCACCCTGGAAACGCGTGAAATTGTTGGTTACTTCTTTGCGATGGTTGTCTGCACTTCATTGGCAAAGTGACTCTTATTACCAATAGAACACTTTATCCAGATAATAATGTGCAATTATAAGATCGAATATCAATAAAATATGTGGTACAACTATTTCATATTACATTATTGCTCACTCTTGGAGTAAGAGAGGCAACGGAGAATCGCAGTGGAAAAAATAACATTTCATCATATGACAAAAGCAGCCCACTGTACGTAACAATATGTCTACAACAAATGGCAGGGAAAGAGTCATGTCACAAACAGCATTTATTATCACTGAAACCTCAATATTTGTAGCCAAAATAATAATAATAATAAAAATAATAA
The DNA here is from genome assembly GCA_030765055.1 of Mantis religiosa. Classification (NCBI taxonomy): domain Eukaryota; kingdom Metazoa; phylum Arthropoda; class Insecta; order Mantodea; family Mantidae; genus Mantis; species Mantis religiosa. The sequence goes on from CM060955.1 coordinate 102,893,115, forward strand.
TTCTTTCCGCACATAAAAAGAAATACATAAAAAATAAACTGCACCATAAACAATAATGCAACTATTTAGAATAAATCATATAAAACTTTCTTAAAGAAATCTACTGTAGTTTATAACCTATGCAGTTTGGTTTGTAAATCGTAGGGCTTTCTGGGTGTAAATTTGTATAGTGGAGCAAAGTTGTACGATATAGCTTATACTTATTTTTAAAAATAGATTTACATTACTCTGTTATTTTCATATGCCTACGATTTGTACCATAAGCGTGATACATACGCATTATTTCCTTTACCTGTAATTACTAATTTTTGTACACTTCCTACAAAGCTTGCATAGTAGATCTTCGTTTCTAAGCGATATTAATATCTCATAGTTCGCTTATTTTCAAAGTAACTTTGGATACGGTTTATTGTTATATCAGAATTCTGCATCTCATGTGATACTTTGAGGAACTTAGTAGGAGTGACGTCCAAGTTAATTCAAAAAACAATTTGTTATAGGTTTTATAAAAATATTTCGTTTACCTGTAACTATGTCAGTTGCAAACACAAGTGACGTACGGTGATAAAAACCGACTTCAAATTTTTTTATGAATTAATGTTTGCCCATATTCAAAAACTACTGTCAGTGTAGGAAATTTCGGGAAATGATATGTGAAAAGGATATTTAAATTTTATTGTAGCCTCTATTTTAAATAGGAAAGTATGATCGTGATACTTTTGCAGAAGATGTCGTTTTTTTCTTCAATTTACGACCTCCAACGTTAAGTAATATTGGACGGTGAATGAAATGGTTGAAATGATGCTCAAATGAGTCCGGGGTCCATGGAGCTTACAGTTACCTGACATTCGTCTACCAGGACAAGGGAAAACCCGGGGGAAACACCTTATCCAGGTAACTCACCCTGACCGAGAGTCGAACTCAGGACCTGTTGAACGTGAGGCAGACATGCTACCATCTACGCTACCGAGGCGGGCAGATGTCGTTTTATTAATAACTATTGCGAGAATATTAAATGTTGGCAGATGAAATTATATTTATTATTTGGGTTATATATATAAATCTTATATATATATATATATATATATATATATATATATATATATTCCTATTTTTATGCACGTCCTCCAACGTTGTCATATCAGACGATGAATGGAATGGGTGAAATTATGCTCAAATGAGCTCAGGGTCCATAGATCATAGAGATACCCGACATTCGTCTTTAGGATGAGGGAAAACCCCGGAAAAACCTTATCCAAGTAACTCACCCTGACCGTGATTCGAACTCGGGAACTCTTGATAATGTTCACTAATCTTTGGAGTTTTACAATTTGAGAATTATTTATAAACATCAAATATGTGCCATATTTACTTTCTCACTCATAGTCCACATACTTTCTAAAGAAAATTTTTATTCTCATGCCGGGAATCGAACCTAGGAACTCTGAATTTCGAAGTTAAAGCTTCCTTCAACCAGATAACACTAGTAGTCTTCTAAATCTCGTACCCTGTCTTAGAATTGGAATAGAAAGAGGCGGGCAATTGGGTTGTATGATAAACGACTTTGAGTTGTGTTTATTTCATTACAATTCTTGAGGTAGTACTGTGGTTCAAGAATAATATTCAGGATTTCCCCAAGCACGAAAAGTATTATAATTGCACGCTGTGATAAGGTTTTTGTAAATTACGTCCTCCAACGTTAGTCATAACGGACGATGAACGGAATGGGTAAAATGATGCTCAAATGAGCCCAGGGTCCATAGAGCTTAGAGTTACCCAACATTCGTCTTTCAGGATGAGGGAAAACCCCGGAAAAACCTTATCCAGGTAACTCACCCTGGACGAGATTCGAATTCGGAACCTCTTGAACATAAGGCAGACTCTCTATCACCACGCTACCGAGGCGGGCTCGCTGTCATAACTAATGTGCCTAAATACAGGTTAAAAGCGATAAGCAATAAGTATATGTAAGGTAAGCGCGGGTGAATTAAATCATTCTTTAGAAAATCTTTTATAAATGCGTTAATTGTCACGAAAATACGAAAGCTCTTACGTTACATTGAAGCTTGGACTTCCTAGATTATATTTTCTTTTTTATTCCGAGCGAAAACTAAGCGTAATCGCATACAATTGGAGGATGAATAGGATTGGCATAATGGACGAATCGAATTGGAGAAGATGCTATAAAATTGCAGTACGTCATATAATCACGAGAACAAACTAACGCACTTTTACCTCTTCTATTCATACCTTCATGTACCTCACACACATTTTCCACATATAATTTGCTTCTTTCCTACGGTGCTACACAAATTTCGTGATTCCATTCTCTATTTTCTGGGCTCAGTTGAGCATCATTTCACCCATTTCATTCATCGTACGATATGACTCAACATTGGAAGACGTATAAATAAAATAAGGAAAAACAAAATAATAATCCCCCGTTTTACCTTAATCCGCTTTGCCTTCTGCTGTAGTGGTATTTATGTTTGCCCGTTTGCAGCACTGATTAAGTAACTATAGTAACAGGAAAGAGGATATGGATTTAAGAAAGTCTGTATTTTCTTATTGTATAAGATTCTGGAGCAATTTCAATGCACATTCGTTACATATCTAAATCGAACTTAAAAAATGTCAAAATACCTGAAATGGACTAATTTCATGCCCCCATTACAAAAAGAAGCTCGATTTCTCAGACTGCAGAAAGACAATTTTGTGTTACACACTTAAGTGTCGCAGGTGGCTAACTTCTTCACCCACAAAGGTCGTTCCAACATAGCAATATACTACCGTGTCTTTGGAAGAAGATTTTGAAAAACTAATCCAAGTCGCTTGCCAATCCGAATCAACCGCGCTTCCGTTATGTACGGTATAGTCAAGGTAAACGTAGATTACCGGCCTCGGTAGCGTAGCCTGTCTCCCTCACGTTCAAGAGGTCACGAGTTTGCATCTCGGTTAGGGTGACTTACCTGGATAAGGATTTTTCGGGGTTTTCCCTTATCCTGAAAGACTAATGTTGGGTAAGTCTAAGCTCTATGGACGCTGGGCTCATTTAAGCATCATTTCACCCATTCCATGTATGGTCGGATATGACTTAACTTTGGAAGACGTAAATCACAAAGAAAAAGAAGAGAAAACGAAAAATGAGTAGAGGTAGATTAGGAGGGGACACCTCGTACCTCAGCCAATAATTTAATATTATGTGCAAAATCCTCGGGAGGAACTGACGACATGTAGGAACTGCAGGAATGGATGTCGTAAGAGGAAGACAGAGCCGCGCAAAGTCATCAAAAACCTACTAACTTCAGAATCACTTCCCCAATTGGAGGCTCGAAAGTCTCTCTCTTGCGGAGCCAGAAGAAGTTCAACATCGCAAGTCTCAGCAACATTTATCCGCGTAGAGCAACACAGTCCCCGGAGTCGCCCTGTAACATGAAAGAGCGAGATTAAATAAGAGGAAATTGGAAAGAGGAGAGTGAAATTTCTTCGACTATGACTTATCTGAATCATCTTCCTTCACTTCATTTCTTCCTCCTGGTTGCTGCAATACGTCTACCATAGCTCGCCTCCACTGTCAATTTAAAGGAAGATTTTCTTTGACTGATACCTTTCAATCTTTGTTTCAAATGACCTTGTCCCGCTGACATGAATCCCTCCGCGTACCATTGCGTTCTCTTTTCACCTAATTGGTTAATGCTTTCGGCCGTAGGCTACTTAGTTATGTGCAGAGGTTCTAATCCAATTAGTCCTGGACCCGTAGGACCAAGGACCCGGGAGCGATGGATACTCCGGGGCTCTTTCCATAGGGCAATACCTGATTTCTTAAACCCCCACCCCGAGCACAACGTCAAGACGGGATGGAAGTGGATACGCCACTTACGCGCGTCAACCCCGCAGGGAAGACTACCGCAAACCTCGTTGGGGCCGCCTGGTGATCTAGCACACCTACTAGATCTGTAGGCTAGTACCCGGGACTTATGAGGCAATCCTCTACCCCCTCCGGGCGGCCGTAGCCTGGCCGGAGGTACTCAATTCCTCGTGGGTGTCAGGAACACACTACCCCCCTCGAGTCCAACCCAATCCGAACAACTCCACGACGGTTGGGGCTCGGCAGTTCGGCCCGAGGTTCCTCTAGTAACGTCAGAGGTACCACGTGTGCTAAGTGTCCGCAGCGCCCGCACCACGGCAGCTGAAGGGGACGGATCCCCTTGCTTTCACATGTGGAAGGCTTCAATAAACGTCAAAAACCATGCAAATAAAGAAATGAAGGCATGCAAAAATACAAACTTATACTAAAACTCGACTCACACGTAGAATGGTACTGTATGGCAAATGCAGTTCAAAGAAAAGTCAGTGATAAAAGTAATATACATAAACAAATATGCCATGACTACCGTTAAACGCACGTGTTATCGTCAGTCATCCAGCTAACTTCCTGCTCTATATTTCGTGTTAAGAGTTAATGCAATTCAGGTAAATTAACTGTTACGTAATATATTTAATTCCTACGGTTGTGAAAACATAAATTTGACAGATCTCTTTGAACATATTAAGATATTTGACGTTAAATAAGCTGTTCACTTTACCATGACAGCAGCCAATGGCATGAGTAGTTCATGTGAGTGTTAAGAGATATGGGGCAAGTTTATGTGAAACAAGTATTAGAAACGAAATTATAGCTAGGACTGGTGCAACGCGAGTACATGAAATTATGGGCACTCGAACAACTCTGCTGCGCCAACGGAGACCAGCTTCAGGAAATCATGCCTAAGTAAAACAATTTAAAGTGGTTTTCATGCTTTAGCTTTCTTTCATAAAATCATCCTTATCAACCTGAAGCTATACTCACAAAAATGAGAAGGCCTGAAGTTTACAAATATATCCATAGTTGGCTATACTAATTCCATTATCTCTAGCTTTAACATTGGAATGTGTAAAACACACTACTTTTTGTAATTTTACGTCCTCCAACGTTGTCATATTGGACGGTGAATGAATTGGGTGAAATGATGCTCAAATGATTGCAGGCTCCATGGAGCTTAGAGTTACCCGACATTCGTCTTGAAGGATAAGGGAAAATCCCGGAAAATACCTTATCCAGGTAATTCACCCTGACCGAGATTCGAACTCGGGACCTTTTGAACGTGAGGCAGACATTCTACCATCCACGCTACCGAGGGAGGCACAATACTTATTAGCTTGTCTTAGATATTTCACAGAAATGCACATTTGGAATTTCCTCGGTTAAATATAGGTAGGTTTTGAAAAAGAACTCTTTGTGAGCCTGTGAACAGCATAAATCGTAAAGGACGGAACGGTAATCGAATCCGGTACCTCCCAAATGCAACACTTACAATACTTGCTCGGTGAATGTCAGTTTCTTATTTATTTTAAACTCTAGAGGGATATTCCTTTTTAAGTTTTATCTATAAAAGTTTATTTCAATGAACAAACTTCAGTGTTGGTGCTACTGAGAAGTGCATAATTTCCTACACTTCCCTCGCATAATTTTCTAGTTCTTTTTAAAAGGTCGTTTTACGACTTCAGCTTCATCTACTTTAATACGTCTACGTGATCACAGAAAGCACAGAACATATAAAATTCTTTAGTTCCCTACGAAATGCTACATTTCATTTACTATATATGTGTACTTACTGAAGAGATGTACAAAGGACGAATGCATAATAAATGATGTATAATAAAACGAGCTAAATTGAATTCCAGTGTAAGTTCTCGAGATAGCACATTCTATCTCTTGAGGTAAACACTAAAGGACATATGTACTATTTTTCTACATACTGTTGGCTCATTTAGTAATGTAATGCCCTATGTAGTCTCCGACTCCAATATCATGGTTAACTATGTTTAATGTACTTAATAAACACAATGCTTGTTTTGGGATGTTGGGATATGTTATGCATATTCAGGTAAATATATCTCACGTTATAACTTTTTCAGACGTATTCAGTGGATCTCTCCAATAAATAATCTGTGTACCCCCCATTACTTCTAACAAATGAGAACATTTTATTAGTTTTTTACTCGTTGGTCAAGCGCATATTGTGTACAATTTTGAAGTCATCACTTACCGCCTAGCTCATTCCTCCTACTTAAGGCTAAAATGAAACATGCAATAGAGGCACTTCAGCTAATATTTAACTCGATTAATATGATATGGATAAAAGACTATTATAAGAATAGTGTGTTGAAGAATAGCTAGGAAAAGTCATGTGGCAACAAATACAATATTTTATATTAAAGAATGGTATTTAAAACCGAGTGGACCGAGCGGGATGGCTCGGGCATTTTCGTTTGTAGCCCGTATTCGTGAGGCCCAAGTTTGATTCCTGTGGCCGACCTACCACCATGAGTTTTTTCGAAAGTTTTCCCGGGTCGATAGGCGAATTATGGATAGGTTAATCATATCCCCCGAATTTTCTGTCCCTCCATTTCATCTCCATCTCTCATCTGGTGGTCTCTTTCAGAGTAGAAGTGTTGGCGGGTGTCTCGACGGTGCATGGCAGGATGATATGCTCTGAGGTAAACTACTTCCACCTCCGGTAAGGTCGGTTGCCGGTCTCCTCGCCTCTGCTGTAACAATTTCGGGTCCGCTGCCTGGGATCTATGGGGTTTGCCTGCTGGGCTCGTTGCCGTCCCGCAGTAGGGGAGCGTGTCCGTTGTCCTGGCCTGTCGGGGGAGGTCTCTAACTAAGTAAACTCTAAGGACCCTGCCCTCTGTAATGCCCTCTGTCTCCTTCGCCTTATCCTTCCTCCTGGGGTTACCACACTTGGGGACAGGCACAATGGGCCCAGCATGGTGACCTACGTACCAAATCCACATCTTACATCTGGCATTCTCTTTCAGAGTAGATGTATCGGCAGTGCATCGGCGTTGCACGGCAGGATGATATGCTCTTGGTAAAACTCCCTCCTCCTGAAGGACAATCTCGGTCCCATAATACGTTATGTTGGGGCCGTTTCCAACTGGTAAACAGTAGGTACCCTGGTCACTATCGTGACTCTTTGGATCGGCCACCCTCTATGTCTCCTCACACCTCATACGTCCCCCGGGAGTGTCCCACTTGGGGCTTAGGTACAGTAAGCCACAGGTTTCGATGACGAATCTGCTCCGTAGTAGTCCTAATCCTAATGGTATTTAAATGTGGAGTAAATAACATTCTATTTTCCTGACGGTGTCATGACGCTTACTGAACCTTTACTCTAAATTAACAAAATAATGCAATATAAAAAGTTTAATTGTGTTTCAATTTGTAGATATATTAAACTATTAATATGAAGTTAGAAGATATAGAAAATTTTGTTTAGGGTTTATACAGTAGTAATTGTAAAAAATTTCAAATATGTTTTCCTTATTCATTCTGAGTAAATATACGTAAAATTAACTATTTAAATGTATGGGTTTCTCCCTTTGGTTTCTACTTGTCTATGGTAGGCACAGAAGGTATCACATATATCCATTTTACATATCCCTGTAAAAACTACACAATTTCATATCCTTGTAACTGAAAAAGGAATTTTTAAAACATAGAGATATATGTGTTTGCTTCCAACATAAAATAAAAACGAGAATTTGAATATTTAAGTCGTAATTTGTTTAAGAAGTTAACTTAATACTTTAGGAAAAGTTTCTTTTTATTCTACGTCCTCCAACGTTGTCATACAGGACGCAGATTGAAATGGGCGAAACGATGCTCAAATATGCCTAGAAGGCATAGATCTCAGAGGTACCCGACGTTCGTCTTTTAGGATAAGGGAATATAAACGGGGAAAACTTATCCAGGTAACTCATCCTGGCCGGTACCACCTAAAAGTGAGGCAGACAGGCTATCACCTAGCTACTACAGTTGGGCTTGAAACTTTATACTCTTGAATGGTCAATTTAAAAACTGCACCAAATTAAAAAAATACTCAAAGATTGAAACGAATAAGTTATTTCGAATACATCTTACGATAAAGAAAAATAATTTTTACATATTTGTATAGAAGTTTTTTATTTTATCTTATTATTTGTCCTTTATTCGAAATTGCTTGGAATTATTCCCAAATAAACAGGAGTTTTACAGATAAACAGAAGAAACAATTGAGCTATATGTACATCACATTTGTCATATAAATACCTTAAGCGTATAGTGTTTCTTTTTCAAAATCTTTAGAGCTATTTTCATAAAAGCAAAAATATCAAATACCTCTTCTGAGGGGGTAGGAGTTTAGGGGGGAGGAAGCATTTTAAAATCTAAATTGCGTACCTTTGGACGTTTGATTTTATATATCAAGCTTTGTTTTAATGTGGTTTTGAGTCAGCTGTTCAGAATCACATCCAGACAGAGAGACAGGCAGACTACAGAAAATAACACCTCCCCCAACACACAAACAAACTCGCATACAAACGCAAAACCTTCATAAGATCTAATGTTTTGCAGTAAGTGTTTTTAAAATCAAATATCAGTAACATATCCAAATTTAATTGTTGGGTGGAATGTGCGCCTCCACTCACGGTATTTATGTAGTAAATGAGGTGCCAAAGCATTTTCACATTCCATTGTAGTCTTAAATATATTCAGAGTGCAATACTAACAATTACAATTTAACGTTTTATGCACATTTGAAAATGTGAAGCTTAAAGACATGAAATATTTTGTGTCAAATTGAAGGATATATATTGTGACTTTGTGGGTTCTGAATTAAAAGTCTAGTGTGCAGAAATTACAAATGCTCTTCACTCCCTTAGAAAGTAGTTTGTACAGCCTTTCGCAGCAGAATGACATACACCAACACAGTCTCTCGTGGCTTCATCACACATAAACAAAAAAAAAAGAACTCATTTTCAAATCACTACACAATTATCAGTTCTCAACTTTCAACTCGGTACAGTTCAGATGTCACTACAACTGTCCATCAACAGCGGCAACTTCGTTAACTCCTAGCAGCTCCGCTGCATGACTGACCTTCCGAAGTGCTGGCTGGTTGAATAAAGCCAGAAGGTTTTTCCTGCATGCCCAACCATTAAGGGTTTTACCCCAGCTAAAGTTATTCAATTTTGGATTTTGTAGGATGTGTTGTGGGTGTTGATGTTAAACATTTTTGTACCTTCGGCTTGAAGGACATGATGCAGTACCTTGCACCCTAGTATTTTATTTTGAAGTTAGTTATTTATTGGAAAAATTTTTATGCCAAACAGCTTAGAACAATTATGTGTGACTCAGCTTTAGCTGCTGTTAGTATTAGCTCCTGGTTTATCTCGGATGCCCGCAAGCCATGCGGGGTAACCGGGACAGTCTAGAACGGCCCCTAGTGGGGTCATAATCTCCCAAAGATCTAACAAGGGAGCTTCTATGTGTAGGTAAAGTAGCGTATAATTTTGATCCCCGACGCCTAATTTCATCCTCCACGTATGGAAGACCCAAGGCTTCGTGAAACAACCTGGTAGGAAAATAAAGACCTACAGAATATATAGACCTAAATTCTCTGTTCTATTGCACGACTGACTGACTCGTTCCCTATCCCTTATTTACACTCGAGCCATTGTTTCTCGAAAGTTTCCGAAGCTTCACGGCCTTTCACGATGGCAGGTGAAGGGGAGGTAACTGTCCAGACATCTCTCCGGCTCTTTCTCTCTGGGCAAGTAACAAGCACTTTTCCGCTCCGTGGTCGTGGATTGGGCGCTGTCTGTTTCTTTCACTCTCCGCTTCTCTCACTCTCTCTCGGCGTTCGCATCAGCATGGGCAGGAAACAGTGCCTGACAACAATATTACAGGTCATCGATTCTCTTGCATTTGTCACTTTTGTTACAAAAGTTCTAAACTCTTCGGTTTCAAAGCTCTAAAAGCTGAATAATGCTCAAACAAAAGTGATTTTAATAATTTTGATAATATTATTGTTGAATGACATACTTGTTTCTAAATATTAATAAAAATATTTGTAAGTACAATGCACAAACTATTTATTGCACCCCAGTCAATGATTATGTGTATAATTTTTCACAAATCGATGATGTAAACACTCAAGAGAATACTTTCCCCTTAATTTTGGCAAATAAATATAAAGCATAGTGTCATATATCTAGATAAATTATAGCAAAAGTAATATCAAAATATAATATTAAAACGGAAATAAACAGAAAGAGGATCGTATATAAATATGAGAAATGCTATAACTGATTTTGTGAATAGCCTGTAAATAAAACATAATCTTATGTGTGAAACATTGTAAAAAAATATTGAACAGGAAAGTAAAGATATTAAGTTAGCAATTGCACAAAATATTGGTGAAAGCAGCAGCATTTGTGAAAGAGAACCAACGAGTGACAGAGAGAAATACGTAAGAAATACACAGATATGGCAAAATGAAACAAGGAGTTCAAACAGGTTTCATTTGTGGAGAGAGAGTTTCGTCGAGAGAAACAGAGATTCTTAGGAATGTCCAAATATGTCAGCAGAAGCGTGACAGCAGAAACACGAGGTATTGAACGTTCATACAACGCTATTTAAAGCACCAATAAAAACAGATGTTACGATTATTGGAGCGGGTATTTTCACATAAAAGTGGGGAAATATTTCCAAGCAGTACACTTCATCTGATTTCTAAGCAGCAAGACGCTGAACTTATGTTCTGCGCAGTGTGAGGGATATGGTATGAGAAAATGAGTTTAACTTGCTATTAATTATTATAAGTTATCGGGGGTAAATGTTAAGGCGAAATGTTAATTAAAATGATGAAATAGTTGAGTTTCACTTTCGGTTTATTCTAGAATTTTATGCAACATATTTTCAAAATAAGATATCTAAATTTCGTCAGAAAATGTCAGAAATTTAATAAAGCGTCCTTGTTCTGCACCCCTTAGTCACACTTTTTTAAATTTATCCTTCTACTTTAAGTCATATCTGACAACGAATAAAATGGTGAAATGATGCTTATGAGCCCAGGATCATCTTTCAGGATAATGTCACTTCGTGGTTTGTAGAATCGAAGATCTTGTTTGCAGAAATTTAAAATGGTTCTTATTGCAGTAAAAGATGCTTTGTACAACCCTGGCAGCAGTAAAAAGACGTGACATAGAGAACAGCAGTTTTCAAGGCCGTCCCGTTGTCTCACCGCACATAAAGAAAATAATACTGAGGTATAACTCACATACACAAACACAGATGTACAACTGCACAACTCAACTAACAACTCAACTCAACTGACTAGCACCTGACTCCACTCTAACACTTTGGGTGGTTTATATACCTCCAGCCATTGTTCCAGATGTAGTAGAGCGCCCGAGAAAGATCACGGCGGCGAGAGAAAGACGGAACTCTCCAGATATCAATCTCTCTCTCCCTCTCTCTCTCCCTCTCTCTCTCCCTCTCTCCCCCTCTCTCTCCCCCTCTCTCTCTCTTTCTCTCTCCCTCTCTCTCTCCCATCAAGCGTTCAGCACTGTGCACCACTCTCTGTCTCTTTCTTTCCTACGCACGCGCTCGGCAATGGCTTGTCGCGCCTGCAACACATAAATGCGATCGGCGACAATAACAAAAAAGAAGCACGAAAAAAATCCTTATACTGACTATTTCACACATACCTCACTATCCTCGTTTCCAATTATCGCTCAGTAAGTATCACATGTTTCTTTACGTTGGGTATAACATTGAACTTCAGTAATTGCCAGTTTTATAACTGAGTTTAAATAATTAAATCTCGTACAAAACGAATATTCAACTTAAATAGTTGCAACCTTATTGTAGTTTAAAGTAAATGAAGCTTGTTGTTTGAAAATAGAGGTTATGTTACTTTTTATAACGTTCTTATAAGCAACCATGCCACCTGACGGCCTTAATACCAAAGTTGCTTTCACCAGTGTTAACTTGTGCACGGCCTGTAAGAACTATTAAACTTGTATGGTGTGACTTGTTAAGTAAAGTTTCATTCGTGTGCTGATATAGGTCTATGTTATTTAGGTTGTCAAATAACTTTTTTTCATTTAGCAATATATTTTATTTGTAAAATAGCCTCTACAAATGCAACTCGTGGTTTTCGGCTTCTGTAGATAAATTCAAAACCACTCATGACATTACATATGATAACTCGTCCATCGAGATTCCAGCTCGGGACCAGTTAACGTGAGAGACCATCCACATATGCTACAAACCTCGTTCACAGGCAGTTATTGTTTTGTTATTGATATTGATTTCGTACCATGGGAATCACATGGGGTATTTCTATGGTGATATTGTGCACCAGGGTGATCTTCTTGTTCTTATACGAAAATCCTGAACAAAGGCTATAAATAACTATTAAATATGTTGTTTCTTAATGATGCTGTCTTTTTTCAATAGTATATATGCGCTTCCGATGTACAGGAATTTCGTCATACAGGAGTTGTATTAATGCTTGTACATCTACAGACAGAGGACTCACCTTTAAACTCATCACAGGTTTAAACCAATGACCTTGAGATCAGTAGATCGCGCCTAACGAGGCATCCAAATCGCAACAACGATCGAGATGATTGTCAATAAACATAATTGTACTATGTACGTCCAGAAAGTAAGTTCTGTTTTACTTTTCCAAATAACTACCAAAATTTTGCAGGCATTTGCCATACCGAGGCACAAGTTTTTGTACACCTTCTTCATAGAAGCTTGCAACCTGTGTCTTCAACCAGTTCGAAACATTTTCTTTAAGCTCTTCGTCATTGTTGAAGCGTTGATCGCCAAGGAAAGATTTGAGATGCAAAAGCAGATGAAAGTCGCTACGAGTGAGGTCAGGACTGTACGGGGGTTGGTCAAACACGACCCAGCCGAAACCCTATAGGATGTTTTTCGTCGCATTTGCAGTGTGTGGTCGTGCGTTGACGTGAAGAAACACAACACCTTTTGACATCGCAAATTTGCCGATAAATTTCAATCGGTTTTACTTTCCTAGCATTCAGAAAACGAATCACAGATATGATTTCACAAGTAGTGTGATTTTCAATCAACACCGTCATTGTAAACAAGCACAACAAAGCGTAAGTGGCTGACAGCTAACTCACAATGGCGCGCGTTTCTTCTCCTTGATACAGAGCGTCTACCGCGCATGTGCGGAACTACGATAGCAGCGCTGCAGCGGAGATAAATTGAAACAGAGCTTACTTTCTGGACGCCCATTGTATATATGTAGCTTTCTAAAGCTGGGTTAAACAAAGCCTTTTACTGACATATGAACCTAAACCTTGCCATGCCTTAACCGAAAGTTTCATTTTTCAAAATGTGTGTGCCTGTATTTTGCAAACTTGAATAGATTTGATGAAACTTTATAAACATATACAACCCCTTATAAGTTTCAGTTCTATACAAGAACATCTAAAGAGATCATACTTTATAAATAATACCCAGGCACACAGTTGGGAAGATCAGTTTTTAATATAATTTTTAAAATGTCATATAGAATAAACAATATATCAAGGACAAAAAATCCTAATGGGGAATTCCTGCAATATAATTAACAAAGAATGTGAAAATTTTCAAGTCATATTTCAAGGTTACATTTTAAAATAGTAGAAACGAAAGTGTTTTGTCAAAAATATTTATTCAGTGTTATTAAAGTTTGTCAAACATATGCTTCATTCAACTTTTTTTTTTAATTTACGTCCTCCAGCATTAAGTTATATCGGATGATGAATAAAATGGGGGAAGTGATGCTCAAATGAGTCCGGAGTCCAGGAAGCTTAGTTACCCAAAATTCATCTATCAGGATAACGGAAACCCCCGCAGAGAACCTTATCCAGGGAACTCCCTCAACCGAGATTCGAACTCGGGAGGTCTTGAACTTTAGGCAGACACACTACCATCTACGCTACCGAGGCAGGCGTTTAATCCTCCTGCAGCCGTACGTCGATTAGATGGACAGTACCCACTCGAAGTTTATATATGTCGATAGATGCCAGCCTGCTGTTCGATTTTAGAAGGAAACAAAAGCATAATATGTGTAAATTTAAAGCAAAACTAAAAATGTAAGAAGTGAATTTTTGTCAATTAAGTTCTGTTGAGTACTCTATTACCTAACAGAATCATTAGATAACAAATATATATCCTGTGAGCCTTTAACTGCAACAACAAGAAGTAGTAATTTTGTTATTGTAAATTGAAATGAAATGTTACTTATTTCATTTTAAATAACGGAATGATATTTATCACTACAAAACGTATTCAATTACAAATAAAATAATTATAAACAATCTTAATAACTGCACTATGTTACATAAAAGGTGTAAAATTTCTCACCAGTATCGATGACTTTAGGGTCGTCGCTACTTTCCAACACTAGTTATTACATTATACCGCGAATTTAAGAAATCACTGTTTAGATATATAAATATAGAAATAATTATAATAATCACGTATTGATTCCGAAATTAAGCTTCCTTCTAAAAGTTAAGCACTTCTAGACACTTTCCTCACTGTCAGAGTATTTGTATCGAATCACATTCGTCCTGATAGCATTAGGATTTCACTATGGAGGAAATTTGGTACGTAGCCCACCATGCTGGGCCCATTGGGCCTATGCCCCCAAGTGAGACACCCCCGGGCGGAAGGATGAGGTGATAGAGGTCAGCCGTCCCAAGGAGCCACAAAAGTGCAGAGGGCAGGGTCTGTACACTGTACTTAGACTACTTCCCCCAACAGGCCAGGAAAATGGACATGCTCCCCTACTGCGGGACGGAAACGAGCCCAGCTGCCGAGCTCCAGAGGTCCCTGGTTGGTAGTCCTGAAATGGTCCCAGCAGAAGCACGGAGACAGCAACCAACCTATCCGAGGAGGAAGTAGTCTTCCTCAGAGCATATCATCCTGCCATGCACCGCCGAGACACCCTCCGACACTTCTACCCTGAAACAGACCACCAGATGAGATATGATGTGAAATGAAAATGGAGATGAAATGGAAGACCGGAAATGTGGGGGATGTAATTAACCTACCCAGCATTCGCCTAGCGATCTGGGAAAACCCTCGAAAAAGACCATGGGTCAGATATGTCGGCCACGGGAATCGAACCCGCGCCTTCCTAATGCACGCCATAGACGAAATCACCTGAGCCATCCCGCTCGGTGATCCTAATGGAAAAAAAAAATTGTCATCATCTCTCCTTGGCAGAAAAATATCGCGAGAATACCTTGTCATGTTCATTTTTTAAAGTTACACACAAAACTGTGCAGGATATGGTCAAACTATAATAGTGAGGGTTAGAGATACGTCCCTTCAAATAACGTAAGATCCCTTGACCAAGAAGCACTCTTTCCATTGTCGCAACAGGCAACGCTATAGGATGCTTCAAAAATAGGTTTACAGCCTCACAGGCACTACGTCGATTAGATCGACGATGGCAGTCTTCGCTTGGTATAGTACAGTCGATTATATCGACGGTGAACGTTTTAGTGCAGAAGCTTCCTTAAGAGGCGTGGCAACAAGATGGTTAATAATGCACAATATATCCAATTCTATAAAGCTTCACTTAAAAATAGGAATTGACTGCTTCCCTTAAGAATACAGATAAAGTTTGGTCACGTAATTATTAGAAAGAACTTAGCTAGCCACCTTAGTGGTTTCACATCTAAAATAAGTTCCAAATAATAATGGAACCGTGGTTTAATATATGTCGTAAACTTTTTGGGCTAAGAATCGATACAGGTAAGTTTAATGTACAGCAACTTCAAGTACCAGAGAGGACCAGAAGGTACCACGACCAGAGCACATCCAGCCGATTCTTAGACATAATACAACATTTATGGTAAGTGAGGACTATATGGAAGAAAAATAATATTATACAATACCTGAAAAACAATCTTGCATATGCAATTGATAACGTCTGTGACTTTTACGGATTTGATATATGTAATAACTCTACCAATGAACTCAATCTCGCAATATTCGAATGTCAAATGACGGAGAGCCATAGGGCGAGCAAATTACAAAAGCGGTGGAATCACATCTGAGTGTGGGCATGACGAAACAATGAAATCACGTTTCGTAATGAATAGAATCAAAATGAAAAGCAATGTCATCAATCTCCCAAGCAATAAAAACACATACACACTTCTCATTATCATATACTGCATACGTGAATAACATAGCTACGACCATCTAAAATTAACGCTGCAAATCAACGTAACCTGGAAAACATTTCATAATACCTTTTGTACGCTTTTAAATGTGATACTACGAACCGAGTCGCTATAACTAACTTTTATGACAGAGTTATTGAAAAACTTGCCTAAAAATGTTTCGTTCTTATGACTTTCTCTACCTAATCTTCAGTAAACTGTTCATTCTAAAGCTTATTGTTCCCTATACGTCATTTTAATCGAAGTAAACATTTATACAAAATTTAATTAAATAGAGACAACTTAAAAATGCAATGCCAAGGCATGGATTTCAACCACGGATCTCCTGGTTTCCGTCCAGTCGCTCTAAGCCCTTGAGCTACCATGGCCAAAATGCTGACGCGACATTAAACTCTCCAGTTGACTCGTATTTACCCGGTTAACCACTTAGAGTTCCCATATTGGAGATACAAATTTGTGGCGACTTATTCTAAGTATTTAAATACCAGGATTTTTATCATTGAACATGTAATGTTACATTTATTTTAAGGAAATAATCCATTCAGAAATAATACTTTTAAACACATTGCTCCGAAATTTGTTGCAAATAAGTTGGTGAGCAAGGGCACGAAACTGGGTGTATGAAAATAGTCAAGTACAGTAAAGTACACGCAGAAAATATGTTGATGTTTTCCTACTTCAGATTTAACCAGAAGTGACTGCAAATTTCTTATATAAAACACCCTACTTGCTTACCGATTCCGGTGGCATTCTCCATTAGTTTTTCAAGAAGTATCTACATAGGTAGTTTGTGCAATTATTTAATAGTAAATAAAAATACAAATGTGTGAGCTTAGCGCAGTAAATCGTTCTTTTTTCCTGTGATTTGACGGTCCTTTGTTTATATACGTAAACAACGTGTTTATTTGACTTTCCTTTGTTTATATCCACAGAAATGTGTTTATTTAGCTGTCCTTTGTTTATATACATGGTGGTAGCTGATGGTTGACTGGGCGTGAAAACAAGTATGTGATGGCGGTATTACTTGATTTCAAAACAGTCCCAATTATCAAATGAAGAAAGGACAGTGCTATGGCACCAACAATACGTTCAATATCTGTGGATACTGCATCGTTTCTTTGGTTTGAAAATATTTTAATAAACATATGGTAATTTAATACAAATTCCCATATCAAATTTTTGGGTGGACCTACTTATACATAAAAGTAGTAAGTAAAGAAAATATTCCGTGTGTTTTTTTTTCAGAATAAATTAATTCTTTGTGTCCCAAGGAATAAAACCACCTCACTGGGACCAGATAAGAACTTGTGGTTTTGTTTTAAATACACGTGGCCCCTTTGTGAATGCGTGACAGAGATTGGAGCACTGTACAGTGCATAGAATTCTAGTGGCAGCGACGAGAGTTAGAACTGATTTTGATACTTAAAATGGCGACGTTTTCATTGCAAGAACAGCGTGTACTATATGCGCAAGATTTCTTGAGCGTTCGGGTCCCAAGTCCTCATTCGGTAGGTTTCGCCTATTTCCATTAGCACAGATGACAACTTTGAAACAGGAAATGCATTACACACTGTAACATTAGTGGCTAATATGCTATGCTTTCACACATACAACACTTCATTTGAGCAATTTTGAGGTTAATTATTAACTAACAAGTTTACAACAAATCTAAAAGCAAGAGTATGTTGCGAGTGTTATGGCTCTCAAAAGAGGACACACTATTTTTCGTCTACCTCCGTATAATTGTGATCTGAATGCAGCTGCGCTGGCGTGGGCAAAATTAAAGAATGTTTACAAAGTAAGCAATCTTAACGAGAGCCACAAATCTGCAGATACTTGATATAGAAGCGAGGGATCGGGAAGGATACGCTAAGAAGGTCCAAGAGCTGGAAATGCCATATTGGAGATACGATGGTGTAATAGAAAATGCAATTAATGAAATGATTAATACATTAGAGGATACCAGCGACGAAAGTGACGCAGTAGACTTGGAAATAAAAGAATCGCAAAAACGAGTGAGTATTTATAGCTGTCATAATATTTGTTTCTACTTTTAAGTGTTTCATAGCAGTAAACATATAAGCATACAGCATATCGGGTGGAGTTCAATTGTTTGTTGACATATCCCACACCTTCGGCGCATATTCTCGCTTATCTTACCGCAATTTGGCTGAATTGTGTTTTTCTTGGTTGATCACACTGCAGAAACAAAAGCGTGTTAGCTCTCTCTTCTTCCCCTCTACCCGCACCACACCGTAAATCCAATGCTCAAGAAATTTTGCGCATGTAGTAATCATTTGTCTTCTCCACTTTCGTGGTGTGACACCTATATCGCTAGTTGAGTGAGGCAAGGATGTGTCTAATGTGCGTTCCTTGGTGCGACAGCTCAGTGAAGGCAGGCCATTTTCGCATTTTCAGATCTTCATGCAGGACAGATGCACAGATGCACAGATCCCACGGAAATGGCAATTTTGGAGGCGATGTCTGCAGCACTCAATCGGCGATCCTCCAAAACAACGTTCTCCGCTCGCTGGAGCAGGTCGTCAGGCCAGCTGTTGCGAGGCCGTTACTGTCTTGGTTTGTTGTCACGCGATGTTCTGCCTTCATTGAACTGTCGCACCCACGGTACCATCACCACATGCCTCACTCAACTGACGATGAATTTCAATAGGTGTCACACCTAGAAAATGGAGAAGAGGAATAATTACACGCTGTTCTTGCAATGAAAACGTTCCATTTTAAGGTCCCAATCCTGAAAGAAAATTGTTGTTATAACTGGAACACACGTCATATAATATGTGTTCGAACTATTGGTGTGTGCCTCACTTTATATGGCAAAATTTGTACCCAAATCAAAGCAGAACTGAAATTTAAGGAACAAAATTCATGACCGCAAATGTAAAACTGGAGAAAGAGATTCCAGTCAGGTGGAAAGGGAATACATGAATGACTTAAGCATACCATTGAACCTTTAAAGTTATGAATTATGAAAAGTATATTGCCGAATCAATTATTCACATGTGTTTACGTAATATTTGTATTATTATTCTATACAAAAATTCAGTACTTCTAATTTTAAGTGCCTTATTTTGTGTAGTTAGATGTACTGCGAGAAATAATGAGTTTCTCTTGAAGATGACGTCTGTGGTGACGACGCACAGTGTTAAGGGATTCTTGGAGAGAAAGAGTCAGCATACAAATGATGTTACAAGTTACAAAATAGCCCTGAAGGAGAGGCCGCAACACTATTCAACATGCAAACTCTATTGCAGAGTTCAACGTAGACGTCCTAAATGAAAATGTTCCTTTACGCATTTGCATTGACTATTGGCAAGACAGAGTGTTGGTTGCCTTTCTCTAAATTAGGCTTTATTTATTTTGCTGCGTCTTCAGTCATGGACAGATATATGCTGGCTGTAGCGGAATGAAATCTGGAGGTGATGATAGTATTTGGGTTTTCTTACCTCTTTTTACTGATATAATTTACTATGAATTAAATATATTTCACGGGCAAAATATTTGATGGGAAAATCCTATACTTGACATCATATGCTGTATGTGCCAGCTATTGCAGGAAAATTAGGAAGAGTAAGAAAACAAACACGCACACACACACACACACACACACACACACACACACACACACACACACACACACACACACACACACACACATTTAACTGCGAGGTCTACCAGAAAGACCGAAGATTCCAGCCTCTATCACCCGGGAGACCATGGAGCACTCCGGGGTTCTTTTCATAGGGCAATACTGGAGTCTAAAGAACCGCCTCCCCTCCGCCCAATCGACAACAACGTCAATACGGGATGGTAGTGGATACGCCTCTTACGAGCATCAACCCCGCAGAGTAGAGTAACGAATAACCTCGGTGGGGCCTCCTGTTGATCTAGCACACCTACTGCTAGCTCTCCAGGCGGCCGAGGCCTGACCGGAGGTATCCGATCTTCGCTGGTGTCGAACACACTGCCCCCTCCAGTCCAACCCAATCCGAACAACTCCTATTCGGGAGGAGCTCAGCTGTTCGGCCCAAGGTTCCTCTGGTAACGTAAGAACAATCAATGCCAGAGTTTCTACTCACTTTAGTCCTGGACTTGTAGGACCAAGGATCCGGGCCTCCATCGACCAGGGAGTTTCCGAGCTGTCCCAAAAGGGCGCCCGGCGCATCTATGGGGATTTCCATAGGACATGACCTAGAGACTAACAAGCCCCCCATGTGGTCCTGTGGACTCAAGATGGGATGGAAGTGGATACGCCACTTACTCGTGCCAACACCAAAATGGGAAGGCTACCGATGTGACCTCGGTGGGGCCACCTGGTGATCTAGCACACCTTCTACTAGCTATGCTGGCTAGTACGCGGGGATATTAATGGCCTCCCTCAACCCCATCCGGAGACGTACCCGATCTCCCACGGGTATCGGGAAACACTGCCCCTCGAGTCCAACCCAATCCGAACAATTCCCAATCAGGGAGGGGCTCGAATGTTCGGCCCGAGGTTCCTCTAGTAACGTCAGAGGTACCACGAGTGCTAAGGGTCTGACGCCCGCACCACGGCAGCTGAAGGGGATGGATCCCCTCCCCTACGGAAACGTAAGAACACACACACACACACACACACACACACACACACACACATACACATAAAGGTATAAAGCAACATTTAATGTAATACGTTAGGCAGGTATTCGAGAAGTCCGCGGTTCAAATCCCGCCGGATGACTGCCTGATTTTCTTTCAGGTTTTCTTCAGTACGTTAAATATCGAACTTGGTATTTAACCAACAATCCATTTTGGATTTAATGCTGTGCATTAGGATTAGAATTACTACAGAGGGCGTTCGGCACTGCTACCAGTCTTGATCTACTGTTCCTATGCCCTCAAGTGGGGCATATCCGCGAAGAAGAATGGGGCGAGAGGAACCAGAGGGCGGCAGTCCCAAGGAGAGGGCCGGATCCATACATTTTACTTATAAACCTCCTCCAGTTGGCCAGGACAACTAATATTCACCCCTACTGTGATACGGAAGCAGTACCAGCAGCCGCTTTGGAGAGCGTCAACCGACCTATCCGAGGAGTAAGTGAGCGGAGCATATCATCCTGCCATGCACCACCGAGTCATCCGCAGAAACTACCCTGAAAGAGACTACCAGCTGAGAAATTATACGAAATGATAATGGATATATAATAGAGAGACAGGAAATTTTGGGTATATGATTAAATCTACTCAGCATTCTCCTGGCGATCCGGGAAAAGCTCCGTAAAACCCCATTGCTCAGGTAGATCTACCACAGTAATCGAATCTGGGCCTCCCGAATGTGGGCTAAAGCTATGCATAGCCATATATGAACTCTGTTCTGTAAAACGGGGTTCAAAAGATGTTATTTCCATTGAAATTTCTATATCGAATGCTTAACAGAACACACACTTTCTCTGCTTTCTACGTATAGAATTTAAAATGCCTGTTTTACCTATCTATATCTGTGTGTACGTACGAATATAGTGTTCTGCGTTTGGAAGTAAAGTTATAGTTGGAGTTTTATTCACATTGTTGCCAATAGTGTGCAGTTAAGCAGATGGATAATCCTGGAAAATGCTTACCTACTTCCAAGAATTGTAGATTTCAATTTATACCAAGGGACTGTGATACACCAATAGTGATATTATCTAATTGTTATTAAAATGTTACTCTAGCAGTTAAAACACAAGCGATGGACTCCCACAGCTAGAAACTTAATGCCTTGGAATGCCAAAAGTATTCAGAGAGGAAGAAACATAGTAGCCAAATACTTCTATATTGGTAATTCCTTTAAGCGTTTTCACTGTGAAACTATATTTAAGCTTTAGAAAATAAATCATTAGCATTTATTTCACTATGGTAATCTTCAGAAAATGTGTGCAAGGCAAAGCAGAATTAGTACCTAGAGTATCATTTTTCATTATTACGTTAACGCTCACAGATTATTATCCTGCTTTTTTTAACGTTTGGCACAACGTTTTAGAAGCAAGAGGAAAGAAAAATACGCTGAAAGACCAATCCCTCGGTAGCGTGAAATACAAGAGAGAGAAATTGCCTCGCTAGTTAATCTTCCGGCCAGCTCGCATGCATGTTCTCGTATTAAGTGAGGTTAGGTTAACATTTTAATTTCTTTCACAACCAGCGTGCGATCTTACTATCTTGTACTTTAATACAGGTTAAAGTAATAATAGCTATTATATATTAAAAATAAGCAAAATAAATAGGTTGTCTTAAGAACAAGAGCAAGTTATGCAACAGAATAGTTCAGGCTTGAGAAATATTAGCATAGTAGCTAACGTTTTACCATGTTTTATAATTAAAGCTTGTATGTCTTTAAATACTATCGTGTAAATGAAAGTTCCAATGTGTAAGTTTTGTAGAAATGAAAGTTACTCACAAAATCCATTTTCTAAAATAATTCACATTACAAGTACAGCTTTTACAGTAAGTGAACTTACGATAATCTGCCACATCAGGTTTACATATTCAGAACCAATTCTTTAAGTAAATAATTAGTATAATACTCTATTGTATATTCAGAAAACAATAAAGTATAAACCAGAATGTTACAAAATTACATAACATTTAGAGTGTGGATATATAAATAAAAAAGTAAATGTTCCCAAAACCACTATTTAACGTTGCATTCGCATAAAAAAGAGCCCATTCATTTACAGCTATTGTTAATAGGAAATTTCATTGTGCTAAGCTGAAAATAAGTACCTATATTTTCAATTTCTTTAAGACTAGGTTTTATATTATATTGATTCTGTAACCTTTTTAAAGTTTGGACGAATTTTGACAAATTCTCTCATGTGCATTATCTTAATTCTGCCTAAGAATCCGAGTTTTGTTCTGTTATGTAATTTGTTAATACTTGTAAGATTTGTTATTACTTGATAACCACCCAGGTATTATTCTGAATTTAAGGATCCAGTCAATCCCACATCTGGTCACCATATTTTTACAAATAGGTATTATACTTCACCACAGCTGACTGAAACTTTGTGGGATATGAAAATGGTAACAACAGGAATAGTTATGATTAACAGAAAAGGTATGCCGGACTTATTGAAGCTTACAGAGGCAAATAAAGTGACAAAATATGACATTATCAGATTTAGAAAAGGTTTTCCATTAGCTCTTTCTTGGAAGGACAAAAGAGTGGTAACCCTTCTCAGCTCTCAGCACAGAGGGGACAAGATACATGAAACTAATATTCCTTCCAAATATCCAAATCAAATTCCCATGCCAAAGCCTAACGTGGTTCTGAATTATGCAAAGAATATGGGAGGGGTAGATAGAATTGACCACTTTATTGCTTCATACCAATTTCTAAAAAGATCTATGAAGTGGTATAGGAAGATGTTCTTTTGGCTGTTGGAAGTCGATAGTAAATTCATATTTTCCGTTTCCTATGGTTCAAAACAAAGCTGGAAAGAAGCCAATGAGCCACAAAACATTTCGGAAATGTCTCGTGGTTTCCCTGGTGCTAGAAAGAATGCAGTGTCGCACAATGCAATCAACACATGGGATTACACTAGGTTAACCACCACAAGACAGATTCTCTGGTGTACCCCACTTCATGGGTAGGTGAGCTGCAGGGTCTTCCCTTGCATAGCGTGCAGGAAAACTCTGTAAGGAAATGCAGTATATATTTCTGTGAATCGTGTGTAAGCAAGCCATATCTGAAACCAGATAAATGTTTCAAGCATTACCATACACAGAAATTGTAAGGGACTCCATTTTACCTGTGTGTGTGTGTGTGTGTGTGTGTGTGTGTGTGTGTGTGTGTGTGTGCGCGTGCGCGTGCGCGTGCGTGTGCGTGTGCGTGTGCGTGTGCGTGTGCGTGTGTGTGTGTGCGTTTGCGTGTGTGCGTGCGTGTGTGTGTGTATAAGAGAGAGAGGGGGGGTGATTTTCAAACTGTACATGAATCTTGTGTTTTACATCTACAAAACTCCAACTACTTCATTCTAAACTTTTCATTCTTGCCTTATTTATTTATATAAATTTATCCAAGTACTTATTTAATGAATGGCTTTAGAATAAATTATAAACAAACAAAAGCGCTTAGGTAATATAAACATTAACCAACAGTGGTGTGAAACAAAGCAAAAAAGAGATAAAAAGGGCAGAAAAGTACAAAAGAAAAGAACTTGTGCAGTTTTTCCTGTAATCAACTAAAGATACTTATAATTAATGTGGTTATACGCGCATTCTGAGAATGTAACATCTGCAACAACAGGTAAGGCACTATTTTCAAGAATGAATGGAGAATGTTAACTAAATAGAATAGAGTATTATTAAGCCTTTTAGTTCAAGAATTTTCTGCCCTGAGCCGTAAATCGAGTACGCCCGTGAAGGGTTAATACGATATTGTCTGTAGATAAACCAGAAGGCTACATAAATATTACTTAAGAAATCTTGCATTTATGCAATTTATGTAAACTCTTTTCTGTGGCATTAACTGTGTCCGAATTAAATGCTCTCAATTTTGAATTAAGCAATACTAAATATTTATGAAGTTCTATGCTCCCATTCCTTTGTTTCCTGTGATGTCGTGCAAAGAATGTTGTGTTTCAGAATCAACATATAACTCTTTAACCTTCTATATTGATTTACTTTATATTTACAACGAAATGTGCAATAAAATATGTCGTAAACGTTTATTTCATTAACATGAAGTTTTGAGGGTATGGAAATTTGTTACATATTGATAATTAGATCATGTTGTTCATAAGTGTCTCAGAAGCACACAAGAGGAGCATTGCTTCCAGAAGATCGATCATGTTTTCTGCTCTTATTGTGGGTCAGGTAGCGGTTTGCTGTGTGCGTTCCTCTGCTTTGTTGAGCTCTTCTAGTTCATGAAACAAACATAATTAGCTTCATGTCCGGACCGACTGCACTACATGTTCAGCCACAAGCCTCCAGGCGCTTTTTTGTTCCTCTGTCATCCTTTGAGGTTATTAATTATTATAAATGCTCATTGGTTAAACAGCATGAATCGTGACATGCGTTTACAAGCACAAGCGTGTTCAAAACGTTATGTTAAAGCGGTTGGTAACACTGCTGGAGTATGTGGGATATGTTGGTCTCTCTGGCAAAACGTTGAATACACTCAAGTAGTTGAATAATGGGCTGGAAATGTAGGAATCTCCTAGCATTGCTGGAATTTTAGTCTCTGGAGACAATTTATATCTAAATACCTGAAAACAGAATATTAGTACTAGAACAATAAAAATTATTACACTTTTTAAATTAATTGTTACACATGTTTTGTTTTATTTTATATTTTTATTTTTTATTTTCCCCAACTTGTACGAAGCTGGTTGCGTTCCAACGAAATGTTTTATAGTGGCAGTTCTTTGAAGATATAGGTTTCCAGATCCCGGAATAAATACATTTCGTCTATGTGACTTTGAACAACATAATTTAGAAACAAAATAGTGGTAAAGTACGACAATGTGCATTTTAGTTTGCGGCAAACCCACATACCATTGCTAAATTAGTTGGGTTCTAATTGGAGCTATGAGTTCTGTTATCCTCGGGTGAATGGTTGTAGGAAATGGATTTTGGTGGTTGTTTTCGCTACTCAGTTGTATTAATAATACTTGGTTTGGTGTAGATTTATTTCGTTTAATTCTTGAATCTATGTTTTTCGACTTGGATCGGTGACCAGCTGTTAGTAAAATTCCTAACGTTTCAGATTTCGAAATCTTCGCTTCTCTTCTTAATGCATATGAACACGTTCTTCCTGTCGTAGTACCAACTTGTAAGTAAAATTTTTCTTACTTCACCATTCAGTTCGAACCTTATTCTGATCCCCTCTCTAACTTTATCACATGAGCAAACTAGCTCACCCTTATCATAGGTTGCTCATTTTATTTCAAATTTTCGCATTGGTTTGCAAAACATATGAATCACTGACATTCCGCCTACCCTGAGTTGTTTGTAACGGTATGCATCGTTACTAAATCAGCGAAGTAAATCTCTTTAGCGTTCATGCTCAACTGATTTTGGAAGTCCTTTGTCCCAACACGCTCCTAGCTGAAAGAATACAATAATTCTCAGACATTAAACTTTTACTAGCACAAAGAAGGTAACGGCCCTTCTTTCTTGTCTCCCTGGCGTGTACAGATATTTACAAGAATATTTTCTCTTTCTTGCCCGGATGCTAGTATATATGTTATATTAAATTATATTCTTCCCTTTTTATTCTTTAAGACAACTGCTATTTTAATCATTATTTTATCCATTCTAATTTCATATTATTATAACAAGATTGTTATATTAGTTTAGCAAAGCATTTCTATTAATTTATCTTCTTCTTTTTTTAATTATCTGACTTCGATTAATTCACCGCCTCCTAATCGCTGCCTGATACTGCGGTAACAAGTTCAGCATATTCAAAGAATGGTAAGGAAATCTTTTTTTTTTTTTTTTTTTTTCAAAAAATACCCTCATCTCAAATTGTGCTTAGTAAGAAAAAGTTTCGGGAAATTTACATTAACTATTTTTATTAAAGCACGATAATTTAAAGGTATTTTCAAGATGAATGAAATAATATCTAGAAATTTCTTGGAATGGCCTCTGAAGTTCTTTTCATTTCGAATGACTTTATCTTTCCTGGTAAACTGTAACATTCAAAAACTGTTTGCCTAAATCGTGTTGAACCTGTTAAAGCACATTTATATGAAGCAATTTTTGTGGAATGAATCACTTCTGAAGTATTTTATGTATTTTCCCGTGCTTATCATTCTCAAATGGGAAGTACTTAAGTAATCATCTTTACTTTCTATGCGTAATACAATAAGAACAAAATGTCATATATTAAAAGGCGATGAATTCTTACATTTTATTTTTCGCTTATCCGCTTGTATTCGATTCCTGTTTAATCTGCAAGGAAATACATAATGAAATAATCTCTACAGACACAAATCTAAATAAAGTATCTATATGAGTAATCTAACAATGGTCAGATATTGTGATGCAGGCCTATCTATAAGATTTTATGGTATATTGTCGCGACTGGCGACCGACGCACACAAAGGAGGCAGATAGTGCAGGGTGGAGACTAAAGAGCTTGCCGAAATAGAGACAGATAAATGACCGGAAAGTTCGTCTTTCGTCTGGTGTTTTCTTGTGTGTTACAGAACATTCCAGAAATATCAATGGACGTATCGCCAGTTAGAGACAAGGTCGAATTGGAACTGAGAATCGTCGGCGTGCAGCTGTGTTTTGAAAGTGAACTCTTTGTTTTTGGTCAACGGCCTTGATTGTGTCTGTGTACGTTACGTAATTCTGCTACTGCAAGGGTTGGCCAAAGTGTATTTCTAGGGAAATGGAGAACAGTTTGAATTTCTGCAAATTGGACTTTTAATTCCACGAACCCAGAATGTTACAATATCATTTTCTTTTCAATTTTTTGGGGTATATTTATACTTACTAAGGAATCTGAGCCATTAAACTTCAAAGGATGCTTTAAATAAAATATTAGTTCTGAAAATGAATTATAAGATTTCTTTGCTGCGAAAACTAAATAGGATTTCAGAAAAATTCTTCATTCTTAATGCAGTTTATAGTAATATAAAGCAGAGCATTACTAGTAGTTAATTTTCTCAGACAGGCGGCCGTAATGATAGAATATTTAGTATATTTACATTTTACAAATGTATTTTTAGAAGACAGTTCAACTCGAAGGAAGTTTTGAGAATGGTTAATTTATGATGAACACACAAAAATGAAAAGGGTGATGAATACAGAACTATATTTACTTCAACATTTGTTAGTATGCGACACGAGCTTTAGTTTTAATACTGACCCATATCCACATATTACTTGAAAAATATTTATTTGTTCATAAAATTTATTTTAATAAATTCCGTTGAAATAGAGAATTTCAGCGAAAATCTTTTGAAACCTCTTCACATCATTTCCTGGAAGCACTAAGAAATAGAAAGAAATTTTGCAGTACAGCTTCTCATTCAACTGTACCATTTATGTCAAAACATTTATTATGAAATTAACCGAATTTAAGGTTAATTTTTAATGCTTTGTATGTTACAGTACTTTTGCTTTGAACTACTAAATTATTAATCTTTGTTTCTGGTGATGTCACACGAAAAGTAAGGAAGTTCAAAGCCAGCACACAAGCCCCACGTTTTTAAATATTTAGACTGCCAATCTTGTTCCCTCCTTTTATCCATAATGAAATATCTAATAGAAATCGTTGTACATAATTCTATCTAGTTTAACTTGAAGTAAATAAGAAATAACATATGTGAACATGAACGGTATTAAATATAGGTATATATTACAATGACGCAATAGATCGGAGCGTAGCAGCTCTAGTTACCGGCCAAGATATGATCTCGTTTGGCTCTCAACTACGTAGGTGTCGTACTTTTAAGTCCGGGTATTCTTCCAGTGTTTAACTCATTGGACTTTAGTGGAAGATAGGGGAAGCACAAAAGATTTTTAGATCGAAGTGCGAGAGCCGGCACTCTACGCTCCCCACATACACCACCACTACCCCCACCGCTGCCACCGCCGCCGTCACCTCGCCGCCACCACGTGAATGTAACACATTGCATATTTTTCTTATTCTCTTCATTAAATAATTTTGATGTTGCTACTGTTTAAACTATGCCATTTTAAATATTTAAAAACTCTGATAAAACATTTTGTATTTGTCAATCTATTCTGTTTACTTTCATATGTTTAATTTTTTTGGAAAGGTAAACTGAAAAACTCAATGCCAAAGCTGGATTTGAAACATGGGATCTCCAGCTTAGTCTACTCTATTGTCGCGAATCTTTTTTTCGACTGCCGGAGTACGCGCAAACATGGTTCGCGCGGTTTGTTTATACAAAAGAACTGATAGGCAGACAGTGTGGTAATAAAGAGCCAGCATAAGCAGATAAACATAGCGTCGGAGATAAAAGACTTGCCGACATAGATGTAGTTACGTTCTAGAACATTCGTGTTTTATCTGGGGACATGTTAAAGAATATTCTATAACAGTCTGGAATTCATGAATGTGTGTATAAAAGGAAGTGTATAAAAAGAGTCCGTCGTAAGCAGGAGAATAAACAGCTGTACAGATGTAGTAACAGGAGTGCTGTAAATAGATGTAATCAGAATGCTGTTGTTGTGGACATCGACCTTAGTAGATCGTGTTTGTGTTTGGGATGTAATTCTGCTGCTACGAAGTGCATTTCTACGCAAATAAAGAACATTTGAAATTTCTGCAAATTGGACTTTTAATTCAATGAACCCACAAAGTCCCACTATCTTTCGAAACCTTGTCTTACAAACGGCTGGTGTAAAAAATAGTTTCCGTTAAAGGTGTTCAGAATGCGATATTTTTCTCAGATAGCAATTTCTACCCATGAGAACCTCACACACACATGTACTATATATAGGTAATATTGTTTTATAGGTAAGTTTTATGAAATTTAATTTCTAAAGTTATATTTTTGCTTATATTATTTCAAACTAGGCTAAGGATGTTTAATTGGTTATCTAAAGTATGTGGAAGTTCAATCTGAAGTTTGTATCAGTAAATCAGCAAATCCTTCCATGGCAAGAAAACGCTATATGAATAACGGGGAAAAAATAACTACGAAAAAATACTAGTGTGTTAAATTAACCTTAAATTTCCCCTTTTTGTCTATATCTTATTATTTTCTGTATATACAAAGTTAAACGTAATTAACTCAGTAAAAAGACAAATGCACATTCTGCGTCACAGAGAACCTAAGTCACTCTATCATGCCATGTTATCGTTTGATTAAAATAATTGAGTATAAGGGAAAATTAAAACATCAGATTACTATTATTTTTTAAATGAATGATAATTTTCTTGCAGATACTCTTCTGACTGCTTAAGCATTGTCTTAGGAATACAGTTTTTGTATTACGTCACTCTCTCATACCTTTGCGTTTCTTTGTTCTTTCTTTTTTAATCTTACCTACCATGTACCTATAGAGAAACTATTGTATTACGCCAAAAAGTAAATTTTAAGAAACCTCTGATTAATAAATGAGTAGATACATAATAGGTAGATTGTGTGAATGTTTAGTGTGTGTCCGCAAGCAATATAAATTCAAAAACAAAAACGTATCAGTACCAAAGTTGGTACTTACGTTCCTCTAGCGACCTTTGTACCATATATGA
Source organism: Mantis religiosa (assembly GCA_030765055.1). Taxonomy (NCBI): domain Eukaryota; kingdom Metazoa; phylum Arthropoda; class Insecta; order Mantodea; family Mantidae; genus Mantis; species Mantis religiosa. Next base: position 102,923,422 of record CM060955.1, read on the forward strand.
TATCTCCGTAATTATTACTTTTTTTTTCTCGCTTGCGGATGCTAGAACATTGGGGAGCCGGTTGAATCGCATTGCCCTCACTTCGCGCAACACGCTCGTCACCTGGTTTTGCTTCTATCATCATTCACCAGGTGGCTACAGAAGAATAAAGTGACTGCGCCATGTTTCGCATGAATAAAGGTAAATATTCAATCAATTGTTATTTTAGGTTAAGTAATATGCTATTCTATATCTCAGATGCCTAATGCTTACTAGAAAAGCTTGCACATTATTAATATATAAATATGCGACAGGGAAACATCCAAGCAAACTCCAGCACAAAATTGTGTTTACATAAAGTAATTTGCCCGTCTCAGTAGCGTAGATGGTAGCATGTCTGCCTCTCGTTCAAGAGATCCCGAGTTCGAATCTCGGTCAGGAAAGTTACCTGGATAAAGTTTTCCCTTATCCTGAAAGACGAATGTCGGGTATCTCCAAGCTCCATGTACCCTGGACTCATTTGAGCGTCATTTCAGCCCTTTCATTCATCGTCTGATATGACAACGTTGGAGGACGTAAATTGCAACAGCAAAAAGTCTTTTTTTTTTTTTTTTTTTTTGTATTTTATAGAAATAGTTCTAAATGTTTACGGAAATGACATTTGTAATATCTACAGGAAATATAAAATCTATATATTGAATTTTCTGTGAATAAAGCTAGAACAATATTTTCATTCGGCTGAAATTTTTGTGTAACATATATTATGATAGACTATAAAACAAGAAATAAAGTAAATCTCTAAGATGAGAGTGGTATGAGACACCGAACCCCAGACCTCGCATCCATACAGGATCAGAGGCGGGATGATCGCACGGTACGTCCGCAGTTTCAGGCGGATGGGCATAGTGAATCGAAAGATGGGGTAGAGTTGCCTGAGTGCAGCGGTGGCCGAGGACCGCCTTTGCCCTGACATGCGGAGTGAAAGTGAGGCCGCGGTCCAGTTGGATTCCCAGGTATTTGGTGGTTCGAACCCTGGGGATTCTTCTCCGCCGTAACCGCAGGTTTCCATCTGAGCGCCAGCTACGGGTCTTAGCCAGCATGAGAGCGGAGCTCTTCTGCGGACTAATGGCCATCCTCCACTTCTCACTCCACCTGCCGATGGCGTGGAGCTGACGCTGTAGAGGGGGGAGACAGTAGCGGGCGTTCTTGTTGTGCGCCAGTATGAGGACATCGGCACCAGTCCTATAACCGGGACTTAAAAGTCGCACCCCCAGTGTGCCGCTTTCCGTGGCCAAGGACCAAAGCATGTTGCCTTAGCTCGCTACGCCACGGCGCAGGACTCCTGCGTCAGTTAAACTTCAGTGATAAATGTAGTGAAGGTTAATAATCACAATAAATACAGAGCGCTTCAAAACACAATTTTTTATAGAAACGGTTCTTTCTTTGCAGAGTCAACCATTTTAGAGCTGTTCTTTATTATTTGTTTGGGTTTTGTAAGGCGTATAATTTTTCCAAATGGTAACTCGTTGCTCATTTTCTCATATCTTATCTATGCAAAGAGAATGGAATTTAAAAGCCAACGTACAGGGACCGACTGTGAAATGTTTGATATCGTTTAAAGGCTTTTGCATTCTCATATTTCCTTGCAGCTATAAGGAAAGTAAGCAATAAGATAATTTGTACAAACGTTTAGCTCAAATAATATAAAGTAGATATTAGTGCGATGAATACGCGTTTATGATACTTTAGAAAATGTCCTGCATGTGCAACAAATCAAATGGTTTAAATTGTTTAATAACGGCATATCTAACCTAAAAAAAGTAGCCTTAAGTAAGCCGAGAAAGGTTGAATGCTATCGCCCCACTCCTTTATTCCACTAAAAGGTTAAAAATAACCACTCCATGATACTAGAATATTCTATGTAAATTCCCTTAATGCACCTTAGGCAAAAGACACTTAATGGTAATTAAAGATATAACATTTTACATCACATGCAATGACCCTCTCTGCCAAACTTTATGGTGTTCTTAATTAGAAGAACAAACAAAGTAAACAGGGGAAGAGGAAGAGAAAGCAATAAAAAGAAAAGTTCGGCAGCACGCGAGATTGTTACAGGTTTGCCGCAGCTTCTAGAATCGATTTCATAAATTTGTGGAGAATTTGCGTGTACTCGAACTTTCCCAAGTGTTGATGGCAGCTCAATTGCTGGAAACTTGCAACTTTGAAATTTTTAATTCCCTAGAGATAGGTTTGGCTGTTAACGAATTCGAGTTTAGCTCCCTGGTGCTTCAGAATTCAGAACAATGAATTGCTTTATGAATTTATTTCTTTACCTTATGGTTTTAAAAGTGTTTACTGTATCGTCTATGTACTCACAAAAAGTACATCACTTAACTAAAAAATGTCATCCCGGATTTCACCTGAAATATAAGGTTTGCTACTGCCTCAGTCACTTAAGTTTACTCCCTGCTCTATTCTTTTTGTACCTATAACCAGGTATACATATAATAAAACTCATCTATAATTTTCTCTGTAGATTATTATGAAATTGTGGGAATAATAATCATTTGTAGGAACTTGTTGGTAAGTAGTTAGGAAACCTCAGGTGAGTACAATACATTAAATTATTTTTTAATTCCTTACTCTTTGTGAAATTTGAATTATTCACGAAACAAAAACTTCTAAGGTGTCCTGAGTACGTATTCGTAGCAGTTGAAGGATGTTTATAAATATCAACGGATGGCTTCAGATTTCCAAAAATTCCAAGAAAAGTGCACTTAGAAAACAATAAAATAGAAGTCTAAGTTACGTCGAATTTTGTCCTCCAGTCAACGAACAGTATGCATAGTGTCACCAATCACATTGTTTCGTTGCTGCCGCAGGCGCGTTTGGCCGCGTTAACGAGCGCTGGGCGCTTGCCGAAAGAGACAGCAACGGGGAGAAAAAGAGACAGTGAACCTCACCCTGACCGAAATTTGAACTCAGGACCTCCTGAACGTGAGGCAGATGCGCTACCACCACGTCCCCTCGGCGCTGCATGGCAGGATATGTTCTGACTAAAACCCCTTCAGTAGGTATGTCTCCATCTACAGGACAAGTGGGGCATTTTTGGACCACAGTTGAGTGAGCTACCAGTTTATTGGTCTGTCTGGGAGTTTCCAATTGATAAAGTATAAAGACCCTACCCTCTTCCCTGTCATGACTCCTTGGGATGGCCATCCTCTGTCTCCTTTCGCCTCATCCTTCCCCCGGAGATGACCCTCTTGGGGCATAGGTACAACAGATTAAGACAGGTCGCAGTACCTAATCCTCTACGTAGCATAATCCAATCCAAAACTTTAATTACTCACCAAGGAGCAATAAAACATAAGTTAAGAGCTTGTCCAGTGTTATTAAAACGGTTTAAATACTTTTTTCATCCTACTGAAATTAATTCAGTTGTCCAGGATAACAGCAGTTTATATGTCAGTGTTAAATATTTTGTCAAGAGAATTTTTACTCTGTAATGTCCACTGTTTTATTTGCAAATTACAGCCAACGATATCGATATTTTCTGCTTTGAGGTTATGGCGTTAAAATTAGCGATTGTTACTGCAGCCACAAAAATTGTGTTATTGATCCAATAGCAACTTAAACAAAATGAGCCGGCTAATCACGTGAACATCCCTCCGCTCATATAGGAACCACAAACATGCGGATTGTTCCAACTTTCTGGAACATATGAATACAAGCCTCTCATCTATACTACATGTCAGGTAATAACAGTTTTTGTTTGTGAAAACAAGAGCGACATTCTGCTACTGAAATGACCAAAATGTGATTTTCCATAAATATTTTGACAACCTCTGGGCAACGGAATGGTCAGATCTATATCCATTGGAGAATCTTCTGTGCCCGTTGTGTTGTAGCTATAAAATTATTTGAAGGTCTATTGTTTAGAATTATTATTAAGTCAGAAGTAGTTAATATGGTCACAGGATTGGTATGTTACCGTCCTCCGGGGTCTAGGAGTATTATCCCTGCGTGGTTCTCAAGGTTGCGGCTTCAGAGCCCGCGGTGGGTCACGGATTTTTTTAAGCTAAGAATCCTTAGCATGGCTTTCTCCGGAAGGGAAGTAAAGCCTGTGGTCTCGTGTCACACATTACCGTAAACAAGAGTCTAAAGTTTCGTATAATAGCCAGTGAGCAAACTTAAGAGGTCTTTGACGCTGAGAACCATAGCCTTTCAACAGAATCCATAAATAATAAAAGGTCAGAACTTAAAAAAAGGCTAAAATCAATGTTTCTAGGAATGGCTGCGTTATTTCCGTCATCCCTTCACGCTTCAATAATACATATGTATGTTTTAACCTGTGGCCACAACTCCTGTACAGAATAATTTACTGTATATTATCTAATAATTATATCGACCATCTCGCCGCCTACCGACTGCAATTACAAGTTCTCTTAGCCATTGCGAGCCGTCTAGCTACTCTCAAAGATTCGCTCAGGCCGGTTCTAGTTGTTTGGTTCCTGAAGGCTCACTTTGTTTTCAGACTATGTATAAAAAGCCGATAGGCCGCCAGTCTACTCGTCGGCGTTGTCGAGTCGAACAAAGGGTGAATATTTGTTTCGGTATAACTGAGTTGTGAGTCTGCAATTAAATTGTGATTCATTTCGATACATGCAGTTTTGCTATGTTCTGAGTGTGAACAGCAGTGTCGTAAGGACATTTGATACGTCTAAGTGTTGCATAAACTGGTATCCTCGTTTTTTGCAATACAGTGTTAGTAAAGACCTTGTACGAAGTAACACTGTATTTATTACGTACTAAATATCGAAATATGAATGGACCATCAAATTCGTAAGTTGATTCTTACCACTTTTAAGCACTTTGTATTTAATATGATTAATTGATATCATTATGGAAGATCTTGCATTGATAAGACATTTTAAGCAAATCATTGAAAAAAATATAGCTTACTTAAAAAAAAAATACCTAAATAAGCAATAAAAAGGTTTGCATAGAGTGAAAGGAAATCTGTTATACAACAAAGAGGTTTAAAGCGCTACTTAATGTAAGTCATATAGGGATTGTATACTTATTTATAATTAGATTAGCAAATGAACATTATATTGAAAGGGTAGAACCAGACTGAAACATTCAATGTCATAGCCGGGATTTGAATCACGGATCTTCTGGTCTCCGTCCAGCCGCTCTAAATCATTGAGTTACTATGGCCAACATGCCAATATGACATTAGTCAGTTGGAGAATTTAATTTCATATCGGCACGTTGGCCATAGTAGCTCAATGGTTAGAGCGGCTGGACGGAGACCAGAAGATCCATGGTTCAAATCCCAGCTATAGCATTGAATTTTTCAGTATGGCTGTACCCTTTCATAGTGCATCCTGCACACGGCTAGTGTGAAAGAACAATTAATTTACATTAATTGTTCCTAATAGTGGCCCGATATATAAAGCCCGGGCCTTAAAGTACTTACGGCATAGTAAGACGCCATTAAGTTAGTTGTCTCATGTGTTTATGAGAACTCCTAGTGGTTTGCCGGGAAAAGCACGAGTCAGTTGGAGAATTTAATGTCATGTTGACAGGTTGGCCGTAGTAGCTGAAGGCTAGAGCGGCTGGACGGAGACCAGAAGATTCCTGGTTCAAATCCCGGCTATGGCATTGAATTTTTCAGTCTGACTCTACGTTTCCACAATTTAGCCTACACATAGCCAGTGTGAAAGAACAATTTATTTCCATTAATTGACCTAATGTAAGGGTCGAGTCTCGGGCCTCACAATAAATAAAGAATAAATTAACATTTTTTCTTTATTTCTCAACATGATATCCAGAAAGGCTAATTCATGTCATATCGGTGTTCCAATTCAATTAAACCATCTCTGTAGTGTGATTTGTCATGTTCCTCACAATAGCTGTTTACCGCATCAATGACCTCCTCTCTCCTTTTTTTTTTTTTTTTTTTTTTTTTTTACGTCCTCCTACGTTAAGTCATATCAGACGATGAATGAAACGGGTGAAATGATGCTCAAATGTTCACGGGGACCATGGAGCTTAGAGTTACCTGTCATTCGTCTTTTAGGATCAGGGAAAACCCCAGAGAAAACCTTATCCAAGTAACTCACCCTGACAGAGATTCGAACTCGGGACCTCTTGAACGCAAGGCAGACACACTACCGTCTACGCTACAGACGGCAATGTCCACTTCGTTGCAAAGAAATCTCCGTCATCCAAGAAACTTCTTGAGGCTCCGGAACAGATGGGAGTCACTGGGTGCTAGACCTGGTGGTGGATGTGTTGGATGTGGATGTTGAAGCTATTCGAACTTTATTTGGCACATTTTTTCCCATTACAATAACTAAATTACGGGCAGAGCATTGTCGTGAAGAAGCAATGTTTGCCAAATGAGGTCTTTTTTCTTTTCAGCTCTTCACTCAAACGTTGAAGTAAGCTTGCGTAGTAGTCACCACTGATACTTCTACTCTTTCCCAAGTATTCAATAAACAATAGTTCCACATTACAAAATCCTTGAGGATCCCACAAAACCCTCGTCATGACTTTGATATCTGACAAAATTGACTTTATTCTATTTGGAGTTGGTTCACCTGGCGCAATCCACTGCTTTGACTGTGATTTACTTTCTGGAGTTTAGTGATGCATTCAACTTTTACCCATGGTAATAGGCGTCTTAAAAATTTACTAGGACTTTTACGGTAGAGCTTGAAATTGTTAACAGACACAGTTTTTCTTGCAACTTTTGATCAGATGTCAACAAATGCGGCACCCATCCCGTACATACCTTGCGAAAGCCCAAAATATCATTTAAAATTTTACCTACACTTAGTTTTGATATGTTTACAGCTTCTGCTATTCAAACAAATTTAATCTCCAGTCTTCCGGTACTGAAAGGTGAATTTTTTCAATTATCTCTGAAGTTGTGACTTCCACAGGGTGTCCAGAGCAAGGCTCATTTCTAGTTCTCGTACGTCCCATTTTAAACTCTACAATCCATCTTGTAATCAATGCATATGAAGGGGCAGAGACTTTCAACTTATTGTCCATTTCCTCCTTGAATTTTTTAGGCATTTCAAGTGGAAGTATTTAATCACTGCTGGTTTTACCAAAACCTCTACCTGCACTTGTCTACCTTGAAACCTCTACACTTGTCTTGTACAAGGAGGGACGTACGTGAAAATGTTCAATCTAATTCTTTTTTATTATTTTGTAAAATAGTATATAGCGTTAGCTATCAAACACCAAAAGATTTTGACTCTACGTAGTGTGTATGTACCTTTAAAATATTAAATGCCCTAGTGTTGCATAGTAGCATAGTAGCAACACATAGTCTTCCATCAGCTGTCTTGGAATCTATAAAGCCCACCTACCAATTCTTATCACACCCAGACTAGCTAAAAGAATGTCTCTAATGGGAGACACAAAAGCCAAGTGAAATCATCATCAGTTTGATATGGAAAAGGTGTCCCAAAACATTATTTGTGTCTTCCTAGTGGTGAAAATTGCTACATTTGATGCTGCAATAGTGTTTAATGATGACAATGTTGGCAGAAAGAAAGTTATGCATCAGTTAGGGTATCAACCTGGTGTGTTTATGGAAACAATTTTGAAGAGTATCGACAACATTCGCATCGCTGGTGCAGAAAGGGCTATGAAATTAATGCAGGAAGGAGCAAGACAGAAGAGGAATTTAAAAAGAAAGGCTGAAAAAGACCAGAATGAGTATACAGACTATGAATATGGGAAGTTCTGACTTAAAATTAAAATGCAAACTGAATAGTACTTATTGTGTTTATAATTACCTTTCCCGTAACTTTCAATTTCTACAACTTCAACCCATTTCTCTCTCAAACTACTTCATCTACAGTGATGCAATTTATCACACAGCTTTCTTATGCCATAATGAACATTTTGTTGGTTCTAGAATTAAAGATTAAGCTCTAGATGGAATTTGATGATACAAAATATATGAAATTATTTTAACTTTTAAAGGATGCATATGATTAACATATTTTTTAAATTCTATACAGCTTCAATAAGAAATCTAAATCCAAAAAAATTAATTACTAGTGTGTTTTAATATAACATACAACATTTCAGAAATATAGCATATGTGAATGTTGAAAAAAAAATGGGCTTAAGTTTGTAAATATCTCTGCATATAGAAAAAAAATATGTAGCATTAGTTTCAAACAATGGAACATTATGAAGAAAATTTTGCGTATTATCTGTATTATCTTAAATGAGTATACTAAGTTTCACTTTTCTAGCTTGAAAACTTTGGATGTTATGGTTATTTATGTAAGACCCTGAATATTTGAATACGCCCCCCCTTATACTTCTGTCATTCAAAACCTAGACAAGCCATTGACCTGAAACTATAGATACAAGTTAGCCTATAGTTAACCTAAATGACGTTTTCCGTCAAACAGGCCCAGTGAGGAACTATGTGAGGGCCGTAACTTAACAGCCGGCCCTCGTATAAGAGTTCATCAAATTGGAAGTAACGTGTAAATAAAAGGAAGAAAAATACTATATCAGATTACTCCTAAAAGTGCTTAGAGAATATTTTTAGGATAATGAAGTGTATCATATCTTTAATTTTCTGGCAGTATCCTCTGAAGTCCTCTTTCTGAACAACTATTTCAAAACTGATATACTATAAGGCACAGAGAAGACTTTATTATACAATAATGAAGATGTGTTGAAGGATACGAGACTGTTCATAATATTTTTATGGAGTTACCATTTTAAGGTATTTTCTTTATTTTTGTTTTTAATTTTCAACTATTTATACACTTTTCTCAAATAGGAATCATTAATCTCTTTTCTGTTTTTTGTCCATATAAATAGAATGAAGTTTAGAACTAATTAGATAGGAAAGGCTCATAAAATCCAAAAATGACTACGTTTTCTGCATACCTGCATAATGGCTACCATAAATGCCTAATATGACACTTTATTCTAAGGTATAGGTTTATTAACACTAAATGGAGAGATAGGAAAATTTGTAAGAATAGTTTGAGTAACGGGAAGCAAATATTTTAAGTGTAATACGCCGCATTCTTTTGTTCAGAACTAAATTGTGGTTTCCAGTGAATTCTTGTACATTTTGAACCTTTAGTTCAGCCTATTCCGACTAAGCTGTATTACCCTAAAGGGCAGCATGAACTGTTAATTACCACCATAAGCCATCTGTAAGCCAGAATATCCATGTTTAATAAAGAGAAAATGTAATGTTTCCGTCCCACATTTCCTTCTGAAAGCGGAAACGCTGAGGGAGGCAGCTTTAACGAAGAAGATTTACAAGGGATCACACTTCCCTCTGGCATTACCCAAATGTGTTTCTCTGGCCTTTTTCTGCTTTTGATGTTCGGTCAATTAACCGGGTTGCACAATATGGAATCTTTTTCACAAAGCAAGCGGAGAGCGTAACCATTTCCCGTCGCCCTTGGGGCAAGAATTTGATTTTCGATGGCCCTTTAACTCAGATCAAAGGCTATCAACAAATTCCTTTCATCAAATCCATGCAAACATTATCATCTTAACAAAAGAATGCGGCTCTTCTGCTCTATTTAATTTGTGTTCAGTGAAATTTTAATTTCTGTTTGACTTTTAATTATAAACAATAAACCCAACGTGTTTATTGCTTGCATTTAGTGTTGGAGCGAGTTTGTAGATCTAACACCTAGTTATGTCGCTTCGCTTAAAGTTAAGAGGTTTCCGAAAACTATTCTAGAAAAGTATACTTACTCTCTGCTTCACCTTATCTATCACTCTATCAAAAACCTTAGCCCATATACGGCTAGTGTTTAAAATAATAAGAGTTATATGATGAAGCCTGGGACTCAAGAACTTACGATAGTAAGTCGCCAAACGGTGTATCTCGGATACGAGAGCCCCTAGTGGGAAAATACGAGTCAATTGGAGAATTTAACCCCTTAACGTAAAAGCCCCAGTAAACTCGTGTTTATAATTTTTCAGGAATAATTACTTCCGAAGTATACTCGGGTGACTGGCTTCGCAACTGGAAATTAGTTTAAAACCCGAAGAAGCCCACGACTGGACATTGAAGATCTGAGTGTCTGACCTTCGATCTCAAGCCAGATCAGGGCTAGGCCCTTTACTGGCAGTGGAGAGTTTTGTAAGGAAGGATAATATGCGGCAGAAGTTGAGGTTGAAGTTATATATGTCATCTGATGTGTTATTTTATGTGCCTAGAAGCAGTTTAAAACGCGAATTCTCTCGTTATCTTGCAGTTTATTAAATTTTCCGTTAGATTTCGTGCTAAACTCACTGCTTTGATAGTTGTAAGTGTGCCAACAGATGTCTCCGATTCAGGCACTAGTTTACTTCCGCGTGTTTTTCGATGTTAAATGTCTTTTATAGTGCCCGGTTCTGTGTGCTTTATAGAAATAGAGAGTGACAAAATTTATAATTTTGAACTTAGTGAAACTGAAATTTCCAATGAAAGCTACGTAGGCACTTCAGAAGAAGGAAGTGACTTTTCCAGCTCATCGGAAGGTGATATTGCAGCTGAGCAAATCATTGCAGAACACCAGAGGGAGGAATTTTCTCCAAAAGCAGTGGGTAGGCCATCAGCTAAATGAAATCATACGCAAATTGTTGGCTGACATTTTCCATAAATAATCCCGCCCAATGAATAGAAGAATAATCCAACACGTATATGTAGAATGTGCAGGTGTGTGTGCGTGTGTGCGCGTGCGTGCGTGCGTGTGCGTGTGTGTGTGTGTGTGTGTGTGTGTGTGTGTGTGTGTGTGTGTGTGTGTGTGTGTGTGTGTGCTAGGTGCAAGACAATACGAAGGTAATCTAAATATATGTGCACTGACTGTAGCATATCTTTGTGTGTTGATCCATTCTTACAGTTTTTCATACAGCAACAAACATATAAAATACTAAATAATAAAGTATGATTTATAACATACGAGGGCTGTTCAATAAAGAATGATCACAATTTTTTTGAGAACGTACCTTTACTCATCCTCATAATGTTGATGGTCCATCTCAAATCAATCTCCCCTGAATGCGATGCACTTGTCCCAGCGTTTCTGCCAGTCTTCAAAGACATACTGAAAAACATTTTTGAGTGATCCTTCCAAATCGCCTTCGCAGCCTTCACCACTGCTTCTGATAATGGATAATGCCACCCACGAAGGCGTTTCTTCAAGTTAGGAAATAGAAAAATGTCACATGGGGCTAAATCCGGACTATAGGGAGAGGGAGGGATGCACTTCACGTTGATTTTTGCAAGATATTCAGCAACAACATGGTCGCGCATTATCGTGATACAGCATCTAGTCTACTTCACATAAATGTGGCCTTCTGCGCCCGATATGGACTTGCAATGTTTTCAGGACATCCCTGTAGTACTGTCCAGTTACTGATGTGCGTACAGGTACAACATGCTGATAAATAGTTCCATGAATATCAAGGAATGAGATGACCATAACTTTCCCATTAGAAGCAACCACTTTGTATTTTTGGGGGTTGTGATGAAGGAGATTTCCATACTGAGCTTTGCTGTTTGCTCTCAGGTTTAAAATGATGTAGCCAAGTTTCATCAGCAGTGATTACGTTTGAAAGAAATTCCTGATCTTCCTCTTAACCTCAACTTTAACTGCATGCAGACCTGCATGCGAATGTCGTTTTGTTCGGGAATCAACAGTCTTGGAACCCATCGCGCACAAACACAACTCATGTGTAATGCGTCTGTCACCAACGTGTCTGTGGCACCCAATGAAATGTTCAGTGTTTCCGAAAGTGATCTTAAGGTAATTTGCCGATCATCTCTCACAATGTTAGCAGCAGTGTTGATGTTTTGTTCCGTAAGAGCAGTAACTGGAGCACCGGGTCCACGTTCCTTTGAAATTGATTTTCTCCCCTCTTTAAACATGTTAAACCACCTTCGAGCTGTGCTGTAGGGAACCACAGACTCTCCATAGGTCTTCTGTAATATTGTATAGGCCTCAACTGAAGATTTGCTGAGATGAAAGCAGAATTTCAAGGCCGCATATTGTTCCTCGCGTGTTACCTGCATTGCAGCGGTAGGCGATACTGAACATGTCTGAACTCGCCTGGTTCTCACAGGCGGGAACTAGAAGTACCAACAATGAGATTACTACCGCACGTTTGTTTCACATTAAGCTAACAGAATATAGTAAGATTGAATTTTAGTGCGAAAAATTATGACCGTAACAAAATTATGATCATTCTTTATTGAACAGCCCTCGTAGATTAGTAACTCATCTCTGTTGCTTTATGCTGCAGTACCTAATATAAACTTGTTTTATGCATTAGTTTATAAAAGAAAGCATACTAAGTAACGAGTATACTCGGGATTTAAATCTGGAGGCTATAAAGGCACAAAAGTCTTTTTTGTTATGGTCGTAAAAATTGTTCTATTGTGAATATTATTGTATCTTTATTGACAGTAAACATTTTGGTAAAAGAGGAACATACTTTTGAAAATAATAGGTATGCTAGGAGGTTAATTTCATGACGGGAAATTGGTCATGGTAGCTCAATGTGTTAGAGTGGCTGGACGGAAACCAGGAGATCCGTGGTTCAAATCCCGGCCATGGCATGAATTTTTCATGTTGACAGAGTAGAGTATTTCAGTTCTAATATGTGAGCATAAATGTCATAAAATCAATTATGAGTCAGTTATGAAACTCCGTTTTACGCATACATGACAGTGTGCTAAAAAAGGACTCCCTATGTGAATATGCACGAAACATATGAAACAATATATAATGTGAGAACATTCCAATATTATTATTATGAGAGTTGGGACAGGATTTCTATGTTGGAAGCACAAATCCTTGACTTCTCGTATAAGGTTTTGCGGCTATCAGTTTCCTCTGGTCACCAATTGTATCATCTTATTTTAAATGAGAGTCATGAGACTTCTGGTTTTCAGGTGTGGTTCGGAATAAAGTTTCGGAGACGTCAAATTTTGTAACAAATAATTTAATTGTATTATCTGGATTACATTTTACTTGAACTTCCTTTCCTGGTCAATTGCAGGTTACCTCCAGCATATCGATAAATTCTTACTTTTTAAATAAAAAACAGTTCCAATTATTACATATACTTTCTTGATCCTGCACGACTATTCATCACTCCCCAGATTACAGAACATATCTACCAAGATTATTGATTTTCCGGTATTATCGTTACCCCTATATTAATTTTGTGATTGGCCGATTTAATACTACGTCACTACATTACACCATACAATTATTACTACGGCCAAACACAAAATTACATATATTGTTACACACTTGTTTTTATAAATTTATAAATTTTTCACACCTTTTCTAAATATTAATCGAAACTACTGTTACAGGGTAGTCAGTAGGACCAAGCTCAAGAGAGACGTTCCTGTCACCATTGTAAACCGGCTGTGGACACGATATGGAATTAGAAAAGTGGTATTGTCTGTATACATTTTTTTTCCCTGTCAAATGGGTATGTTTGAACAACACACAAATGAAATGTAAACTAATTGCTAAACTGATGTTAAGTTTCACCATCTTGAAACAAAATTTTATTGTGGGTGGCACACAGTTCCACGTTGGGACGCCAATTTGAAGCTAATTTATTTAACAAAGGCGCACAAAGCTCCACGTTTTGGCTACAATTTGAAGCAATTTTGTTTAGCTCAGGGTATAAGCAATGAGTTTTCTCACAGGGTATGCGTGGGTATGGATGAGAAGGATAGTTTAATGACACTGGAATGCCCGTTTCAAACTTATTTATTGACGGCTTCTTTTTCTCAGAACATCGAACTTGAAGTTGCCGACCAAGGATTACCAATACATCACTGTATAGAGAGACTCAAGGTGGAATCTTATTACTCGATAAACTTAATTCGTTCTTCACGTACATATAAACCGACAAATATCTTCTCTCACCTCTTTTGGTCTGTACTCAACCAAGACAGAAGAAGTGGACCGCCCTAATCGGCTCCACGCCGTGGACTTTCTTAGTGGCTTGCCAGCCACGAACTGACTGAATGACCACAGATGCACGTGGGTGTATCACTTTCACTTTCTGAAAGCCCTCTTTTCAACCAAAGATTCATTTGTGGCTGTTTTGTCATGCCATTATGAATGGTACAAAGAATACCCTATTCAACAAGTCAAATGCCATCCTTTATATATCTGCTAAGGACACTGTTTCTTACGTTTCTTTTGTTAAAACAACTTATTCACCCACAACTGCTATTCGACCCAACTGCCCTTGCACGTGTTGTAAAGTCTGTATAGCCAACGTGTGTGCAGTTCCCAGTCAAAGGGACCTCAAAGAACTTGACCTTTCCGCCCACTAATGACCGTCATAAATCTATCTGCACACTTCAGAAATGGAACACTGACGTTGGGGACCAATAGAAACCCTGATTTTCTCGAAATGACAGTTGCATGTCTACTCCGCGTGGAGTCTCAGTTGTCAAAGTTCCAACTTCCAGTTGTTCTGTTTCATTAGGTGCAAGACGGTGATGTTAAAATGTTGCAACATTGTAGAGGGGACCGTCAGGAGGAGGGTCCATGTTGTAAAACGATTATGAGGGTTTCTCAAAGAAAGCGGCCGCCGTGCACTTGCGTTGAGTAGACAGACTTTAACAAAGAATCAACATTCCTTTGAAATCCATCATGATTCTTTACTTATGGCAATCCTTAATTTCGGTATCAATCTTTAAAAAAAAATCTAAATTGAGTTTTTATTTATAGACGCTCTTGCCTGAAGGGTAGGAATTTTTCCACATCAGTGATTATTTCCTAAACTCCCCTGAAAATGTAAAACTGTGAATTTAAAGATAGCCCAAAGATGATACAAACAAAAATCGAGATGGTGGTTAATATACCGAAAGTAAAGCCCAGATGTTATAGGTTACATATATTCGGCCTGGGGGGGGGGAAGTTACCCAGAATAATTAGCTGATATAATAATGGTTTAGAGTAAGTAGAGAGTCATTTGAATGCATCACAAATTTTGATGCGTCTGAATCACAACCTTAGCTATTACAAATAACACAAAGGTTCGTTTTTCGTTTGCTTTTTTCCCCACGCCTGTAGAATATTAGCAAAACGACATGCTGCTCGCTCTAGCGTAACTTTGTGTTAATGCGATGACAACACACAACAACACAGTCGATGGCTACTTTTTTCATGGTAGACAGCCAACATGATACCCACTTGGTTGTTTTCGTTACCAAACCGCTCTCCCCCTTTGGCCTAGCCTGTTATGACGGTTCTCTTCGTTTTGTTGTCAACGACAGAGAACAAAAGCTGAACCAGCAACTAAGAGGCGCGGCACATGGTCCCTTCAGATTACATCCGGTCACCAAGCTATCCTCGCTTGTCATGTCCATTTATTCTTTTAATGCAGTTGTGCAACCAGATACACATTGTGTTATTTTCTGATTTAAAATAAACGTGTACACAAGTAGCATAATTAAAAGTACATGTGATTCTAAACTTGACATCTGCCACTCGTGAAAAAATAGAACTAAATAGCTGAGAGCTACACAAAAAAAAGTCCGGAGTTCGAATGCTGTTTCAGGTGAGTTATCTGGACAAAGCTTTTCCTATCTTTTTCTTATTCTGAAAAGATAAATGTCGGGTAACTCTAAGCTCTATATACCCTGGGCTCTTTTGTGTATCATTTCACACATTTCATTCATCGTCCGATACCATAAATTTGGGACACGTAAATTAAAAAAAGTTGTAAAAATAGACAAAACATCATACTTAGCTATTTGTGCCTAAATTAATAAAGATTTCTATTTAATTCAATATAAATATATAATTTAGTAAAACAGGTAAATTATTTTAAAGGAAGAAATGAGTGAGCCTAGGGTCCACAGAGCTCAGAGTTACCAGACATTCCTCTTTCAGGATAAGGTAAACCCCTGGAAAAATCCTTATTCAGATAACCCACGCTGATCGAGATTCGAATACAGGACCACTTGAACGTGAGGCAGACATGCTATCCTCTACACCATCGAAACGGACACTTATAAGATTAATACTTTTATAAATAAATGGCACGTAGGTAAATATATAATAGCTATAAATGGCCTCCATGTGACAAGATCAATACGTAGTACGAGAAGCATGACTTACAAGGAGTCATTAGCTAGGCACTTTTAAGTGTGGAGGAAAAACAATTATAGCTAAGACAATTGACATGCTAATACACATAACTATTAACTTAAGCATTAGCTTCAAATGCACACAATGTCAGTTTGCAAAATTTGAAAGAGAAAAAAAGAATAGCAAGCGAAAGAGTGAAAATTTGTGTTTCAAATACGAACAGAAACTTAGGAACTTTGGTAGCTATTAAGAAGGCAGGCTTACGTTGACAAAAGATTGTCCATTTCCAAAGTTCGTGTTTTTCGTATTTACATTACTATAATCTTACAATAGTCTTTTATAGAACAATTTTACTGCGAGAGATTATCAGCAGTTACAGTTTGTCGTGTTAAGATTCAAAACCAGTTTATTATATGTTCTCAGTAGCTCACTTAAAATTATGTTTTTCTTAAATCCATTAAATTTGTCAGTCAATTTAGATGGTTATGTCTGTTTCCACATTTGCATATTGCAACCTACATCAAATGTTTCGTACTGCAAGTTGAAGTTTGCTAAAATTAGCCATTTCAAAATCGAGCATCCATTACTAACCAAACTTTTGAAGGACACAAAATCTTAAATTTGAAACAAAGTAATGGCCTTATTTATTTTTACTTATGTCAAGAAACATTTCAAATTTTAAATCCACATTTCAATCTAACTATAAATTTTTAGTTGCCAGGAGGTCACTATACATGTGTGTGTGTGTGTTTGTGTGTTTGTTTGTGTGTGTGTGTTTTTATTAAAATCGATTTGTATGAATGTGTAATCTCTCAAACCACTAGACTGATTTGATAGTTTTCACACTGAAAAGCACTTAATTGGGAAAGACAATGCTGCAAAATATTTTCTAACCCTTTTAACGGCAGAGCCTTATATTGAAAGAATTTAATTCAAGTTATAAAGTTTCACTCCCAATACAGTTAATATTAAAGAATGCATTAGTATTGGGAATATTCTTAATGAGTTCCAGTGCAAAAGAGCAAGTTAAAAGATTTAACATTATCTCTAAAATTGAGTTATTGCAGGGGGTTATATGCTGTGATATCTGCTATTTATTGACTCTTTGTCATACAAGGTATAGATAGTTTTGTCAGAAACTGTACTAACACACTTTACATTAAAATGTTATTTGATAAGATTTGATACAAATATATGTGCGAACAGAGGTTACCACGTTGTGGCTACAGTTTGAAGCAAATAGTGTTTAGCTCAGGGTAAAGCAATGAGGTTTATCACAGGGTATGCGTGGATATGTGTGAGAAGGATAGTTTTAATGACACTGGAATACCCGTTTCAAACTGGTTTAATGACTGCTTCTTTTACCCGAACATCAAACTTGAAGTTGCAGACCAAGGGTTGCCAATATCACTGTTTAGAGTTACTGTTTATGAGATTTTTATTACTCGATAAAACTTAATTCGTTCTTCAGTATATATGAACCGACAAATATCTTCTCTCATCATTTCTGGTCTGCCCTCGACCAAGACAGAACAAGAGGACTGCCCTAATCGGCTCCAAGCTACTATCTGAATTTCCTTACTGGTCAAAGATGCGCGTGGGGGTGTTTTACTTTCAGTTTCTTGAAGCCCATTATTCAACTAAAGATTTCCTTTGTGACTATTTTGTCATTGTCCTTATTATTAAGGGTCCGAAGAATACCTTTACAAACAAATCCAAGTGCTATCCATCCAGGATTCTTACTAAGAAAATCCTTTTTCTCCCGTGTGTTTTTTTAACAACTCAAAAAACTCTGTTGCTATTCAACTCAACTGCACCTGCACGCGTTCCACAAAAATATACATTACTTTGAAATCCATTACGATTCTTTATACATCGCATCCCTTAATTTCTGTATCGGATTGATATAATACTATAATATTTAATGAAATACAAACAAACCTGGTGATTTTGTTGCTGCACTTGCACTTATTAAACTATATATTATATCTATTCCTGTCCTGCTCCATGGCGTAGCGGGCTAAGGCAGTGTACCTTGGTCTCTGGTTATGGAAAGCGGCCCGGGTTCGATCCCACCCATGGAGTGCGGATCTTAACTCCCGGATATAGAACCGGTGCCTACTCAGCATCCTGAGGACTGTAAGAAGCTTACGCTAGGTAACCGGCCTTGGTTACGAAAACCAACATTACTCCTGGTGGATGCTGAGATACTGACCACATCTCCTCCCCGTATCGGTTGGATGATCCCTCACCTCTGCGGTGCGTAAGTGGGCGTGAGGCCAGCAGTCGGTTTTGGTAGGCCCCTTCTTAGCGCTGTCCTGTCAGGGTTTATTATTTTTTTTATCTGTTCCTGGTGAGGTGATCTTGTACATTGGAACATATAACAACTATATTTGAATTTATTTTAACTTCTAAAAGGCAGTCCAATATGTATATCGTGGGCAGTGTATCTCCAGTTATATAAAAGGTGCTTTACATTTAGGATTTACATATCGTCTAATTTCTCTTCACTTCCTTGAACCATTTTAAGTGAGTATTTTTGGTATATTTTCAATGAAATGTAATGGACATAGATAATAAGCTACTCTCAAACTTGCAAACCTCCGTAGAGGAAGTTGTACATTCATATTTGTGGCGTGGTGGGAAGAGGGAGCCTGAACAGCCCTCAAACATTGAGCTTTCGGAGACTTTTGGAATTCTTTACTTATGGCCCACTAAACCCTTATAAAAGTTATAGTTGTTTCTTTATTTACTAGTTCATTCATTAAGTTTCCAGATATTTAAGATTGTTAATTAAACTATGTTCATTATAAGGGATACCGTTGAACCTAGTTGGTGTTCCAACATTTCTCCATCTGTCCATCCCAGCTCTTCTATTGTCAGGCCAAGCACTGCCAGAGTTGAAATGAGCAATCTAGTAGTGGCATCGTGCAATTAGCATGTCTGTGAATGCTGTTCCACAACTAATTAATAATTTCAGTGATGCTGCCACTGCTAGTACCTTCAATTTAACATACAATTTCAAACCCTTTCCGACCAAGAGCCAAAAATAACCTTTCAGTAAATATAACTGGCAGACAAAAGCTTGCTACATGAAACAGTCTGATATATCGTATTATGTTCACGTAGCCTTTTTCCTACTATACTTTATATATATCTTTATGAATAAAATACTCAAATATTGAGGATTTTTATCACTTAATCCAGATAAAAGTTAGTATAATGTTGCAATACATGCTTCATTAAACTTTTACAGAGTAGCAGCTAAATGTCTATAAAATCACCATGTGCTGTATTTGCTTTTTTCCCTGTAAAATTTATTCTGTAACATTGAATGGTAAAACGAAAAAAAAAAAAAAAAAAAATGTTGCCTTACCTTAAAAAGATGATGATGACGATAGCTGAAATAATATTAGCAAGAACAACTTTTACTGTTACATTTGCATACATTTTTTATGCTTGTGATTTCCAGGTGGACAAATTATAAAAAATTAATTCAGAATTAAGGGATATTACAGACTACACAAACTATTGCCAGAAAGTTTAACAAAGACAATATAAAGGGCAATTTGAGGTAGAGAACTTTCTTAAAAACTTCCAGGTCGAAACACTGGAAGAAAATAAACTAGTAATTTTTCTATCCTACAAGAAATATAATCCATTTCTGGCACTCATGAAATTTGAAATTACAAAATAAATATTCAGTGCCATAGCCAGGATATGAACCACGGATTTTCTGGTTGCCGTCCAGCCGCTCTACCCCTTGAGCTACTATGGCCAACGTGTCGACATGACATTGAATTCTCCAACTGACTCGTGTTTTTCCCGGTAAACCACTTAGGAGTTCTCATAAAAAAATGAGACAATTACCTTAATGGTGAGTTATAACGTGTAAGTACTTTAAGGCCCGGACTTTATAGTTAACTATTTTTAGGTCAATTAATGGAAATTAATGGATGGCAACCAGAAGATCCGTGGTTCAAATCCCTGCTATGGCATTGAATTTTTCAGTCTTGACTATATTTCCGTGCAGTGTTTGTCATAAATCATTAAGGGTATGCAGTATCTATTGTAATATCTAAGCAATTTCAAATGTGTGCCAAGGGCTTCTGAAACTCAAATAAAAGCATGTCTTAATTATCATAGAGATATTTTTAATGTTTATTGAGAGTAACTTATTGTAGTCACTCAGTTTAATCAGGTGAAATGTGTTCTGACAAGCACTTAACTAATTCTCAAAGTATAGACCAAATTCTATGCTCTTTGAGTCATCGTTCAGAGAGGTTTATTATCCCACGAAGGTACCAGTCTCTGGTATTTGATGTGAACAATTCGGTGACACCCACTTGCACTGTTTCAAAGCTGTCGAGCTTTCTTCCACGCAGAAAATGGATCATAGATCGAAAAAGATGAAAATATGTTGGTATAAGATCATAGCTGTACGCTGGGTGTGGCAGCAGTTCGATTCCTCCCAATTCCTGAAATTTCCATGTTTGTTCGTGGAGTATGGTGTTGCTGAATTGCACTGCTGCAGTAGAACTCTAAATTATGCTGGGTATCTCCGTCTCAAAATTTCATGAACTCATTGCAATTTATCACAACAAAGATCCGCATGAATCACACACCCGTTTTTAACAAACTCCCAGTGAATCACACCTTCAAAATTTCACCAGACGCACAACATTACTTTGGGACCGAAATTATTTTCTAACGATGACTTTGGCAGGTTAGCGGGGTTCAAGCCACTCTTTGGAGGCATTAGGGTTTCTATAATATACCTATTTTTTATCACAAGTGAAATTTGTCGGGAGAATTGTATACCCCGGATAAACTAACGTAAGATATCAACGCTACGTTCAGCCTATTGAGGTGTCAGTTGATCGGGTACAGATCCACAGCTTCTGTATGATTTTCCAAGTGTCTTAATGTGACGATGTATGGTATCTCTTGATGCATCGGGTTCTTCTGAAAACTTACGGGTACTTTTTTGCGGATTTTTTCGCAAAAATTTCGTGCATCCTCAATATTCTATACTTCAGGTCTTCCCGAACATGGTAAATCTTTAGTGTTTCCATCTCCATTTTTGAAACGTTGGAACCAACGTTGTGCCATCCGCTCAGTAACAATACCTCCTTCAACTTTATATCCATTTTGTGACTGTTTATTAACAACTTAAAACTGATACATGCTCGCAATGTACGCAACACTATCCAACCTGTAAATAGAATTTCTAAACCAAAGAAACCCAATACATTTTTTCAAAACACAAAATAAAAATAGACTTTACTTACAAGATCAACTAATATTTTTTAAACACTTAAACATACTACCTATTTAAACAGGAATACAAAAATCTGTTGCATAGGCATTTGTTTACTTTCCGTATGTCCCAGGAAAAGTCAAGCATGCAAATCTAATTATTGTTAAATTTTTGTTCGCTTGTTCCATTTAAACCCCGCCTTTAACTGCAGTGGTCATATCGGCGGCCGTTCTACTTTGGAACATATCGAAGGTGTTAACTCGTATTCGTTGGGTTTTAGTCATTAGATCACGTACACATTCACACTCTCATTCATACTTCCAGACTCTGGGGAAAATGAGGAATTATCTTGGTCGGAGAAAACTACCCACCACCACTGCCGGGAACCGGACCCGGGACCCCTAGCACGACAGGCAGGTGTTAAATTTTGTCTCTGTGTTTTAAGTGTAATTGCTACAACAATTGAAAATTATAACACGAAGAACGTGAAACCTTTTCAATTTCTTTCTCTCTCTTTCTGTTGACATTTTTAAGACTAAAAAGCATAGAACAATTTTAAAATGTAAAAGTGTAAGTTAGATAAAAGGAAATAGAAGCGTATACAGATCATTAGAATAATTGCTATTAGGCTTTTAGATAGTGATACCGAAATTAAAGGATTGAAATAAGTAAAAAACCATGATGGATTTCAATGGGAATGTTGGTTCTTTGTTACAACACGTGCAGGTGCAGTTGAGTGGAATAGCAGTTAGGGTGAATAGTTTTTTAAAAAAAAAAAGAAATGTAAGAAACAGTGTCCTTAGCAGGGTTATAAAGGGTAGCACTTGACTTTGTTTGAATAGGGTACTCTTCGGATCCTTCATAATGGCATGACAAAATAGTCACAAAGGCAATTTTTGGTTGAGTAAAGGGCTTCGAGAAAGTGAAAGTCACACACACCCACGGGCAGCTGTGGACATTCAGTTGGTGGCGTGAAGTCGTTTACGGCAGCCCTCTTCTTCTCTCTTGGTCACAGCAGACCAGAAGTGATAAGAGAAGATTCATATGTCGGTTTATATGTACGTGAAGAGCGAATTAAGTTTTATCGAGTGATAAGCATTTCACATACAGTAACTTTAAACAGTGATATTGGTAACCATTAGTCGGCAACTTCAAGGTTGGTGTTCTGATAAAAAGAAGCAGTCATTAAACCAGTTTGAAACGGACATTCCAGTGTCATTACAACTATCCTTTTCATACATACCCACACATACCCTGAGATAAACCTCATTGCTTTACCCTGAGCTAAATACTATTTGTTTCAAACTGTCCCGTCAACGTGGAACTGTACGCAACATATTATATAGCTTCAATAGTTATATATTGATGCTTTAGATTTTAGAGAAAATATCATATAATTAAAGCTAAAGGTTTAAGGAACTTTTGAGCATAAAACCTATGTTTGCATACAAGGTTTTAAGTTTTACCAAATTTCAAATTTAGGCAATTAAAAATGATCCCAATTAAGTACGAAATATACTACTTATTCAAATCATCTTTAGAAATGTGCTTTACAGAAAGTAGATCACCTAAAATGATATATTTTGTATAATTTTGGTTCCACCTGCAATGCTTACTCTCCGTCAGAAGCCATTCACAGATATAAAAGGTTTCTAAGTGCAGTATAAACTTACCAATTATATCCAGACATGATTTCCCTTTTATGAATTTATTTTCTCTCTGATGCATTACAAAATAAAGTAGTGTACTATGAAAAGTGCATTTCGGATTTTCTATAAATCACGGAGTGTCCATCATCCACACATCAGGGAATTCATTTGGGGAAGTACTTTATCAAATGTCGGGATTCTGTAGCGTTACATTTGATGCATTTGCTGTCAGATTCTGCAGCGAAACAAACCAGAACGTTCCATCAATTTTGGCAAGGTTTTAAATAGTGGTGTTGGGCCATTTGCTACACCAGAATAAAATACCAGACGGTGCTTGTACACGGCGCACTTCCAATAAGTACTACTGCTTTATGATTACTGGTAGAAATTACCAGTATTAATCAGCACCATGGTGGGTTTGGAGGAATATCAATTATATAAATATTTATTTATGTGCGCTTAACCAAACTAAATCTCTGGTACCAACCTCGGTAGCGTAGATGGTAGCATATCTGCCTCACGTTCAAGAGGTCCCGAGTTTGTATCTCGGTCAGGGTGTGTTACCTGGATAAGGGCTTTTCTTTGATTTTCCCTTATCCTTCAAGATGAATGTCGGGTAACTGTAAGCTCGATGGACCCTGAGTTCACTTGAGTATCATTTCATCCAATTCCATTCATCGTCCGATATGACATAACGTTGGAGGACGTAATTTACAACAAAAATAATCTCTGTTGGTATTAAATTACTCTAATTTGATTTCAAAATGTTCCATCCATAATAAAAATCCTCAAAATTGCCTCATATTTCTCAACTACAGCCAAAAACAAAGATGTTTTGAACTATGGACCTTAAAAGAATGCATTTATAAAAATAATCCTTTTATTGTTGTCAGAAGAGGCCTCTTTGTGTTCAATGTTCTCAATTTTCTTGTACCAAAAATTTTCACATCCTGTTTTTAGTTGGGACGTATTATGAAAAACTATACTACTCCTCAAATTTTGAGCGTGATTTATGATACGTATTCACAATCATCTTTCCTTTGGTCTCCATAAAGTTATACTTTAACACTTTGTTTACTATTCCACCGTTCTTTTAATGTTCGATTTTAAGCTTTTATTTAAATGTGCTTTCTATTGCTTCGCTTCTTATGTTGTCCTCTTTAGTTCATGTTCAAATAAATGCTACGTGTATTTGGAGGAATTTAGTAAGAGTGACATAAAGATTAATCGTAAAAACAATTTGTAGTCGTTGTAGTGCGTAGGCTTTCACGGCCGGAGTCATTTGGTAGATAATGATTATCCGGGCTTGTAGGCAACGCCACTGAAGGTGTTCGACACAGTTTCGAAAGAAACCACTGGAAGAGTATTTTCCAATAGACCACGACCTACAAGCCCGGATAATCATTATCTACCAAAAATTTGTAGTCGGTTCATTGACATTCGTCACTTATTTTATATTATCGAGGGACTACTTTCAAATGCCATTGTCTCCATTTTCAACCTCTTGGGGAATAGAAACTAGTTCTTTGAAAGTAGTCTCTTGATAATATCAAAAAGTAAGTGACGAGTAACAATAAGTCGACTACAAATATTTTTTACGATTAAATATTATATGTTAGATCCTTAGGACTCCAACCATTCTTCAGATACTTTGGAAATACCTATTCTTATCATCTACTTTATGTTAATTGAGATAAACTTTCGCAAACATTATTATTTTCATGTTTATTTCTTTGAAGGTATCATAAGAACAGGGGTTGTAGTAGACTTGAATGTTTAAAGAACTGTTGGCTATACAATAGATTTGAAACTGAAATCTCTTTAAATAAACAAGGAATGAATAATTAAGATGATAGCTTCATGTTTGAGAAATGTGCAAGAAATTGAACATTCAGATGAATGTTAGGAAAACTAATAAATAGTTAATTCCAAGAAAACGTATTTGATATAAATTGTATTTTAACGATAACCACATATTTTTTGTCTTATGATTTACCAGTTATGCAAATGTCATCTAGGGTGAGCAGTAGCTTCAAGGTTACTCCCAGAAAATTTAACATATCGGTTTCATTTTTATCAAAATACCTTAATCATACCCACTTGTTTTAATCAACATCTTTAAGAGCCGTTTCTGGGTCAGGTAACTTTCTCGAAAATATTCATGTCTCAGTATTGGAACATGCTGAATTAAAATAAGTAAATATAATAAACCGAATTTTCGTTTATAGTCATGTTCTTCAAAGGCAAAGGCACAGTCACACAGACACAGTTTGTGTCCTGTTTATGACAAACATCTTTCAGAGCCCACCACCCCAAAAAGAAAGGAGGAAGAAAAGTTTTGCACAAACATGTTTACCTTCTCTCCACATTAGACAGAGAAATTATATTATTCCAATAAAAACTCTGTATGCAGTTGTTATTATACCTGACTTACCTATTTTTGCCTTTGAATCTATAAAGAAGAATTTTTAGTCTGTGTGGTTGTAAACAGCGGAACTCAAACGCGAGAAGGAAAAATACCACACCATATTAATGAATTTGTAGGTTCAATTTTCAACGTCCCACGATTTTCTTTCAGTTTATTTTTTTTTTCTCTTTACGCTTGTGCGCTGTTTTGTTTTCCCTTTTGCTCCTTTCTTCTTACTAGTTTTACACAAACTCCCAAGCTTCAGAAGGCTATTTTGAGAAAAAGGTAGATCATCAGCTTCCAAATTTGGAAGTTCGGTTCAGAAAGTGACCAAACAGAAATTTCGCAAAGTCATATAAATGCTTTTGTTATTTCTCATTTAATTTAGAAATAGCCAAAGAAAATTGATCGAAAGATCACAATGTTAATTAGCTTTTAAAGGTTATTTTATTGAATTCTAAATAATTTCTTTGGTCATAAATTTCGTTTCAACATAAGAAAATGCAGAACTAGTTATGGATGAGACTTTATTTTCAGAAAATCTGCTTCTCTCAACTACACAAAGCAAACGAGGATACTAAAAATATTAAAATAACAACTAACAAATACAAGCAAAATTTGTATCTGTGAAATTGTAGAGCCAGACCGAAGAATTCAATACCCCAGCCGAGATTTGAAACACGGATCTCCTGGTCTCCGTCCAGCCGCTCTAAACCATTGAGCTACTATGGCCAACGTGCCAGCATGACATTAAATTCTCCAACTGACTCATGTTTTTCCCGGTAAACCACTAGGAGTTCTCATAAACACATGAGACAACTACCCTAATTTCGACTTACCATGCTGTAAGGACTTTAAAGTTCGGGCTATTATTTTACTTAAATAATGGAAATTAATTGTAATAAGAGTTAAACGATGAAGCCTGGGACTCAAGTACTTACGATAGTAAGTCGCCACAAACGGTGTATCTCGAATGCGAGAGCCCCTAGTGGTTTATCGGAGAAATATACGAGCCAAATGGAGAATATAATGTCATGACGACAAACTGGCCAGGGTAGTTCAGTGGGTTAGAGCGAGTGGATGGAAACCAGGAGATCCGTGGTTCAAATCCCGGCCGTGGTATTGAATTTTTCATGTTGACTCCCTCAAAAGCCTTAATCTATATACAGCTAGTGTGAAGAAATGATTGATGTCCATCAATTAACTTAAAAAGCCATGTAGGTATTTATCATTATTTTTACTTAAACATTTCTTCTCAATTCTTTAAGCTCTAATTTTATCCTTATGCCGGATTTTTAATCTAAATTTGGAGTAGGCGTTATAATCCAATTCTAGCACCTAATTACCTACTTGCTTGAACTTCCGGACATGCTGTAGACAAAAATAATCCAATAAAGGGAAATAATGAAAAAAAGGTTCATGAATAATACTGGATACACACTAAAGAATTTTCCCTTTATCTTCATTGGAGCAGCTTCGCTTTCTATTAACGACCGCGAAGAGAACGGCAGCTATCTTGGGTTTTTCCCTTGGAGTTACTAATGTGCAGTTACATGGTAAAGAAAGTGGCACTAGCAAGAATAACAACATGTAAATGGGGGAGTCAGATAGCTGAGAATCGATATGACATCGGGTGAAGTTTTCTGCTCGGAGCCTTCGCCCCCTATCCCCTTCCAGCAGCAAAATGTGACACTCAATTCCACAGTGACTGTCGACAGCTAAAAATCGCTACCCTAAGGGAATTGAAGAAGCGCACGGAATCTGTCCCACATCTGCCACCAAAATCCTTCGCAGTGCTGCATCTTTTAAACATAATAGCACTCTACTGCTATCTACCAGAGTGGCACTCCAAACTTCGGGAATGCTGGAATACATTGAAAAAAAATCACTTTTATGACATAGTCTACAAGTTTGTTTAAATGTCAAGTTTAGTAAATCTTCAAATATATGATTAACTATAAAGCCACTGATATTTACTTACCCTACTACGTAAGGTAAGCGCGCATGAATGGACCAATGCTTTTAAAATCTTTCACGAAAGACCTATTTGTCACTAAATATAACAGATTTTATCTCATGTTAAGGTCTAGACGTGTTAGATTATGATAAATGCTAAGTTTTATGATAAAGAATTTTGTGTATACTTCCGTATACATTTATATTCCGAGCAGAAACCAATCCTAATCGTCCGCAGTTGGAGGATGAATATGATTGGCATAGCAGACAATCCTATTTCCTGGTTCCTGCCTGTGAGAACCAGGCAGGTTCAGACATGTTCAGTATCGCCTAAAGCTGCAATGGTGGTAACACGCGAGGAACAATATGCGCCTTTGAAATTCTGTTTTCGTCTCAACAAATATTCAGTTGAGGCCTATAAAATGTTACAAGAGGCTTATGGAGAGTCTGCACAGCACAGCTCGAAGGCGGTTTAAAATGTTCAAAGAGGGGAGACAATCAATTTCAAAGGAAGGTCGACCCGGTACTCCAGTTACTGCTCTTACGGAAGAAAACAACACTGCTCCTGCCATTGTGTGAGGGGATAGACGAATTACCGTAAGAACTGAACCTTTCATTGGGTGCCAGATTTCATTGAAGCAGGTCGGATGCCGCAATACGACGATGCGAGGCTGCACATTGCCAATGTTGTTGCTGAATATCTTGCAAAACTCAATATGAAATGCATCCCTCACCCTCCCTATAGTCCGGATTTAGCCCCTTGTAACTCTTTTCTACTCCCTAACTTGAAGAAACGCCTTTGTGGGAGGCATTATCCATCATCGGAAGCAGTGGTGAAGGCTGCGGAGGCGATTTTGAAGGATCTATCAAAAATGGTTGCCAGCATGTCTTTGAAGACTGGCAGAAACTCTGGCACAAGTTCATGGCTTTCACAGGAGACTATTTTGAGAACGACCGAGAAAATTATGAGGAAGAGTAAAGATACGTTGGTAAAAAATTGTGATCATTCTTTATTGAACAGCCCTCGTATGTGGATAATACACTGTCCACCTCGCATCTTGAAATTTTCAAGTTGCTAGTCACCTGTCTTTCTTCACTCCACATTTTAAATTTACGTAATACTGAGTTAGAACATGCATCGAAAGGAATAGACCGATCTCGCCTCTGCTTCAGCCTGCCTCGGTAGCGTAGATGGTGGTAGCATGTCTGCCTCACGTTCAAGAGGTCCCGAGTTCGAATCTTGGTTGGGGTGAATTACCTAGATAAGGTATTTCCGGGGTTTTCCTTATCCTAAAAGACCTATGTCGGGTAACTCTAAGCTACGTGGACCCTGGGTTCATTCGAGCATCATTTCATTCATTCCATTCGTTGTCCGATATGACTTAACGCTGGAGGACGTAAATAAAAAAAAAAAATAAGAATAAAAATTTTAATCCCTTAACTTACCATAAGCCGCTTCGCTAGCTTTTGCAGAGTTATTTATTTTTGCCCGTTTGTAGCACTGATTAAGTGGCCATTTTGACAACAAGCAGGATTATAGATGTATGAAGGTTTACATTTTCTTAGTGTACAAGTTTCTGGAGCAACTTCAATAAACATTCATTGCAAAGCAGCTTAGAAGAATAACAAAATATCAGAAATGGAGCAATTACATAGCCGCTTTCAGGAAAAGAAGCTGGATTTCCCGCTTAGATTGCAGAAAAACGTTTATATTAACACCATGCTTTATAACTAACAATGAGTTCGATTCTGATTGACAAATACAGCACTAACTAGACCACACATTACCTAAAGGACGGTTGCATAGAAACGTTTTGCTGTATACAAAGATATCATTGCACTTGGAGAGAATTCTGGGAGATGCTTATTGAACATAGAACTGAAACTAATTAGCACGTTTTTTTCTCGATTTTTTTTTAGCAGTCGTGACAGAAATTAAGCTCGCAGCTTCAAAGGGGGCGGGTAGCGAAACAAAAACGTTTGACAATCGATCTGGTGTAAACTGCACATCACAAGAAGAGGGCGCGGTGTTGTTACAGGTCCTAATGAACTCAGTTGCTCGAGCGACAAGTGTGTGTGCGATGATTAAATATTGACAGTTTGTACGGCTTGGATTTCAAACTTGCTTCTCTGTGTTATGACAACTAATCTTGTGTGGAGAGTTTGGACATTGAGTGACTGGCTGATGGACAAAGCTTGCCATATGAACAGGCAGTCAAAAGGCAGCGTAGGCTGATAATGAATATGCATGCGTTTACTGCTGTACTGCATTCAAACTTGCCTGACTAATTCAAACATCTGAAGAAACAAAGCGTACACTGGCCAGTCTTTGAGGTAATTGACTTCTGCAAACTAAAATTGCAACAAAGGTTAGGGCTACAGGTACTGAACTATTAACACAAATCTAATATCACATCCATATTACCCTCTCTCTCTCTACTTTTGCTTCAAAGACATTCTTATAAAAGCTGAATATTATGTATACTTAATGCTTTTTTGTATACAAGAAAATTCAAAACGTACATGTGAAATCTTAATATGTCCTCTACCTGCCGTGTTTGTAATAGCGGAGGTGAAATATTTTAAAAATTATTTAATCATCCATAGCTTTTTTATGTTATTTACGTCCTCCAACGCTGTCACATCGGTCGATGAATGGAATGGGTGAAACGATGCACAAAAGAGCCAAGGGTCCACAGAGCTTAGAGTTACCGGACATTCTTCTTTCAGAATAAGGGATACCTTCCTAAGAAGCCTTATCCAGGTAACTCAGATTTGAACTCCGGACCTCTCGAACGCGAAGCAGACACGCTACCATCTATGCCACCTAGGCGGGCTCATCCATTGCTGTTTACTTATAATGAGTAGATGAGTAGAACAGAATAAATTATGGCAGATATTAAAGACAAAATGTTACCCAGAGCATTTGATTAAAATCAGACAAAGTTTATACGTAGGTAACATAATGGTTATTGAAGTAAATGGGAAGTTAACAGAAGAAATTAGAATAAATAAAGTACTTAAACAAGGATGCAGTCTATCACCCATTTTATTTAACATATATCTAAACAATATTTTAAACAAATGGAAATTTAAAGTAAATAGTGGTATTAACATAGGGCAAAGGACGTTAAATATATTAATGTTTGCTGATGAGGTAGTTTTAATTTTTGACAATGAGAATAAGCTGCAAAAAGCAATGTATGAATTGAATAAAATCAGTAAAATATATAATATGAAATTTTCAACTAAAAAAACCAATGTATTGGCATTCCATGGCAAATATCCGGCAAGGACAAAAATTCTAATTGAGAATAATATTATTGAACAAGTGTCACATTTTAAGTATCTTGGATGCGACCTAAGTTATGAAATGGATGAAGATATAAATCAGAAAATAAGTAAGTTTCAAGCAGTAACTGGAACAATTAAGAGAACACTAAAAGGTAAAACAAGAAGAGAAACTCAATTAAAATTTTATTCTGTCATGGCACTCCCTGTCTTGCTATATGGAAGCGAGACATGGACATTAAGAAACAAAGATTTTAGTAAAATACAAGCAGCAGAAATGCGTATCCTAAGATCTGTTAAGGGATGTACAAGGGAAGATCAACTTAGAAATGAAGACATAAGAAATGAATTAAACATCAATTCTGTTTTGTTAAAATTAAAGGAATATAGAGAAAAATTGGCTCCAACATTTAGGAAGAATGAGTCCAGAGAGAATCCCTAAACAAATAATGCAATATAAACCGAAAAGACGAAGATCAATAGGACGACCTAGGAAACGATGGATTGACGTGAGACCAGAACAGGCTATAGCCTAATCCATGGAGGTAGAAGAAGAAGAGTAGATGAATTGCTGTACTCCGCTCTGATTCTGAGATCTCATCGGGTGTGGCCGCGCCGTAGTCGGATGGTTAGACCGCATGACTCTCACCAAGGTTGCCCGGATTTGAACCTGGCGACTTTAAGTGAGATTGTGGTGTAGATCATGATTACTCCGGTTTCCCTCGCCAGCATTTCATCAGTTGCTACAACATCATCTTTCCTATCATTTCATCTCACTCTCATGCTCTCATCCACTTCTCTCACTCTCATACCATGCACCGGGCTGATCGCCCATCTGGATTCTCTGTCTCACTGACCCAGAGATTTCGTTCCTCAACCCGCATAAGGGCTACGAGAAACAAGAATACCCTTACACCACGTAGTGGTATAAGAGGGCGGTTAAAGAAGAATATCTCATCCGAAATGCAATTCTGTTTAGAGAATCCCCGAATCAAAACGAAAATCATATCTACTATTAAAAACTTCTGTGCATGCGTGTCGTAAGGTTATTGCCAACACTTAAGCTTTATTTCTTTCTTCTGTGCATATAATAAAACTAATATACAGTCTAATTTATTTAAAATGTATTTATTGGTAATTTTACTTATTTACTATAGCCTCAACAAGCTTACATAAAATTGAAAACTAAGCAATTCTTTTTTTAGCAGTTTCATGAAATTAAGGGATCCACAAGTTTCATATAAATTTAATTGTACCACACCTTATATATGACATAAAAATACTATAATATTGAAAAGGAATTTATTAGTCAGGAGCCTATTTATGAAAACATCTAAACAGACATTTTTCACGACAATAATGTGATTAGTCACATCTCTGTGAAGGATAGTAAATTATATAAAGAAATAACTACCAAATTTAGGTACGTCGAATTTGTTCTTAGGTAAAAACGTAAGAAAATAAGTAGATGTTCTATTGTTTCCCAACCGCTGCAAGTTGCTTTAGTCCAGTTTGAGCATTTAGAACACTTGTATTTTTACTCGTTATTTTTTCCCCAATTCTCCACTGAAAGAGCATATATCTGTGTTAATTTTAATATCCTTTGAAATCTCAAGTTTTTCGCAATAATCATCGATATCTTGATATGGTATTTTAAGCTTTCTTTTCTCTTCTTCTGAAAAACTCAAGCTAAACTTCCTTTTTGCTGTTTTTCCAGCTACTTTTTGGTCTTTTTTTAAAATTCTGTCCTATAACTATTTTCTTATTGTATTTCTTCTTATTTGTTTCTTTTCTTTCAAGCCATTCTTTCATAGAAGTAGATGTAATCACAACAGTTACATCTATTAAGAAATAAGGCAATGGCTAACACTGGGAGGGCAATCGCGAACGCTTTTTGCCATTGGCCTACGATGACACCATAGAAACATCGTGATAAACAACCGTGAAAGAAAAATAATATCTGTTTATACACATAATACAAAATGATCCGCCCACATCGGTAGCATGTCTACCTCGCGTTCAAGAGGTCCCGAGATCGAATCTCTGTCAGGGTGAGTTGGCTGGATAAGGCTTTTCCGGGGTTTTCCCTTAACCTAAAAGACGAATGTCGGGTAACTGTAAGCTCCATGGACTCTGGAACCATTGGAGCATCATTTTACCCATTCCATTCATCGTCCAATATGACTTAAAAGTTAAAGGACGTAAATTACAAAAGAAATGATCCCTTGTAATTATGTACGAAAATAAAAGACTAATGTATTTATCTGTGGACTAATGCAACTAAACATACAGTCAGTTGTTTTTGCAAACACCGTTACAACAAATTCGCTGGAAATGATAAATGCGACTTAACAGAAAGAATGGCTGATTTTTCTCCAGAAAGTTCCTGGGGCACACTGCGAGACTGCAGCACTAGCCGAGAGAGCTGTTACTACAACGGAACGTTTTGAAAACAGGTGTTTATTGGTCCACTCTCCCCTACAGTCAGTCAAGCATGAATCGTTTTGTTTTAGTGTCTTTCAAACATGCTAAACAAAGATTTTCAACTTAATTCCTATCATCCTAAATTACCCTTTTCGCGGAGAACGTTTCTTTATTTTCAACTTCATCAAAAAATGGCTCTATCAGTTTCGTTTTAAATACCATATTTTAAGGCACTTGAATGACAAATAAAATGTACATCTTGAATTTTCTGACATAAGCAAATGAAGCGTTATATAGCATGTTCTTATCAGTGACTTGTGTGGAATAGTATGATATTAATAATAAATTTAATAAATAAATAAAATGTATTTATCCACGTGTATAGAGTCAGTTACAGTAATATTGTCTTGTATCTGCTTAGCTCCTCTGGTCAGAGATAAAATGAGAATTATGACTACGCAAATCATGTGATGAATTATGTAATAGGAATGAAGCGTTCAATTTTTCAAAATAAAATGTCTTATTACTGGGCAAAGAAAGACTATTAGACCTTAGAGGTATGAACCGTTTTCAAGATATACGTACTGAGGAAAACGCAGAAAAGAAAGAAATTAAAGGCATCCCTTAGCTATGTTCCTACCAGGATTTGAACCGCGTTACTGTGGAAATCTCGGCTTATATATTTACGTGATTGACATTTATAAGGAAACATATTTTATATTTCCAGTCGATATGCTTAGAAATACTCTAAATTATAAGTGTATCTTATGATTTAAGTGTAACTGTTAAAGCAAAGAAATGCCCAAAAATTTACTTTGCAAAGTATGTAGCTATTTGTGAAATATGCAATTCATTTTAGAAAAGTTTGTTCAGCTAACCATTTCCCCTTCTATTGTTTTTAGTTCTGAAACACACCTTTCTGAAGGCTAAGTTAACATTATTTTATATATCTTGTGGTCATGGAAATAATTTTTGTTTATAGCCGTCAAAATATTGGAATTTTATATAACGTATCTTCAAGAAGTGAGTTTTCTATAACCTCCTGAATTCTCCTGTACAGAAAAGAAACGCATGATAAAACAATTTTTAAACCTTTATCTTAAGTAGGATGAAATCCTTTTAGGAGCAATCTGTACAAGAGGTTCAGAAATAAATAAACCTGTATACCGAGAAGATCAGGACATGTAGAAGGTGAAGTACTTTTGTTTTCTTTTACTTACTTTTTCACCTCTGCAGAAATTGTTACATGTTTTTCATCAGTTTGAAAATTATGCTCCCAGAAGTTATATAACTACCTTAAGTTCTGACAAAAAATACCGCACGTGTGGTATCTTAGTTGCTTAAAATTGGACACAAATCTGTAAATTCCTGGAATATTTCAGTTTTATTATAGAAACATTGCACAACACAAGAAAATTAGCCATTTTATTTATGAAATACTTTATTAAGCATAATATTTTCGTAGTTTTTTTAAGAAACTGAATATAACATTTTCGTTGCTGATCTTATTATTTTTTTAACATTTTAACGCCTTAGCTATACCTTGATGGCAACTATAGTCAAGGAGTTCTAAACAATTTTGGTATTCACTTACCTTTGTCACCTTTTTAATAATTTGTTCAAGGTTTACCTTAGTTGCTTTCTAATAAATGACATCTATTTTACTGCAATTCCTATTTGTCCAAGAAGTTAATAATGTATATTTAAATGCGATAGTTGATCATGTATATTTAAATTGCTATTTACCTGACCATTGAGATAAACTGGATATTTTATAGAAACTACTGAATGTGAGCCATAGGCACAACTGCCTCTATCTCTGTCTTATTTATAACTTAATATTAGTATATGTAAACACGTTTCATAAAAATAATATAGCTTCAATCGCATTGCAAATATAAATACAATTCACAGCTCGTATGCCGTTAAATATGTAATCTTGTTTTAATCACTGTTATCGCAGAAAAGTTAAGGTTTATCGCCGATTTTAAAAATGTTCCACAACTTGTCCATTGCACAGACAAGAGAGATTACGACTGAGAGGGAAGGGTTTTTTGTTCTGTTGTTTGCAATTTACGTCCTCCAACGTTAAGTCATATCGGACGATGAATTCAATGGGTAAAATAATGCTGAAATGAGCCCGGTGTCCATGGAGCTTAGAGTTACCCGACATTCGTCTTTAAGATTAAGGAAACACCCCGAGAAAACCTTATCCAGGTAACTCACCCTGACCGAGGTTCGAACTCGGGACCTCTTGAACGTGAGGCAGAGATGCTACTATCTACGCTACCGAGGTGGGCAAGAGGGAAGGGGTGCGAGACTACAGTACAGAATGGAAAGGAGAGAGGTGAAAAAAGCGAAGGAGAGGGGAGAAAAGAAGAGAAAACGAAAATGGAAGTGAAAGTGAAATACCAATGGAGAAAAAAGTGCCACAACGATCCATATCGAACCTGGCCTGCCAACCCGACTGCCGGCATTACGTCCACATACGCAAGGTAGAGGTGGGCGATCATCAACCGAAACGGGGAGGATGCTGTGGCCAGCATCTCGACACCCCCAGCCGGAAAGTTGGTTTTCATGACCGGGTCATTTATCTATCGCAAGCTCTTTACTTTCTCCACGATGTTGAGTGGGCGCCGGACCTATAACCACTACTTAAAATCCGTACCCCCAGGGATGGGATGGGACCTGGGTCTCATTCCGTAGCTGAAAACCAAAGCATGGTGCCTTAGCCCACTACGTCACGGCGCAGGAAGAGCGTTCTCGTAGTTAACATAAAAATGGCACAAGATTAAATCAAATTATTTAAAGAACATTTTAAATTTAGCCTAAGCACTCATCACTCAATTTTCTCATCGGAACTGACGAGATATCCTTAAAATTCGGTGATGATGCCGTTTATTCCTTAAATTTTAGTAATTAAATTTGAACAGATTACAGAAATGTGTGGTAGCCGCATGCTTCTCATTGATAGATAAAAGTGTGAAAGAAAATAAACCAGAAAGTGACCCAGAAAAATGGAGCAGAGCAGGAATTCAATACCGCTCGACACAGCTGTGAAAGTGCTGAAGGAATTTGGAGACAACCGTGCTTGCAATAATTGCACATGTTCGAATCGAAGCCACACCACATTTCGTTCCAATTCGGCAAATACGTAAGACAAATAGGTGCTGAATCTCGGAACTTGAAAAGAGTTTTTCTGTTATTGGCTAATGTTAGTTTTAGCAATTCTTTGTCAGCTGCAGTGACATTCTTATTGATCTGGCTAGTCGAAATCCTTCTTATCTTATTTGTTAGTAGCAATTAAGATTTTGAATCGATATACCTTTGGAAAGAAAATTAAAAAGATTAATGTATTTGTTATACACAGAGAATGTATGATACTTATTGTTAATTTTACTTTCCTCCCTAGTGGAACACCTCCGCAGTTCGAGCGGTACAACTTCATAAACAACGAGTCACACATTGCTACTAATAACTTTGGTTGAGTTACACATAGCTTTGGACCACTATGGTAAATTTTGTTTTAGTGTTTCGTTTCTGATTTAGTTATTATTAAATTATTGAACAAAGAACATATTTTCATTTATTGTAACTTTCAGGGAACGTTATCATTATTCTCTGATTTTTAGGTTTCAGAAGAATTTTCCAAGAACTTAAATGCCAGATATACCTTTGTAAATACCACTGAAATTCAAAGTTGTGCCTATTTAAGAATACCTACTTTGGAAATGGAATATAAAAAAGAATAGTGGACGAAGCAAACCTATACTTAGAGAACAATTATAAACTTTCTTTATATATCTTGATAAACGTTCGGGTCATTTAAAAGCTTGAAAAGTATATAAATTACTCCGTTAAAGCTTTTGCATACGATATGATGCTTATTCTTTCTTAATTTCCACCTCTGTTTTGGTAGGTAGGTGGGTGCTTGGGTGGGTAAGTGAAATGAAATGTGTAGTGTTTAACGCCTCCTTTTACTACATACGGCACAGCAGGCGATGATACTGATGATACATGAGATGAAGATGGAGCACCGGTGGAATCAGATGGCGGGGAAGCCGGAGATCCCGGAGAAAACCCGCCCCTGCGCCGTGTTGTCCACCACAAATCTCACTTTGCGGTCGCCTGGGATCGAACCCGGGCTTGGGTGGGTGGGTAGGTGGGTGGCGAGGGTAGTGTAGGTGGGTAGTATATAAGTACTTGCGGCTTATATTTAATGGGAGGAGAACACTCTAAGGTAATTAATTTTATTAACTGAAAAGCTTCAATAATTATACACAACTACAACCATCTTACTGAAACAGACAATTTTAATGATACTACTACAAGGTTATTGGATAAAATATTCTTCTATATACATAATCATATAAAAATTCATAAAAGTCGCCCATGATTCATTTGAAATAAATAAAATCGTCCATAATATTATTTATCCGTCACTATAAGGAAAATAATCACTACGTGATACTTTTGTTACCAAAAAGTAACAGGTAGGCCTTCACTGTTCGACATGAACAATCTCTGCAAAGAGTAGAATTATCTCTACTAGAGTCAATACAGCAGGTCTAGCAGAAGAACAAAGTTAGAATTTGCAAGAAAAAACAGACTATTTTATAAGGAACGCCCACTAGTGTCAAAGACATTCTATTGCAATCTCTAACTATAGATTACCTCGTAGGTTTCTTATTCCGATGTTCAATTTTTATTTTGTTATCTGAAAAACATGAAACGTACACACTTTTATCATTCAAGTCGATTTTTTCTTAGGTAATGGATGAAAGAATTCGTTAATAATTAAAGGACGTTAAAATTTATTTCTTATTTTAAAATTATTTTTAATTTTTATTTAATTTTATAACAATGAAAAGTGGGGAGCACACAGGAAAAAAAATTGAAGCAAAAGGAAGGGCAGCAATGAATGGAATAAAAATATGCAAACATAAGATGCAAATGACAAGTGCTTGGAAGGAATGTATGAGAAACTAGTTGAATCCAAAACGTTGAATGCAGTAGACATCTGGGGGGGGGGGGGGGCACAGAGGTAAACAAAACGGTGGACCAAAACTACAGAACGTTTTGTAAAGAGCTACTAGACTTACCAAGCTCAGCACCTAGGGAAGTAGCTTTAGTAGAATTAGGAAATACAAGAAGACATGGAATAATAATGGAAAGAATAATATAATGTTGATATAGGTGTTTGGCCAAAGAAGAAGGGGAAATTATGAAATTATGCATGAGACAGCAAAAAAGATTAGCGAAGTCAAATTGCAGGTGGGCAGAGATGGAAGGAATTATAAAAAGAAGAGGAATGGGAGATATATGGAGATTAAAGAAAGGAATACAAGTGATGTGGGTAAATTAGTAAAATACAGAATAGAAGATATAGAAAGACAGGAAATATGGGGAAGTCTAAAAAATATTAAATCATTACAATTTTACAAGCAAATAAAAATAAATTGGGTACGAGATGCACACGTAGATTGCTGCAATAGGCAAGAGAGAGAAGGGTTAGCTTGGTTGAGAACAGGAATATTATTTCTAAGAGGGATAAGAGGTAGGGAAAAGGGAATTAGTGAATTGTGTGGGGGGAAAGAAAGCATATAACAGTAATAGAGTGCGAGGAGGTTGCAATAAAGTTATGGGATTTAAAAGGGAAGAAATTAGAGAAGAGAATAGTAGCTATAAAAATATCAACGGGCAGGGAAGTAAAGAAGGTAAGCAGTATTGGTGAGTGCTTGCAGAAAGTGAAAGAAAAATGGGCAAGAAATGTAAAGAATATAAAAAAGGAAGATGGGGATAAGAATGGGGCTTATTAAGTAACAAGGAGGCATGGAGGTTAAGAGCTACCTGGCAGAGCTGAAGACCAGGGTGTCATGTAAGTCATGGTAGCAACAAGGTAAAGACCAATAAATGTAGCCTAAATTTGTAAACTGTAAACTTTGGGAATATGCACAGTAAATCTAATCTATCTAGAAATATTAAAGTATTAAATTTAATTGGGAGTTTCTGAAAATTATGGTTCAGTTAATAAAATTATAATTTATTTAATGTAGTGTAGATGGTAGCATATCTGCCTCACGTTCAAGAGGTCTCGGTCAGGGTGAGTTAACTGGATCAGGTTTTCTCCGGTGTTTTTCCTTATCCTGGAAGATGAATGTCGGGTAACTCTAAGCTCCATGGATCCCGGGCTGATATAAGCATCATTTCACCCATTCCATTGATCGTCCGATATGACTCAACGTTGGAGGACGTAAATTACAATTATATATATATACATATATATACATATATATAATTATAATGTTAATATGAAGAATTAGGAAATATTTTACGTGTGAACTAGCGAGTTTTAGTGTTTATCATGCCGTTGAAATTTAATCCCTCGCCGCTAACGACTTGGGCATTAAATTTGTTCATTCGCTAACAAACATCAATTTACCTCACAAGTCCCATAAATGATTAATACTATTGATTTGTCTGACTGTTAAAATATTTCCTTCTAGAGTTTCTAAATTTGTTTGACATTTATTATAATATTGAAGCCGTAAAATATTAGCACAAAATAGTAAACTGCACAATTGTTAAATGCTCCGGAATGAAAGCTAAATTTGCCATTGGTGTTACAGGCATCAATTTCACTGTTCCTCCCTAACTACATAAATTTGAAAGTGATGTAAATGTTTGCCTTCCCACTAATTTTTCTTTCTTTCGTGGAATACATATTATACACCTTATTCATATAAATGAACAAATTGGAATAAATGAAATAGTTGCTTCCAGTTTGTATTGATGATCTAATTGGCGAATTTCAACTTCATCAAGCTGACAGAAGAAATAATTTAGTTTTGATTGAAAGTAGTTATTTCATCATTGTAAATTTTGAAATATTCCAGGCATTCCAAATCAACTATTTGTTTAGAAAATTATTTCTAGTAAGCATGCGAGTCCTGGCGGTTCTAGAAAAAGGCGGAAGTACCTGATAAAGCTGGATTAAATCAGTTTATATAAAAAGGAGAAAAAATGTCACAGCGTTCTATACAACGAACGGCATCAAGCTTTCAAAATTTTCATTAAGGTATTCCTTATAGTCAAGATGTTAGGAACTTTATACTTTTTAAAGCTCCCAAGGGCATCTTAATCACGTACAACTTCCTGCTACTTGCCAACTTCCAAGAAAATCCGCTAAAATTAAATATTGATATACACCCCCAATGTGCGTCACTTTATACTCCCCTCCAGATATTTATAAAAGCAGATTACACTATTACTTACTCCACCCCTTGTTCTTCATTACTTCGTAAATGTCTTTCATGTACAAAATTAATATTCTTTACTAACTACTGTTTAGATAAATACACTTAATTTAAGTCTTATATTATTTTTGTTCATGCGTGTAATATAATTCTTCATATTCGCCTTTCTTGGTACTTCACTATATCTGCCGACATCAATATTACTCTTATAGCATCAACATTTAGAGCATCCAGAGATATTCTAATTAATTGAAGCCTGTGAACACTCTACAAATGCTGCTGAAATGAGTCTTGTTGGAGAAAACTAATGATTGAAATAGCAAATAGAGTTGTCTAACAAAGTCATGTTGCAGATTTTCTCATTGTGAATTACTATATTAATGAATTCAACCAAATAGATACAAAGAGGGGGATAGTGTTAAGAAAACATTCTGTCCTACTTACGGGTAAATTACACACTACATCGATATAAGAATTTTCATCCATTGCAGACAATGGATGTGTAATATTTTGTATATGCATATTATTTCAGTACATGATTCCCCCGAGGAAAAGTGAACGTTTCAAGTGAAGGTTTCATGCTCCGTATCAATAATGGCAGGCCTTTCTCATTCTGGTTTCCGTTGTGAAATCGCAATGCGCAGTAGATATCGTTGTACTGCGAGAATTTAAACAAAGTATTCAGGGACATTCTAATAATGGTTCATGTAAGGAAACTTTAAACTTATTTTAAACTGTTGCAACTGGTTTCAGTCTATATTTATAGACTATGGACCCGTGAAAACGGTGAATTTAAAGAGGTATCTAAATTATGAAACACATGAATGATGTGAAATCATATCAAGAGAGTAGTTCAAGTTGTGAACAATAATAAGGAACTTAAATTTATGCCTAAATTTATTAACGAAATTCCCACAAATTCTTTTAAAACAATTCCGTGAAAAGTGTTATAATATAATCCAGATAAATTTATTTAAAAAAGTTATACACCTTTTGATATGTAAATATTTGAAGTATAGGTATATCAGGTATGGTAAGTCAGGGGAAGATAACATACTCAACGGTTATGTCCTTTTTTCATGGAAATGGGAATGGACAAAAATATAGAAAGTATCTCAAGATGTTGCCTATATATTTAATTGTCCCTGGGAGAAACAGGAGGGTGTTTTTTTTTTTTTTTTTTTTTTTTTTTTGTAATTTATGTCCTCCAATGATGAATGCAATGGGTTAAATGATCCTCAAATTAGCCCGGGGTCCATAGA
Source organism: Mantis religiosa (assembly GCA_030765055.1). NCBI lineage: Eukaryota > Metazoa > Arthropoda > Insecta > Mantodea > Mantidae > Mantis > Mantis religiosa. The sequence goes on from CM060955.1 coordinate 102,965,042, forward strand.
GCTTTGAGTTACCCGACATTCGTCTTTCAGGATAAGCGAAAACCCGGGGAAAAACCTTATCCAAGTAATTCACCCTGACCGAGATTCGAACTCTGGAAATCTTGAGCGTGACGCAGACATGCTACCACCACGCTACCGAAGCGGGCAGTGTCCTTAATTGTAGGGGAGATAAAAAGGTACAATTAAACTAGTTGCAACAAAACTTATAACTTACCTCATCATTAGGGGAAGATGGGAGTTAACAGTGGAGAATATGGAACTACATGGAGGAAGATGCAACAACAAGAAGTTTGAAATTAAAAAATAAAGTAATTTGAGCATGTGTATTACAACATGCAAGACACATTATAAAATGTAGATTTAACGCATGTTGGAGACATGATACAATGAAGAAAGGAGAGAAACAAACTGCAGTCTTGTAACCCTCCGGCCAGGGTTTGAATGAATCCAAGATTTCAAAGCTTGCTGCCAAAATGTTTCCAATGGTTTGAAGAATGATCGTTCAAACCGTTATGATCGGTCATATGTAATTTATCAGTATTCTTTAAGAACTTTCAACTTCCCCCCATGCCTGAACCTTATTTTGGTGTAAGCTATCAGACTTATTGGTCCGAGCTACCATGTGCTCATGAAGACGCACATGGCAAAATACTATGGTTAGGTCAAGCTCCATGCAGTACATCAAGTGCTAGACCTCAAGTATGGGCAGCGAAATATTACAATGCTTGTGCTTACAAGTTTACAGATAGTTTCTTGTTTATCACTGTATGAAGCAAGAACTGCTTGCCCGTATCCTAGGCTGTGGTAAGTGCTGCTATCTAGTCTCAGATGAACAAAATATTACGAAACTTCGGTCCTCCCCCAAATTCCATCTTCTCCCCAATGACCTTATATTATTTTCATTGCGTGTATGATTGAGGATTAAAACGAGGACATCTCTTTATATCAAAATGATATTATTATTCTTCAAAAATAGCTTTAGAGATTTGGATTAAATACCGAATGTTTAACATATGCATACAAAAATAGATGTTAAATTTACTAGAAATGGCTAGTGAATAAATATTACAATACCGGTAAGCCACAAGAAACAGAAAAGAGGTTTACAAAAATGTAGGAAATAGATAGTGCGGGATTTGTGAAACATATAATCGACGTGAAATAATTTTAGAGCGCTAACCGTTACTGGGACTTCTGTTGTTGTTCTTACAACTGTTAAAACTCATAGAAAGAGTAGAATTTCATAGTGATTAATCGGCAATCTATAGCGCGATCCATATAAAATTGAACCGTTTCAATAGGTCATAACTTTTGAACCAATAATAAGACACACGTGCAACTTTGGGACAATATAATACAGAATTTGGAAATTACATTACACTATCTGCATCTCAGAGAAAATGTTGTAAGTGTCCTCCATCAGCATCTATACATGTTTGCATTCGTCTTACCATGTTCTCTGAAGCTTTACGGAGATGATATCCAATTGAGAGAAGGTTATTTCTAGCAAGCTGGAGAAATGTACCATACATCTAACGACACCGTGGAAATTTTAACCAGTTTATTTGATAATCGAATAATCTCGAAAGTGACAATTACATTATAAATTTGATCATCACCAATTAAAGAACCTGGTTGACCTAACTCAGTCCTTTATCAGCAAGAACTGCTCACGCAGGGCCTGCTGAAGATTTAACATCTACAGATCTGTGGCCCCCCATATCCACAGACCTAACCTCATCGGATTTTTTCTTGCGAGGGTATCTATAGAATAGAGTGTACAAGAATAGGCCACGGACAATTGGTGTTCCCAAGGAGTCCATTCGAACCGAAATAAGTAACATTGGTGAGGATACTCTCCGTAAAACTTCAGAGAATATGGTGAGACGAGTGCAAACATGTATAGATTCTGGTGGAGGACACTTCCAACATTTTCTGTGAGATGCAAATAAGGTAATGTAATCTCCCAATTGTGTTTTATATTCTCACAAAGATGCACGTGTGTTCTATTATTGCTTCAAGGGGTATGGCCTATTGAAATGATTTATATGGATCGCATATATACAGGCATTTCTGTAAAAGTTTATTTATTAAAGTAGATCGAAAATTGTTATGAGTATAGTTTGCACAATATTGTATAGAGGAATAAATGAATTTTACGTATTGTTTTATTCTATTTGAATATTCTATGAATAGTCCACATGATATTGACGGACAGGATAATTAGCGTACATAACTCAATTTAAACTGCACAAAGATGCTACGAATTACAGAGTTGCGGTTTTGTTGGATGCATTTCTTGTAAATGTACATAAATGAGGGATATTCTTATGTAAAATTTAGGTTTTAGTCCTTTTTGGAACTATTTCAAAGAAGGAATATCGTAAATGACGTTACTACTACCTGAACTAGAGATAAGATATTCCCAAATTAGAGCGAAATAACCCCAGAGAAGGAAGGAAGGCCTGCGGTTGCTTCATGCTCAGAAACCGCTTGTAACTAGATAGGTTTCGTTATCTTGCTCGAGTACCATAAAGTTTATTTCAAGTTCTGGAAACTTCCATTCGGCTGACACAAGTAAGGATCACAGGAAATTCCGTCAAGTGTGGGTTTCTCTCCGAATTTGATAAGAGGTCAGCGTAAACTGGCAAAGGCCAGATCACTGTGAAGACCCATAAGCGCCTGTATGCTCCCATAAGAGGATGTAATTATTAAGGAAGGAGCTTATTATCCATTTCAGGACATGAAGTTTCTCCAAAATTATTTTCCTTTTCTCTCTTTTTGTACTGCCTCTCTATGGTAGAAGAAGTACTATTTTCCATAGAGACATGAAAAGTAACATTAATGTTTTAAGGTTCCTGTAGCCCATCTCAAAAATTTAATATTGAATAAACCATATTTAAGTAAGAATTGGTAAAAAGATGCAAATAGGATTTTCTTCTTCTTCTCTCTACGGGCTAGGCAATGCTGCCTGTTCCGGCCTAAAACATGTCTGACCATCGTTTTCGTGCTCTTCCCGGATGTCTCTTTCCTCTAGGTTTATACGAGGGCTATCCAGAAAGTAGATTACGTTTTGGAATAAAAAGTAAACAAAGTATAGGAAACAAATTTTATTATATACAGATGAAAGCCACACTCAAATACTACTTTTCGACATAGTCACCATTCAAATTAAGGCATTTATCGTAGCGATGTACGAGATTGGAAATTCCTTCGTCGAAAAATTCGGCCGCCTGCGCCTTCAACCACTTCGTTACCTCTTCTTGCAGCTGTGCGTCGTCATCAAAACGCTGCATAGCCAGCCACTTCTTCATTGCTGGGAATAGGTGGAAGTCGCTCGGTGCCAGGTCGGGACTGTACGGCGGATGAGGAAACAACTCCCACTTAAAATATTCAAGAACTTCACGAGTGACATTTGCCGTGTGGGGCCGGGCGTTGTCGTGAATCAACAAGATCTTAGAGCTCAACATTCCTCTGCGCTTGTTTTGAATGGCTCTTCTGAGTTTTTGGAGAGTCTGGCAATACCTTTGAGAGTTTATTGTAGTGCCTCTTTCCAGGAAGTCCGCCAAAATCACACCTTTTCTGTCCCAAAAAACAGTCGCCATCATCTTCCTTGCCGACATTGTTTGCATGCATTTCTTGGGTTTTTGGGGAGAACTTGTGTGCCCCCACTGCATTGATTGCAATTTCGTTTCACAGTTCACGTGTTTCACCCATGTTTCGTCACCAGTAACGATGCGATCGAGTAAAGAGTCACCATCCTTATGGTAAACGTCAAAAAAGTTCAACGCTGCAGCCATTCGCTGATTTTTGTGGTCCTCTGTCAAGATTTTTGGAATCCATCTTGCACAAAACTTGTGGTAACCAAGCTTTTCGCTGATGATTTCGTGCAACAAACTTCGCGAAATTTGTGGAAAACTCAAAGAAAGTTCCGTTATTGTGAACCTTCGATTTTCACGGCCTTTAGCATCGACTTTTTCGACAAGTTCGGCAGTCACTATGCTGGGTCTCCCACTTCGATCTTAGTCGTGAACATTGGTTCGGCCATTTTTAAATCTGATGACCCACTGACGCACTCCACCTTCAGTGATAATGTTGTCCCCATACACTTCACAAAGCTGCCGATAGATTTCTATCGGTTTACAGTATTTTGCAGTCAGAAACCTTATTACTGCACGCACCTCGCAGGTCGCGGGATTTTCAATTAACGCAGACATTTCAAACCGTCACAGTATCTGAACGGAGCACAGCACGAACCTCTCACTAGCACGGCTAGATGCCGACTGAGCTGCGCAACGCTCTGACCCCAAGATGGCCGCGCTAGCCCCGCCCCTAGCGGAAACAGACGAAAACGTAATCTACTTTCTGGATAGCCCTCGTAGTTTATAACTCTTCTTGGGATCCTATCTCACGGCATTCTCTAAATATGCTCTCTCCATTCACTTCTATAATTTATTATTTTCTCTTATGAAGAACTTATTTATAAATCTTCTCTTATTTTATCATTTGGAATTTTATCTAAAGGAGTACATCCCTTTACTTCTCTTAAAAATCTCATTTCGGCAGCCTGTACCTTGTTCTTGTCTGCTTTTGTTAACGGCCATGTTTCAGAACCAAAAAAAGCAGGCACAGCCATCACTTTATAAAATTTCATCCGTGCTTCTTTTCTGGTTTTAGTTTTTATGCTTCTATTTATTATGCCGTATATTTGTTGAAACATTGGTAATTTATTTTTAAAAACATTTTCAATTTTATAACTGACATATGTTCCCAAATATTTAAAACCATTAACATGCTCTAAGATAATATCATCAATTACTATTTTGGTTTTAATAGTGTCTTTACCTCGAAACGCCATTGTTTTTTTTTATTTGTGGAAATTTTGAACTTATAATTCGTACACAACCTCTGCAACGTATATACTGCTCTTTGCAGCTCGTCTTCAGATTTACTTATAATTACTTTGTCCTCCGCAAATAGCATCGTCTTAAGAAAAAATTGGTGCAAGATGAATGCCTCCGTTAATCTTAAACATCCACTCTCTAATCAGATCATCTATATAAAGTATGAATAAGATAGGAGACAAACTGCAACCCTGTCTTACACCTTGATTTGTATGTATCCATTTATTATACATTCCATTTCCAATATGTATGTTGATTGTTGTATCCTTATATATATATATATATATATATATATATATATATATATATATATATATAGATTTTAGAACTTTAATGAGATGATTTGGGTAGCCTCTTCGAGTCATGATTTCCTACACTTCTTTTCCTATTTACATGATCAAACGCTTTTTCATAATCAATAAAAGCTATATGTGTCTCCAGATTAAATTCTCTTCTTTTTTCTATTATCTGCTTAGCAGTAAAGGTAGCATCTGTACAGGATCGTCCTTTTCTAAAACATGATTATCAAGGACATTTTTTTTCTTCCTAAGCTTACCTTTACAAGCACCACTTTCGTTAATCTTTATTTTCACAAATTTGACCCCAACTGTTTAAAGTGTTGGGACAGGTTTCACACTGGCAATACTTAGGCTGCGATATAGCATATGAAGAAGAAGAGGATATAAATAAGAAAATGTAGAAATTTCAACATATTTGTGGATTATGTGAAATGAAATTATGTGAAAGCATGGTGTGAAACGTTACAAAAGATGACACTTTAAAAATGAGAATATTAGAGAGTAACTAAACACACAACCTCTTGTTCGACAAACGGAAGAGCAAAGAAACAATTGGATAGAGCATCTGCAAAGAATACTACAGGGTAGGGTATCAGAGATGACATTAATGTTACACCTAGAGGAATATGATGGGTAGAAAAACAAGAAAGCGCTCTACAGAACAGATGTGAGATCGGAGTAGCAAAGAGCAAAGACCTATTAAGCCGTAAAAGAAAAATCCGAAGAAAATGTAATTAAATTTTGACCAAATAGCAAAAGCTGACCAACACCTTATTTGTGTTTTCATGTAGTCCTATGAACTGCTTATTTCCTCTGTAATTTCGATATATTTGGATATGTTTGACACAATACTTTAAGGATATGTTTAAAAACACTTCCAGACTGTTGGAATATACAAAACTGCAGTACGGATTAGAAACTATTTACTGCATTTCCCCCCAGAAATCCAAAAAATTCTTATACCATTTCTCACGATTCGGTGATTCAATTGTTCCATCTCAGATATTACTTTGCATGCACAATGTAAATGATACTTTCTTAACACAGGATTTTTTTAGATAACGACTCGTCTGCCGAAAAAATTATAATTATTTGGTGTTTATATTAGCTGTGAAAAACATTGGAAGTTGTTACATTTATTGTCTATCTCCCTATTATTCATTGATTAAAGTCTCAATCGGACCACTAAAAAGTTCCGGTAACAATTGCTAGTTGCATTAGCAGTTCGACTATTTGGAAATCTTGTAATTTCGAATCTTTGTTATGCCATTGCCAAAGTTCCCATCTTTCATAAATTTTAGGTTATCTTTTACGAGAAACCAATTACAAAAGGGTTAAATAAAACAGAAACACCTGAAGGCTTCCTTATATCGAGAGCACACATTTGTTATTTTATCAGCAAACTTCACTCACAATCCCTAAATTTTTCCGAGGCAACTTAACGCAACAAAATCTACAATTATTTTTGTATGTTACCCGAACATTTCGACAAAACTAGCTGTGACACCCTGAGTACAACAGACACGTGAATTTGGCGTCGTAAAGAGATTCATGTAAATCAATAAACCGAACTTTTAATTATAAAAAGTTCTGTATCCTGTTACTTGTACATTGTTATTGAAAAAAACGTAATATTCAAATAAAAATGAATAATCTGTTGTGTGCATTTGTAATGGATATAGAAATTGATGTGAGTATACATTAAATATTTTTCAAGTACCTCTTCTATTAAACATTCTGAATTTATTTAAAGTGCACATGGTATGCTATGATATACATGTTCGGTAGACATCTAGTGCGGAAGATATCTCTCCATAACGTCATTTGGCGGAACAGAACAATACAGATTTTCCACTTGCACAGTTCCTGTCGAACCGGCAAATCTTAGTCCCTAATGGGACCTTGTTGTTTGATTGACACAACAAAAGATACTGTATATGTAAACAAAACATCTGATGTGTGGGAAGGGATTTACTTGAAGGCTATGCGTCATATGTATAGGCTGAGCCATAGTGAGGTTAACAATGGCTTGCTGGAACAGCTTTCAGTGCAACTTGTGCAATAATAATGTAAGATAATTAGTTGTATTTGTGCGATCCAAAAACAAAGTATCACTTCCCTGCCTGAGCCGATAGAAGCCGAAGCACGGAAGTACCTTGATCTCAGAACAGTTATGAAATAAGTAGAAGTAGGATTTTGGCATATTTGCATGTTTTATCCCTTGATAGTTAACCCCCCGTTAGGCGCGTGCCTCGGCAGAACACCGTTGGTCGCGTGGAGCCTAGGAGGCCCACGCTATATTTATGTGTATATATGCCTGTATTTTTTCTCCATTTTTCCTTTTCTCCCCAGTTTTTGGCTTTATTTAGGTTAAATATACACTACTTTTATTAGTATAATCATACTAAGTACATCAGCTAAAATATAATACGAATAGAGTGTACGTTATAATTTGCATTACAATATACGGAAAGAAAATATCATATTGTCGCCGACTGTAGTGTTTCGATAAGCGCGGCCGACGCACGCGAAGGGGCACCGGAGATAAGGGACATTTAGTGCAGCGCGGAGATAAAATCTTGCTGAAATTGATAGAGACAGATAGCTGACTGGAAGTTTCGTTTTCTTGTTTGTTACAGAACATTCCAGAAATATTTAGAAATATGAGTAGAGGTATATAAGAGAAGCCGCGACTCGCCAAGTAGGAGAGTGGTAATTGAATTGGACTCGTACAGCTGTGTTTTGAATGTGAACCCTTTGTTTGTGGTTAATGACCCTGACTCTGTTGGTGTATGTTACGAAATTCTGCTACTGTAACGGTTGACCAAAGTGAGTTTCTACGAAAATAAAGAGTAGTTTGGAATTCTGCAACTGGATTATAGTTTCACGAATCCTCAGTCACAATATTTTAAAATACGCCTTGTTATTGGACATTTCAATTACACGGTCATCAATTATTTCTTCTCTATTTCTCCTGACTAAGCAGGTATCGCAAATAATTTTGGCATGCTTTCTCAAACAAAAAGGAGCGTTGCATAACTTATATAACTTACAACAACGGACTTTTAATTTAAAAGGTGTTCTTTGGTCGCAAAATTAAGTCCTTATTTGTGTGGAAATATTTCACACTTTTTTTTCTGTAATTTACGTCTTTAAGTTTTTTAAGTCATATCGGTCAATGAATAGAATGGGTGATATAATGCTTAAAATGGGCTCAGGGTCCATGGAGCTTAGAGTTAGCCGACATCCCTCCTTTAACGATAAGGGAAAACCCCAGATAAAGCCTTCTCCAGGTAACTCACCCTAACCGACATTCGAACTCGGTACCTCTTGAACGTGAGGCAGGCATACTACCGAGGTGCGCGATTTTACACTTAACCGCTACATAGTTGTTAGAATCATTTTGGGGTGAAAAGAGACCGCAGACATATAGCATGTTTTTCCAGATCTGATGCCCTGCAAGGGTCGAAGGTCATTAAGTTAATATCATGTGAAACAAAAAAGAAAATGTTGGAAATAAATTGTTCTTTCACACTGGCCGTGTGTAGGCTAAAGTATGGAAAGGTAGAGTCAGATTGAAAAGTTCAATGCCATAGCCGGGATTTCAACCACGAATCTTCTGGCCACCCAGACGCTTTATTCATTGAGCTACTATAGCCAACGTACTCACATGTTATAAGTCGTCATTAAAGTGGTTGTCTCATGTGTTTATGAGAAATCCTAAGTGGTTTACCGGAAAAATTCGGGTCAGTTGAGGAATTTAATGTCATATCGCTACGTTGGCCATAGTAGCTCAATGGTTAGAGCGGCAGGACGGAGACCAGAAGATCCGTAGTTCAAATCCCGGCTATGGCATTGAATTTGACCGTCTGACTCTACCTTTCCAAAGAAAATGCTGTTTTCGTAAGACATGCCCACTAGGCCTGCCTGGAGACCTTCCTACACATGAGGAAGTGTTTACATGCAGCGCCGAGACTCCCGCCAACACTTTATACCCTGAAAGAGACCACCGCATAAGAGATGATGTGAAATAATAATGGAGATAAAACGGAGGGATAAAACATTCGAGAAATGTAATTAACATATCCAGCATTCGCCTAGCGAGTGGATCAGCTAGCCGCCATAGTAATCGAACCCGGGCCCGCCAAATGCGTGCCAAAATCGAAACAGCCTCAGCTGTCCCTCTCTTACCGTAAGGCGTAGTCAAAACTAAGAAATAATAACTTCTTACTAATATTACAAGATATTCCTTCTGAGGCAATACATTATCGAACCGCTACGTTGTTGTTTTCATAAAACATTTGGAATAGCAACAGGAGATATTTCTCCGCAGAGATGTATTGTGCCCCCTGTCTCATCCTGCAGCATTTGAATTCCGAGCATGTCGAGAAGGGCAGTCGTCGATATTTCTTTACGTTAGAAAGGCAATGTCTCCGACCTTTACAGCAAGCAGCTCCACCTTGAAGAATCCCGCCTACAAGATTAGGGTCAGGTGATCGAGGTGCCCATTCCTATCCATCTATAGAGAAACGCATCATCGAGCAAATGACACTCTTAACGGCGACAGATCCATTCTCTTTAAAGTCCTTCACCCATCCAACTTTAAACTCGACTGCCGCTTTGGAAAAATGTTAGTCTTTAGTCACGCTTTATTTATTTGACAGAAACTCCATATTAGGGCTCTTCAATCTTCTAAGAAGTGTCTCCTATATTCTTTCATTCAAGTTGAATATCGGCAATCAAGTCATTTTAAATTGCTTCGAAGTTCTGAATTTTCCATGCATCAATGACTACGTAAAGCAATGAAGCTCTCGTGTGTAATTCGAAATATAAAGCTGACATACAGGAAGGCACTCCATTTATGCACATCATTAACTTCACATATTTTTAAGCAAACATAAGGAAAAAACGGGGAAATCAGCAATGCGGGATAAGAAGACAACTATAGGAATACGAGCTGATAACTCAGAGGGCTTACTCTATTCCAAGTAAAACAGAAAGCTCATTCGGTATGGCACCTTCTTGCCGTGCGAGGGGTCTCGGGTTCGATTCCTGGCTGGGAGTCGGGATGATTCCCCATCTTCCCCAGAGTCTGAAAGTATTAATGAGAGTGCGTAAGTGTGCGTGATCTAATGATTAAAATACAAAGTACCAGCGACCCAACGTCAACGTCAATAGACGACATGTTCCAAAAGGAGAACGGCCACCGTAATGACCATTGCAGTTACACGGAGCATAAATGGAGAAAAGAGAGACAGAGGGACTGTTCGCAGTATATACCCTTAGAAGATATACCTAGTTACATGAAACATTAGAAAACAGTATTACACATTTTAACTGTGGCAACAAGTTCCAAAGAATTACGAAGAAGAGAAAACAAAAGAAGAAATGACAAATTTCAGGCGAGACATGCTTCAGACAGCATCCACTTGGAAACTAGGACATTTTAAAAGAGGCTTATATTATACAAAATCCCACACATAATTATTATACCTTCTACATTTTTTTCTGTGGCACGTCTTCATCTCTTTCTGCCAAAATCTCTTTCTCACTCTATCTTGTCCTCTCTTTCTCTTTCTGTTACAGGGTTTTAATTTTTGCAGTAAATGAGAACATTTATTCAGAGAAGAATCTATATATTCGTCATTCGTATGCTACATGTATTTAATTACATTTAAATCAGCATTTTAGTAGCAATTTTGAGAAAAAAACTTATTTTCGTAATATTTGATAGGAAAGGCATATCGGATAATAAACTCGTAGACGCATTTCGTCCTTCAAGAATTTTTTTAAACTTTTAATTTCAACCAAAATAATTAATATAAAACTGAATGCAAATAATGTATAAAATTAAATTGCTTTAAATAATAGTAATAAAGTAATAATGATAAATAAATAATAATGATAAATAAATTATAATAATGATAAATAAATATAAGAATTAGATCTGAAGCTTCCCTGTCGACGAATATGCTCAATTTCTTCTCTGGCAGCAAGCCAGGTGAGAAGACGATCAGAAATCTAAGTTTCGGGAATGTGCATCACCTCCATCATCCGGATATTTATTAAATAATAAATAACAGATAAATAATAAAATAAATAATCAGTAACAGATACCTACAGCTTGATAATCAAGTTAACTATTTACGTTTCTTTGAATCAGTTAATTTTCTATACTCACGCGTTCTCGTGACGTGCCATTTAATTTACCTAAAAGTATTTTTAGGTAATGCGTATTTTTATAGTGTTTTGTATTTGTTTATATTTGTGTTATATCTAGTGATTCATTTATGTTATAACATTTAATAAATGTACTGATAATGGGAGAGATGTACGCTCCCAAACGTCAAATTCTAATCGTCTTTTTACCTCGCTTGCTGCCAGAGACGAAGTTGAGAATAATAATAATGTTGATAACAGTGACAGTGACAGCAATGTGGTGATAATAATAACAATAACAGCAATATTGTAATGATTACAACGTTGGCACGTAAGTTAAAAGTGCGATTTGTTTAGATGGTTACATTTTCTTGAACCTTACGAAGTGTTTTGTTACTAAGGTATGAAATCCATTGAGTGGTACGGCTCAGGCCGTTTCGTCTGTGGCAGTCATTCGGAATCGTTTCCCGTGACCAGTCTGCCTTACCCATGTTTTTCTTTGGGGGGTGGGGGTTTTCGGATCGCCAGGCGAATGCTGGTGAGGTTACCTCGAATTTCCTGTCCCTCCATTTCATCTCCAATATTATGTCACATTATGTCTCATCTGGTGGTGTCTTTTAGGGTACAAGAGTCAGCGAGTCTCCGCGCTATATGGCAGAATGATACATCCCTGGTAAACACATTCTCCTCCGGTGGAACAGTCTCTTGTTTCCGGACCTGGAGGGCCGTTTCCGGACCACGGTGTGTGGGATAGACAAACGTCGAGGTCTACCCTTCCTCAGTAACATAGAGGTCACATGATCTCGAGAGTGTTTCCATTTGGGCGATATATATTGTTGCGAGCCCATTGTTGATCAAGGCGGCACGGCCAGGCATTTAAAGGGACCTGTAGCGTTATGTGTAGATAAAGGCTCGCCGAAACGACGGGCAGAAGTGGGTGGAGTTCTCGAGAGTTCTAGTTCTTTGTTCTAGCCGTCTCGATTGTTGGAGAACATTCTGGAATGTAATCTATAAAAAAAGGGAGCACACCCGCCAAAGTCAAGTCAGTCGGTAATTGAACGTGAGCGCGTAAACAGCTGTGTTTGTTGCAACCTGTATTGTGTATGCGTACGAAACGTGTTTCTACGGAAACAAAGTCCAAATGTTGGCGTTTGTAAACTGGACTTTTGATTTCACGAACCCAAAAAGTCACAATATTTTATACAAATCCCACCTCCCTTTCGGAAGGCAGTGGATTGCCGCGCCCAACAACCCCGCAGGTAGCGGCGCATGTGTTCTAGCTCAACTTGCTACTAGTTCCGAAGGCTTATACCCGAGATTCTTCAGGCAACCCTCAACCACCCCCTCTGGATGACCAGGCCAGCCAGATGTATCCAATACCCGTGGGTGTTGGCAACCATGCCGAGTCTAACCCAATACGAACAATACCTTCGGGAGGGGCTCGAATTTTTGGCCCGACGTAGCTCTAGTAACGTCAGAAGCACCACGGGGTTCCGTAGCTCGTAGGTGGATGGAATACCGGTTTCACAATACCGCCCGGGAATTTCCAACTGGTCAGTGGTAAGAAATCTGCTATCCTGACTCCTTGGGACGGCCGCCCTCTGTCTCCTTTCATTTCATCCTTCCTCTCGGGGATGACTACTTGCCCCATAGGCTTAATAGAACAAGACTGGCGAATCCATTCCGCAGCATTAACCAATGCAATCCAGGCTATGAAATCCTATGCTGATCACTGGAGGCTGGAGATGTGTGCGTTGTTCCATAGGTATACTGCATATGAATTTTACTATTATTGCTTACAGATATAAGCAACTGCAGGTTGTACAGCCCGAGCATGATAACTTCCTCACAGCGATAGGAAACAAAGCATGCACATCATACCACACCTTGCCTTTGTGTCCGTAACACTTGAAAGGCAATGATTCAGGTTCGCATAGTACTGCGTTACGTTGTTTCCGATGTGTGTGCATTTTATGGTCGTGCTGTACATATGACGTCATTCATGCTCAACTTGAATCGCATGCGAACGCATGTCCCTCCGGCCTTTACAAAGTCACATAATATATTATATGCTCTTACTAAAATACAGAGAAAGTAATAAGATGGGCCATTTCCTAAACAAATTAAATTTGGTTTCAATGTTTAAAAGTTGTATACCTTTAGTACAATGGAGATATAGTACTTCAGATAAAGCGCAATAACATTGTGTTACCTAAAATGGGATATAAGAGGGAAAGCTGCAGACCTTTGTGTTTGTCACACTTCAATTTTTGTGTCTTCCAATTTAATTGAAAACCGAGTTGATACCTGGATTACCTCTCATTATTTATAGATTACTTCAATTTTTATGTGGTATGTATCAAGTTTATCTCTTTGTGTACAAAAGTTTATAAAAATTTGGTACTTAAAATTAATGATGGATTACAAATTCACCTCCAATTATCGTTTTTTTTTTCACTGCTTACCCAATGTAGGTAAAAATCATACTTATTGATTACATCACCTAAGCAATTCCTCATAAAAGGAGTAATATTGAGTAATAAATATTTTCAGTCTGTTTTTAATTTGTCCTCCAACGTTAAGTCGTACTGGACGATGAATGCCAATGGTGAAATGATGCTCAAATGAGACCAGGTTCCATGGAGCTTGGAATTACCCAACATTAGTATTTTAGGATAAGGGAAAACCCCGGAAAAAGCCTTATCCAGGTAACTCACCCTGACAGAGATTCGAACTCGGGACCTCTTGAATGTGAGACAAACATGCTGCCATCACGCTACCGAGGTGGGCTAAACATTTTCAGAAAAGCCAGTTTGCGTGCTCCGAAATGTTCTTTCAACAACAAAACATTTTATATAATTACAGTGTCGTAAAAGGTTACAATCCAAGCATTGTTAGCAAAGTTCACGCTTTATCAAAAGTTATTAGCTTTTATTTGTTCAAAACAACAATGATTATTTCTTTTTAAATTCATATATTCAAGACGTCGACATAAACAATAAAATGTACACCTTGACATCAGTAAAATAAGTTGGTGAAGTTTCATTCATATCTAAAAAATTAGAAAACTTGGAAATTTAGGTATAAAATTGGCAGAACTAGCTGCTACTGCGAAATTTATACCTATAGCAACTGCTTATCAGGTACTCCTGTTTTAATTTTACAACATTGAAGCAATAAATTTTAGTGAATTTCGATTATCTTCTTCTCTCCTGGGTCAATATGAACATATGGATTATTTGTAAAAAAAATCGGACAATATAAGGTAAACTGCTACGTTTATTTGCAGAACAAGTATTAAATAAACGATAATGAGTAAAAAAATGATTGATTTTTCACAAAAAATTGGATTCAGCATTTCTCAAAAAAGTATTTGCCAGTAAATCTTTTATTATTACCTAAAATAAGATAACTTCTTCTCTAACGTAGCTAAATGTAACGCAAAGGAAATGTCGGAGAAAATGAAATGGAAGGAAACAGAAAGAGACGTTGTTTACTTAGATAACCATTGTAGTTAAAGAGGGCAAACGTAAATGAATGGTAATCATTAGAGGAGGTGCTTTAAATGGAACCCGTGTAGTTTCTTAGACAGATCCTCATTGCTGTCGTTAAAGCGTCTTTCATCCCTTAAACCGTGTATGTGGTCACGCCTCAGACGAAGAAATAGACCAGAGTAATGTCTTGCGGACGTGGTGGCATGCCAATAGCTGCGCGTGTTCTATTACTCTCTGCTTCAACCCCTCTGTTCACGTTTTCAACAACCTTGTGCAAAATGTGATAGCGCACCATGCTGTTGAAAAACACTAGCTGGTAGAATCCGCGGCGAGTCAAGTAATTATTGCATGGATTTCTTTTTGAAATAGCTATAAAACGCTTCGATGGAAAAAATACGCTGTTTTTCTTTCTCTGCATGTAACTAGTGATACAGAAGGCAACAGATTACATAAAAAATTAGATATCGAAATGCACCGTAAATGTATTTAAGGTTTCCAGAATTTATTAAAGGAGTTAATATGTCTTTTTCTTCTACTTCAGGGCTTGGACTTCTCAAACCGTTCTTGTTCCAATTTTACCTGTCATCTTTTCTTCGGTCTACCCTAGTTTCTTTTATTTCTTGCGTTTATATTTTCTGGTTATTTCAGATATTCTGTTATTACTCATCCTTTGAACATGTTTTTCATATTTACTTCTTTTGTTAGTGAATTTATGATTCATTTCTTCTATTTTAATTATTCCTTGAGATCTTGACTGCGTTTTTTGTATTTTTGGTATACTTCCGCTGTCGTGTTTTAGTGACCTCAAATATCGTGGCCGAGCCTTGCCACAACATATTTCACAACTGCAAATTGAACAACCAGATAAACAAGCTTCTCATCCAGCCACGGGTGTCTCTAGTCTTCTTGAAGATTGTGCAACAGAATATCACCAGTACCCCATTTACACAGATGGCTCTCGGATAACTGAAGGGCTTAGTGAAAATGCTAAAGTAGGATGTGTGTTTGTGGTATTCTCTCGCTCCATAGAATGCCATTCTTCCATGTTCAAACTTCCCAAGAAGTGTTCAGTTTTTCAAGCTGAATTATTAGCAATCCGTGAAGCAGTGAAATGGTGCAACAACTTACAATGTACCTCTCGCCTTTACAGTGACTCACAAGCAGCTTTGAAAGATACCAAAAACAGCAGTCCTATTGCAGCTGAAATAAGAAGTCAATTACTATGTAGTTCTCATCTGTATATTAAATGTGTCAGAGGACACGTAGAGATTGTCGGAAATGAACGTGCAGATGAGCTTGCAGAGAGAGCTGCGACTTCAAATCTTCCAGAGACATACACTCTATGCCCTATTTCTTATGTGAGACAAACATTAGAGGAGATTATCGACAGGAATGAATACTGGTTAAAAAGTGATTGTAGTGCTTTGAGTAAGGATTTATATTTCCCAACAGTTTCTGACAGACATAAATGTAAATTCGTTAATCCTATGTTCTCACTCAATTCTTAAATAGACATGGCACATTTTCAGCTTACCTATTTCGATTCAAAATCAAATCCACATGTGATTGTATTTGTGGAAATCATCTTCAAGATATCCCTCACATTTTATTTGATTGCCAGTTTTTCTGTTTTGAAAGATACGAACTTGAATTATTGCTTCAATCCTTAGGTTACACTTTCTCAAAACCGCTTACACATATTCTGATGAATTACGAAACTCATCAATGTTTCATGGCTTTCTTAAACAAAATATTTCTTAAGCTAAATGATTCATCTTGATGTTTACTGTTTGTCAGCTTGATATTGAATTTGTTATGTTTCTGTAAATTGTATTGTATTCATAAATTACTAAACTATAATCCTAATATACCTTTGGGTAAAATAGGTATCAAAAATTGGATAATAAATAAATAAATATCGTGGCACAGTATTTTAATGATATCAGGCCGTGTACTAATGCACAAAAAAGCGAATAAATTCTGTTTGATTTTAAGAGACGTCCTTTCAAACCCTAGCTTAATATAGTCAATAGTCTAGTCCAGTGTGTAAAATGTGTAAATATTTTAGGTTTAATACTTGATGACAAGTTAACTTGGAACAACCACATTGAAAAACTAGAAAGTAAATTAAGCTCAGGACGTTTTGTTTTGCAATATTTAGCCAATTTTCTCTCAGTAGATACTAGTAAGTTGGTATATTTTGAATTAATATGTTCACCCATTCCTTATGGCATCGAGCTGTGCGGACGCACTTCCAAATTAAACTTTAACAGATTCTTTCTCCTACAGAAAAGAGCTACCAGATACCTGGCAAAAATTACACGTAGGAGTTTATGCAGGCCGTATTTTAAAAAATTAAACATCCTTACTCTTAAATTAATTGGGAGTCGATTAATGACACTAAACAACACTTTTTAAATTTAAAAGTAAGTGTTGTTTAGTGTCAGTAATCGATTCCCAATTAATTTAATTTATACAACAACACTGTTTTCAACACTTCCATGAAAGGACCCTTACTCTTCCCTGCACATTTATTCTGCGAACAATACTCTTTGTACATAACAGGAATATAACATCCACAAATTCCGAGGTCCACACATATGAAACAAGGGGAAAGAATAACTATATAGTTAAAGGTCACAGGCTAATCCTTTTTAAACATAAGCCCCAATACTTTGGTCTACAACTACTTAATAAGCTTAAGGAAAGCCTAAAAAATACTGTATCAGCTGCTAAGTTTAAATCGAAACTGACTCAAGTCTTGTTCAGCAGAGCCTATTGCAGTATAGATGAATATTTTGATGACAACAACGATGATTTTTAATAATTGTGTTTTGTATATATATATATAATCAACATTTCTAGCACTACAGCGCAGAGTGGGCCTCGGCTTCCCTCAGGATCCTCCTCCAGACAACCCTTCCTCTGGCTACCATTCACCATTTTTTTATTTCCAGCCTTCTCACATCCTCCAATACTCCATCCATCCATCTCAAGTTTGGTCTCCCTACTCTCCTTGAACCAAACAATTTACACTCCAATACTCTACTAACTATGTCCTCTCCATCCAGTCTTTGGACATGCCCTGCCCATCTTAACCTTGCTATTTTAATTGATTTTACAATATTGGGGTCTTCATATATTTTATACAATTCATCGTTATATTTGATTTGCTTTTCCTCTTTCTCCTTAATTGTGCCATAAATTCTTCTCAGTATCTTCCCTTCAAAAATGTTCAGTCTTTCCATATCCTCTTTTGTAGTGACCCATGTTTCACACCCATACATCAGCACCGGTTTTATAAATTTTTTATAAATTGTAATTTTTGTTTTATATGTTAAGAGTTTTGATTTAAAGTGTTTTATTAGATTAAAATATGCACCTTTGGCATTTCGTATTCTTTGGTTAATTTCCTCTTTCATGTCATTATTTTCATTCACAAGAGACCCTAGGTATGTGAATATATAGTGTTGATATATTTCTCTGGCTCTTTAATTTTCTTCTTGACATTAGTCACCATATACTTTGTTTTCCCTTCATTTATTTTTAGACCCATCTTAGTTGCTGCCTGTTCTAAGTTTATAAATGCCTTTACCATATCCTTTTCTGTTCTGCTGATTATATCTATATCGTCTGCATATGCCAGTAATTGTGTGGACTTACTAAATATTGTACCTCTTGTTTGGATGCTAGCATCCCTAATAACTTTCTCCAATGCTAGATTAAATAATAAGCATGAGAGTGAGTCTCCTTGTCTTACTCCTTTGGTGGTTTCAAATGGTTCTCATAGGTCTGAGAGGACCTTTACTTGACATATATTATTCATTGTAGCTCTAATTAAATTTATTAGTTTACCAGGTATTTTGAATTCTTTAAGGGCTTCATTCAGCTCCAGTCTATTTATACTGTCATGTGCCGAGCTGAAGTCGATAAAGAGATGATGGGTTTCAAGTTTGTATTCCTTGGTTTTTCCCAGGATTTGTGTTAATAGGAAAATATGATTAATTGTTTATTTTCCTTGTCTAAACCCTGCATGATAATTACCTATGATCTTCTCGGAGAATGGTAACAGTGTATTTTATACACTATTAATAAAAATGTAATACCTCTGTAATTTTCACATATTAATGGGTCACCCTTTTTATATATTGGACATATTAGGCCAATCTTCCACTCATCAGGGATTTTCTCTTGTCTCCATATACTTTGCAATAGAGAGAGAGAGAGAGAGAGAGAGAGAGAGAGAGAGAGAGAGAGAGAGAGAGAGAGAGAGAGAGAGAGAGAGATGTTGAATGACCATCTTTTTTTTACATTTCTAATCGTTTGCTTTTGAGATAGAGTGTGTATTATAAATGACATGGCTTAGTTGTGTTCAAACACTGTATTAAGTTGCAATAAATATGAATAGTACTATTTCCTTTTGTTAATATCTGTGTTTCTGATACGTATATCAGAGTTGGTACTGCCATTGATTTGTACAACTTTACTATTAAGTTTTTACCAGCCTCAGTTTTCAACGTTCTTTTTCATATACCGGTTATATAGTTAAATTTATGTTCTCAATTATATCAGTTTCTCCTTGTACGAGACATTACATCCTAAACAGTTGAAATGTGCTACCTGATCTATTATTATACTATCTAACACTATTTTTATCTAACTGGGTTAATTTCCCTAATTTCATGGGATTTATTTTTAATCCTCGCATGGTATCAGCTCTGGAAAGTCATATTATATATCCGGTATCTTTTGTTCACCCCAAATTGATTCTGACAACTTTGTGGCGATAAAGTGTAAAATATTTCCACAAGGATAATAATGACTTTATTTTGAGACCAAACCACATCCTTGAAATTAAAATTTTATTGTAAGCTATAGTCAACTGTACTAGCCATGTATGAAAACATAAACATATATGTTTAGTTTTAGTTAATTGATGGAAATTAATCATTCCTCCACAGTAGCCACAAACGGTGTATCTCGGATGCGAGAGTCTTTAGTGGTTTACAGGGGAAAAAATTAAATGGAGAATTTAATGTCAGGGCGGCACGTTGGCCATGGTAGCTCAATGGGTTAGAGCGACTGGACGGAAACCAGGAGATCGGTGGTTCAAATCCCGACCATGGAATTGAATTTTTCATGTTGACTCTAGCCTATATAAGGCTAGTGTGGAGAAATAATTAATTTCCATCAACTAAAATAATGAGAGTTAAATAATGAAGCCTGGGATTCAAGTACTTACGACAGTAACTCGCCACAAACGGTGTATCTCCGATGCGAGAGCCCCTAGTGGTTTACTGGGGAAATATAAGTGTCAAATGGAGAG
This sequence comes from Mantis religiosa, assembly GCA_030765055.1. Lineage (NCBI taxonomy): Eukaryota > Metazoa > Arthropoda > Insecta > Mantodea > Mantidae > Mantis > Mantis religiosa. The sequence continues at coordinate 102,985,224 of CM060955.1, forward strand.
TTTAATGTCAGGACGCACGTTAGCCAATGGGTTAGAGCGACTGGACGGAAAACAAGAGATCCGTGGTTCAAATCCTAGCCATGGCATTGAATTTTTCATACTGATTCTGTCCATCATATATGTTTAGTTCCCAAAAAATATATACTTATACTATGTTAACATAAAATATTCATTTATATTACACTATATAAAAATACTCTAACTGTTTTATTATTTTGTGCGTTATCACTTTATAAAAATCCTGTTATAAATAACTTTTACTCATTCTCTACTTGAAATGATGAACACCCATTGCACAACACATTTACTCTTGCACCTTTTCTGCAGATAAATTTGTGACACTCATCGCATTGTTTCTTCACTTTCTTGTCCTTTGACCTTGGTCAGGAATCACTTTTTTTTTCGTTTCACATTTAAAGCATCTGCATTTCGGTCTTATTGGTTGCAATTTAGAACTTCCTTGAAACCAACTCGAGTTATTGCTGTACAGTGCGTTGTGATCTGCACTGGAGGGAAAGAATTGGTCTCTCAGTTTGAGATCTGACTAGCTCTTTTTCCAGTTCTGAGAGGAAATCTCTTCTAGCACCATTACCTCTCATATGATGTAAAAATTTACAGTACAGGACGTAAGCGCTGAGGTATGCTAAATCAAATATATTGTGACTTTGTGGGTTCGTAGAGTTAAAAATCCAATTTGCTGAAATTCTAAATGTTCTTTATTTCCGTAGAAATACACTGATCAATTCTCACGTAACAACATTACGTCTTAAACACACCACCACAGTCTACCAAGGTTGATGACAATAACAACGTTCTGGTCAGCTCTCGTTACAACATCACTCTCGTTACACACAACTGTCAATCACTAGCCATGGCTTCTTTTTGCACACCCATTCATGAATTCCAGATCTTTCTGTAAAATTACTAGAGATTTCTGGAATAAACAAGGCATCTAATGACGTAATCCGAATATTCTATCACCCTATCTGAGCCGGCAAGTCTTTCAGCTCTGTGATAAACTATCCGTCTCTTGTTTATCGGCGCTATGTGAAAGCTAGCCGCCTATCAGTTCCTTTGTGTACAATAGCCACGTTATCGTAAATAACGGCTCGCGACAATATCAAGAAATAGAGGAAGTGGCTACCTTCTTGCTCCACGTTTCAGTGAACAGTAGCTATCCATCTTATCATCAGTATCAACACCTGAATTTGTTGAGTTGTAGAACATTATCACTTCAGTTTTTTCACGTCAACTTCCACAAAACGCAATTGCTAACTGTGTTTGTATTTTATACAAATTTCTTACAATAGTGCATGTGTGTGTATTATCTACGATGTTTTAACAACAATGGACATAAAATGAAGGTTCAGAAGGTGCACTGCTGCAAAGTTTTAATTATTGTAGTAAATTTTTAATATAACATGGAAAATAACAAATTGTAAACCTGGGATATTTTCTGACGCTGTTAAAAAAATCTAAATTCTGTGCTACTGCCCGTCATTTTACCATAAATATTTTGAGTATTTATAATAAACAGTACACAAAAAGCATGCCTGGAAGATAAGAAGTCTAGGTTTACACTAAAACAGTTTCTATGTAGTTAAAGTAGCCTAGGGTGTCTATAAAGACCCCAAAACCATTCAAGGGTTAATACATTCCATATTCAAAAGTAATTTTTTTAAAAAGTGCAGTATTTTCTTTAGGTCATCTTCATTTATAGCCATTAGTATCTGATCAACTGCATATAACATAAAATTTCAGTTTAACTCCGGAAACATTAATCCCTTCATTAACTTTATTTCACCTAATTCTTACTATTTCGTGAAAGCACAAATTAAAATTTGTGATTGATAAAGGACAACCTTGTCTTACAGCACTATTAAATACCAATGATTATCTTTCATTTATTTTTTTTATAAAAAGTACGCTTTATGGTTGTAATGGTGTGCCTCCACCTTTCAAAATCTTCTACAGTATTGTTCGTGATACGTTTTCAAAAGCTTTAAAATGTCATTAAATAGTAAGTGCCTCTCTAACCTTTGTTATATATGTTCTTCTATAATTTGTTTCAGAGTAGAAAGATTGTCAACAGTACCTTTTCTAAAATATATTTGTTCCTCTGGCAGTATAGCGTCTGTTATTGAATGTGCACTTATTATTTTGGAATATATTTTGTAGGCTGCACGTAACAAACTAATCCCTTTCTATTGTTCAGGCTTTTTTATTTCTCATTTCTTAAATATTTTCAGCTACCTTCCATTCTTGGGATATATCTTTCCTTTCCCAGTATTCGTTAAACAGGATAATAACACTTGGTGTAATAGTCTAGGGTCATATTTAAGCAACTCTAGATTGGTGTTATCAATTCTGAAGGCTTTCAGTTAATTCCTCTATTTCTAACTGTTCTACTTTTATTCTATATAATGTAACCATTTCCTCATATTGTTCTTATCTTTCTACGAGGTACGTCCAGAATGTAAGCTCTGTTTGGTAATAAAATTAAATTGTGTATAGATGCAGAAAAATTATTTATTGCACAAAATTCTACAACTTTACACTACCTTTCCACACAACTGCCGAATTTTTGTAGGCATTTGTATAGCGAGGCACAAGTTTTTGTATACCTTCTTCGTACAAATTTTCTGCTTGTGTCTTCAACCAATTGGTAACATTTTCTTTCAGCTCTTCGTCATTGTTGAAATGTTGACCGCCAAGGAAAGATTTGAGATGCAATAGATGAAAGTCGCTAAGAGCGAGGTCAGGGCTGTACGAAGGGTGGTCAAACACGTCCCAGCCAAATCCCTGTAGGATGATTTTCGTCGCATTTGCAGTGTATGGTCGTGCGATGTCGTGAAGAAACACAACACCGTTTCACATCCCAAAATTTCAATTGGTTTCACTTTCCTAGCATTCAGAAAACGAATTACAGATCTGATTTCACAAACGGCGGGATTTTCAATCAACAGCGACATTGTAAACAAACACTAAAAAGCGTACGTGGCTGACAGCGATCTCACAATGGCGCACGTTTCTCCTCCTTGATACAGAGCGTCTACCGCGCATGCGCGGAAGTGCAATCGCTGCGCTGAGTGGAGATAAATTGAAACAGAACTTTGTTTCTGGACTCCCCTTGTATTTTGCAGAAATTTGTGTGATATTCTTCTAATTCTTCATCTTTAATTTCTCTCCCCTACTTAATGCGTAGAAAATATAGTTGCATTCCACTCAAGTAAACTATATTGAGTTTTCACGCAGTTGCGAGCACGTGCCTATGTTTGTGTATTCACAGCATGTGAATAATTAAAGAAGTAAAGCCGACCAAGTACGATGTCTTATATCAGAATCTTCCCATTCTGCAAAGCTTTCTCTTGAAAAATATTTTCTCAAATCTGAGCTATTTCTTCAAAGGTATATACTCAATTTTAATTTACCTTTGAGCAACAGTTATATTTATGTGCAGATGTTCTACTCCCATTAGTCCTGGATCCGTAGGACCAAGGACCCTGGTCTCCTTCTTCCCGGGAGCGATGTATACTCCGGGGCTCTTTCCATAGGGCAATACCTGATTTCTTAAAAAGCTCCCCGGCTGAGCACAATGTCAATACGGGATGGAAGTGGATACACCACTTACGCGCGTCAACCCATAAGGGAAGACTACCGAAAACCTCGGTGGGGCCGCCTGGTGATCTAGCACACCTTCTACTAGCTCTGCAGGCTAGTACCCGGGACTTATGAGGCAACACTCTACCCACTCCGGGCAGCCGTAGCCTGGCCGGAGGTACCCAATTCCCCGTGGGTGTCGAACGCACTGCCCCCTCGAGTCCAACCCAATCCGAACAACTTCCATTCAGGAAGGGGTTCGAATGAACCTTTGAGCAACAGCACAAATCATTTTAAAAAATTAGAAAATCAGCTACAGTTTGCATAATATATCAGCTAGACCTACATTTCGAGGATAAATCTAGCCACTGAATTATCAGAGTACCATAGCTTCCTTAAAATATGGCCGAACGCCTGAAATAAAAAATAAAAAATAGCATGTTGTTTTTCCTACTATTTGTTACTTTCTTAATTTCCTTAATTTTCATTCCCAGGTACGTCTTTGAAGAAGCCATTACTTAATTACCAGTTTAACACTTAACCCTTTTCTCTCTCTCTATCCTTTTTTTCGTTTTAGAGTATGCCATTCATAGACAGAAGGCAGTAACACTGCACACTGACGTCCCCCATCATACCATACCATACCACACGTAACTGTTTATAAAAAAGTCTTTTACATCGGGTGCAAAGGGCTTCAAAAATGGCTATAGTTTGAATCCAGACATAAAATGTTTTGGTAGTTCACTATGTTCTCTATTTATAAAAAAAAAACTAGTAGACAAACTGAAAGCTCAAGAAACGAGAAAAAAAAACTGCACACTTTAGATTTTCAGATATGCCTTAAACTGTATAACACACATGCCCCCTAACATTTTAAATTTTGAAGAACGAGGCAGGAACAGGATATGACATTTATAGGGTGAGAGAATATCGGAATATTACATCACTACAATAACAATAGTTAACACGAACAAGAGAGCAAGAGTTGCCGAGCAGATCGTTGAGAGCAGGAATTGCTGAAGGGGAGTGAAGACCTTAGAGGCAGTTCAGTTCACCCTGTTCCATGAAATGGAAAATGGAGAAACCCTTGGGGTTGACATGACAGCAACGGTTGAGTAAATTGTTTTGTAGTCAGACTGCTGCAGATTGATTGACTGCTCCAGGTGCGTTGGATATCTTATCAGGAGTATACTACACGTCTCGAGAGTTAACATGACTTCTGGCTTACATGTCTAGCACATTTAACTCCTAGACAAGTAGCTTCCTAAATCTTAGCTTACATATTTCAAGTCACGTCTATTTTTGGTAATGAAAGTGGATACAATAAAGTCCAGTGACATAAACGTGCAGATGCTTATTTTTTTATAGTGTTTTCTTTGTTCAGTGTTGACAGAAAGTCATTATCTGTATTCTACAGCGTTTGACTGAGCCAATCTCTTATTCATATGAACTCAGTTTCGACATATACGCATTGGCTATGAACAAAGGCAGAACTAGGGAAGCGGTGACAGGGGAGGAGTACATCTTTCAATTAGTGGCTTTAAGGCATGCTTCTCAAAGATGATCTACATCAGCCCCTGAATGAATCATCTTCTATTGGTATGAAGCCAAAAGTTTGATACTCAAAATTAAACAGTAAACACAGATTGGTTTCAGGCACAAAATCGAAGGAAAATATGGAGATGTATTAAGTGAAGTGTTAAAACCAAACAGAGATGAAGGCTTGTTGTGTTAGAGGCACTTCGGTGTTTGCTTACCCACATAAACCATTGTACACCCGCTCGCCTCAGTAGCGTAGATGGTAGAGTGTCTGCCTCACGTTCAAGAGGTCCCGAGTTCGAATCTCGGTCAGGGTGAGTTACCTAGAGAAGGTTTTTTTCCGAGGTTTTCCCTTATCCTTCAAGACGAATGTCGGGTAACTATAAGCTCCACGGCTTCTGGACTCATTTGAGCATCATTTCACCCAATTCATTCACCGTCCGATATGGCAACGTTGAAGGACGTAAATTACAATATATATAGTCTACTATATCACTACAGCTCTATCAATTTTCCTGTACATATTCGATGTTTAGCTTCATCTTTTTTACATTGCTTGAACTAGTACTAATTATAATAACACTATGTTTTCTTAATACCCTTATAGCATTATTTATTAATGCGTCTACCACTATTTTTATCAGTTGAGCAAATAAATTCACCCTTCTCCAACTTCAGAGCTTATGCTTTTATCCTATACTTTCTAATTTTCTGTGAGTATTGCATGAAAAACCTGATGTCCATATTTCTCAGAAATTACTGTTGTGAGGCTCACTGCAAAAAGTGAAATAAGACTAAAATGCAACAAGAATGTCTTCTTGATTTACTTTTCAAGACTTTGAGGGTCCTGGGTTCGAGTCCTATCTTGGGCATGGTTATTTATGGATATCATGTATATGTGTAAAATGTGTAAATGACAAAGTGCATTCGGTATGGACAGCGATTGATGGGTTATTCATAGAGATGTCGGAGTTCAGGTTCTGTCATTTAGAACAAACTTTTTAAAGCAGCTTTTGAGAACATTGATAATAATGATCTTTCAACCAATACTTTAATAGCATAAATACAATTACGTTATCGTTAAAACGGAAATAAAAGAAAAGGCTCCTAAAACAACCTTTCTATGAAAAATTTATTTGCAATGTCCTTAACTTCTTAAAAATTACTATAAACATTTTTATTAAAATATCATAACTTAAGATTGAGTACATTTAATTTTGTGCGAATTCAGAATATATTTTGTGCATCTTTTTTTTAAAAAAAAAAGAGCATTTCAAAAAATACAACTGCATAAAAGTAAACATCTGGTCCAAATAAACAATTGGAAAGCATTTTTGTAGCGTTAACCATATTCCAGATTTTCGCCTTCATTTATTTCATTGTTCAGATAACTCATTAATTTTTCAGGCTCAAAATCGCTGTCATATTGAACAGTGATAGGCCTTTAAAATATGGTCTGTCGATTTAGTTCACTTTATTCCCTTTTCATATCTAGTAAAATTTGTAATAAAAGTGCTTCTGCAAACTGTTATGTGGAAGTGAACAGAAAAATCAGTTTTTAAAGTGGTAGGTGGAAAAATCAAGTCCAGTTATGCATAACCATTCCATGCTGATAAGTTTTATTAATTATTTGACTATCGTTTATACCTATTGTGTCCTTCGTATAACTATACCGAAAAATGCAAAAAAAAAAAAAAATTATTCAAACGTTTATTTTGGATGAAACGAAGTCAGTAGTAACACAATTCTTGGTAAGAAGAGTAGGTAGAAAAAGCAACACATATTTTTAAAAAGTAAAATAGAATTCAACCTAAGCATTAATATCCATTTAAAGCAGGTAACAACTAAAGAAAGCCAAGAGTTGACAAACTGTGTATTTGCTTAAATCCTCTTGCTTTATAATTAAATTATTTAGTTACTTTTATTGTGGGTTGTCAAAAATGTAGTGGCAAGTTGTACAGAGAGGAGACATGCTCGGGTAAGACCTAGTATGGAACAGGGAGTGAAAAATGAAAGGGAAAGAGGGGAAAGAAGAGAAGGGGGGGAGGTAAATGAAAAGCTTCTATTTTGGGAGAAGAGAAAGAAAATTAAAACTAGGAACGACAAGGAGAGAAATAAAGGTCAAGCAATAGATTTAGTGAGACAGAGGAAGGGGAATAATCCCATCATATAGTGGTATAACCACCATTTTACTACTCTATTATACCTACTGAAGCATCTTTAAGAAATTTTTCTGAATTTATGCATTGCGTAAATAAAGGTAAATAAAGAGGTAAATAAAAAAAACTTCTATTTTGGGAGAAGATAAAGAAAATGAATACTAGGACCGACAAGCAGAGAGATATAGGCCGATCAATAGATTTAGTGAGAGAGAGATGGGGGAATAATCCCATTATGTAGTAATATAATCAGAGAGTAATTACAACTTCTACCATTCTATTCTACTACGCTATCATGCATACTGAGGCATCATTAAGAAATTTGTCTGAATTTATGCTTTGCAAACTAATTGTGACGTAATATTTAATTAACAAATGTTAAACGTTGGGTCTTTGGAATGCCTGAAGGATGGACCCTCGGTATATTGAACGGAAGAATAGTTAACGATGAATTAAACTTCTGAAAGTTTTTGTTTTTCTTTAGAAATTTCTATCAAGCGAAAGTAAGAAAGTTAACTCTTGACTTGAAAGGGAGAATAGAGTTAAGGATAAAAGGCAAGCGTTATTTTTGCATCTAAACGCTTATATAAAACTGTTAATTAATAAAGGCTGGAAGAGTGAGAGAGGAAGGACCTTTTTTTAAAGTACTTTTAGTTGAGGAATTTATTTCACAGCTAAACCTCTCCGGAATGTTATATTCATAACTTTAATAACGAGAAAGATAAAGGGAGTTGAATATACATAGAATATTAATACCTAATGAACTACTGGATTTTCAGATTTTAAAATGTAACTAGAAATTTAGAGACAGGGTTAAACTGAAAGTCATGTTACTAAGAGAAAGAATGGTATCTAAAAATAGTTGAACATATCTGAGCAAAACTGTATATATGTCCAGCTCTAATCGATGGAATTCTTATGTGGGAATAGGCAGTAAAAGGTTAAATAATGCGCATTATCTTGTTCTTTTTGCCTTTGCAACTGCAATTTCATGAAAGTTCACTTTTTTAGGATTCCCTAGTCCGAAATAATTGCCTATGTGTATGTGTGTGTCTAATTATGAAAATAGCTTAAAAATTAAAATCCAACTAAATACAAATTTTGTGTGTAGGTTAGTATCTTTTAGGTATGTAACCACAAACTCATAATATCATATCTCTAGATTAGACCTTTTAAATGAAAGTTCAGTCGTCATTTTTACATTATTTAAATGACATTTAAAATCCCCAACTCTGAATTGCTGAATTGGTCTTTTTTTATTCCTATGTGAGGTAATTATATCCCTTAATGATACTGTTTAGTGCTCCTAAATGTGGTAAACTAAAGTACACTCTACAATTTGGTTTATTTCCTACTTCTTATTACAATATCTAGCATATAAAACTTCATACATATACACTCCTGGAAATGGAAATAAGAACACATTGACGCCGGTGTGTCAGACCCACCATACTTGTTCCGGACACTGCGAGAGGGCTGTACAAGCAATGATCACACGCACGGCACAGCGGACACACCAGGAACCGCGGTGTTGGCCGTCGAATGGCGCTAGCTGCGCAGCGTTTGGGCACCACCGCCGTCAGTTTCAGCCAGTTTGCCGTGGCATACGGAGCTCCATCGCAGTCTTTAACACTGGTAGCATGCCGCGACAGCGTGGACGTGAACCGTATGTGCAGTTGACGGACTTTGAGCGAGGGCGTATAGTGGGCATGTGGGAGGCCAGGTGGACGTACCGCCGAATTGCTCAACACGTGGGGCGTGAGGTCTACACAGTGCATCGATGCTGTCGCCAGTGGTCGGCGGAAGGTGCACGTGCCTGTCGACCTGGGACCGGACCGCAGCGACGCACGGATGCACGCCAAGACCGTCGGATCCTACACAGTGCCGTAGGGGACCGCACTGCCACTTCCCAGCAAATTAGGGACACTGTTGCTCCTGGGGTATCGGCGAGGACCATTCGCAACCGTCTCCATGAAGCTGGGCTACGGTCCCGCGCACCGTTAGGCCGTCTTCCGCTCACGCCCGAACATCGTGTAGCCCGCCTCCAGTGGTGTCGCGACAGGTGTGAATGGAGGGACGAATGGAGACGTGTCGTCTTCAGCGATGAGAGTCGCTTCTGCCTTGGTGCCAATGATGGTCGTATGCGTGTTTGGCGCCGTGCAGGTGAGTGCCACAATCAGGACCGCATACGACCGAGGCACACAGGGCCAACACCCAGCATCATGGTGTGGGGAGCGATCTCCTACACTGCCGTACATCTCTGGTGATCGTCGAGGGGACACTGAATAGTGCACGGTACATCCAAACCTTCATCGAACCCATCGTTCTACCATTCCTAGACCGGCAAGGGAACGTGCTGTTCCAAAAGGACAATGCACGTCCGCATGTATCCCGTGCCACCCAACGTGCTCTAGAAGGTGTAAGTCAACTACCCTGGCCAGCAAGATCACCGGATCTGTCCCCCATTGAGCATGTTTGGGACTGGATGAAACGTCGTCTCACGCGGTCTGCACGTCCAGCACGAACGCTGGTCAAACTGAGGCGCCAGCTGGAAATGGCATGGCAAGCCGTTACACAGGACTACATCCAGCATCCCTACGATCGTCTCCATGGGAGAATAGCAGCCTGCATTGCTGCGAAAGGTGGATATACACGGTACTAGTGCCGACATTGTGCATGCTCTGTTGCCTGTGTCTATGTGCCTATGGTTCTGTCAGTGTGATCATGTGATGTATCTGACCACAGGAATGTGTCAATAAAGTTTCCCCTTCCTGGGACAATGAATTCACGGTGTTCTTATTTCAATTTCCAGGAGTGTAGAATATTGTGACTTTGTGCGTTCGTAGAATTAAAAGGCCGAGTTGCAGAAATTAAAAATCTCCTTTATTTCCGTAGAGATACACTGTACAATTCTCACGTAACAACATTACATCACATACACTATACCACAGTCTACCAAGGTCGATGACAATAACAGACGTACAACACACCCGTTACCCACAACTGACTGTTTTACAACTTGTCACCACTAGACTGGCGTGTCACAATCTTTTAAATACCTAGCTGATTTCGAGATTATTCGAAAATAAACCAGAAACCGAATAACCTCTATCAGTCCGGAAGTAACTAGAAATTTCCATTTATCTCAGTTTGTTTGTTTCGGCAGACCTTTATCTGCATATTTTCTTCGTCTGCTGGCTCTTGGTTTTCAAACTGCCGGCCTATCAGTTCCTTTTGTGTAAACAAGCCGCGCGATCGTAGATACGGATTCGCGACACTATTTATAATATATAACAAATAAAATCCGATTCCTTTAATGCCCCATTATAATTAACCCAGGTTGTGTATATAATGGAGCATTTTAAAACTTTGTATCCAGATTTCGTTTCCCTTTATACCTTATACTACTTTTCCTAGCTGTTCTCGTTAATCTTCCCTGTTTTCCAAAGTCATTTTTTCTTACCTTGCCAATAAATTTTCCTAGTTTTTACTATACTTTCTTCTGATCCTAGATTCAAGATTATTTTGCCTCTTATTTCATTTGGTATGTTTTCCCACTTATGCAAAAGGAGTTCATCTCTCCAATATTTTGTTTTCTGACAATCACAATTATAGTGCCAAATACTATCTTCTTTTTCACACATTGGACATCTTCCCTTAATATATGCATTCCTTATAACCCTAAAGTATGTTACTCTTGTTCTAAAGGCCGCGCCGTGGCTCAGTGGTTAGACCGCTTGGCTCTCACCAAGACGGCCCGGGTTCGATCCCAGGCAACCGCAAAGTGAGATTTGAGGTGGACAACACGACGCTGGGGCGGGTTTTCTCCGGGACCTCCAGTTTCCCCCGCCATCTCATTCCACCGTTGCTCCATCTTCATCTCATGTATCATCAGTGTCATCGCCTGCGGTGCCACATGTAGTAAAAGCGGGCGTTAAATACTACACATTTACACATCTTGTTCTAAACCGTGCCAACCCTGCTCTTTCTACGTTATCACAGATGTCCATATTGTGACTTTGTGCGTTCGTGGAGTCAAAAGTCCATTTCGCAGGAATTAAAAATGCTCTTTATTTCCGTAGAAACACACTTTGGTCAGCCCTTACAGTAGCAGAATTACATAACATACAGCAATACAATCTGCAAGGTCGTCGGCCACACCTACAAATAAAGAGTTCACTTTCAAAAAACAGCTTCGCGCGCTTGATTCTTATGACCACTTCGACTCTGACTCTGCGGGTCGCGGCTTCTCTTATATAGCTCACTCGTAATTCTGTATGTCTGTGGCATGTTCTCTATTCACTGTTCCAGAAATCACCAGACGAAACACGAACCTTGCACTCATCTAACTTTATCTGTTTCAGCAAGCCGCGCTGAACTATCTGTCCCTTTGTGTACGTCGGCCGCCAGTCGCGACAATATCATTTTTCAATATTTTATATAATTATAGAGTTCGTTCGTTAGGAAGATTATCCCATAGTTCTTGTTTTTCAATATCTTCAATTCTTGTTTTTACTTCTTTTCAGGATCCCTTTTCTATTCCTCCCCTATCTAGCTATAATGATCCCATACCTACTTCCTGTAAAATCTTTTAAAAAATCCTGTAAAATCTTGTTTGTGCTATCAAACACTGTTTAACGGTATTCTCCTCATCTAAATTCCATATTCTGAGCCAATATTTTAGTATTCTTTCCATCGCCTTGCTTTTGTAGCCTAATCTATCTAATTCCATTAAAGTACCCTCATTCGGTGAAGATCTAGTTAAGCCTAAAACAAATCTACAAAATACCCTATTGTCAACATTTATCGCTTTCCATCTAGTCCTCATATTTCTATTCTGTATAACGTTCTGCTTTCTACAATTAAACCAAACACCCTTTCAAAGCATTTTGCCTATATATTCGATATTTTGCTGATATATGATCTGACAGCACTCACAACCATTTTTCGTTCTTCTAGTGCTTTACTTTATTGGTCACTCCATTCACCATTAATAATCTTACTTCTAGGTAATCAATGTTCTTAATCACCTCAATTTTTGAACCTTCCCATCACCATTTTCCTTCTCTTTTTAGTTTAAACCTTTTTCTACAGCCATGGTCTTAGGTTTAGTTTTCTTTATCTATAGACTCCACATTTTACAAAATTTGCCTATTGCCTCCAAGAATTCTTTAAGTAATGCTTGTAATGGAGCCTGTTACTAAACCATCTGCAAAGAGCAGGCATGCTATCTTTCTGCTATTTAACATTTGTAAATATGTTAACATTTTATTTATTACTTCTAGAATATCATCAATACATAAATTAAACAGCAATGGGCTTAATTTACAACCCTGTCTGAGTCCTAAATTGTTTGGTATTTTCTTTGTTATCATTCTGTTGTCATTTATATACTGAATTCATTTCGTTTGAAAATATCTTGGATTACTCTTATAAAGTTCTCGATTACTCCTTGTTTACTTAATTTAATCGAAAGTGCTTCCCTAGATACTACACTCTACATATAAAGTTCAGTATAAAGAATTCAGGGATAGGAGTAAAAGCCTAACATGCCAGAAAACAAATTCCATTTGTTTTATTGGTTAAAGTATTGGTTGAAACATGATTATTAATTTAAAAAAAAAATGCTTTAAATGTTTGTATTAAATGATAGAACCTGAACACCGAGATCTCGTAAATAACCCATAAATCCCTGTTCATACTAAATGCATTTTGTATCCTTTTTCTATAACTGATAAGCATTAAACTTTTATGCACGAATAGTATATGTTATTGACACATACATTTTATCCCATGTAAATTACTCAATTATATAGTTAAGCTTTTAAACCGAGTTGAACTGTCATAAGCATGTTAGATAGACGTTGTATTCAATTCAAATTTTCGATAATCCACATATATCATCTGAAATACACCACTGAGAACCGTTTAACCTTTAGAAAAGCATATTTCAGAACGTTTTGCTCGTGGGCATTTATGAGAAATTTATAACATATTATATTAATGAAGCATTAATTAAAAATCCTATACATGAACATGTACTTTTTCTAAGAAAGCTTCCAAAGATTTGGATTAAGGTGTGAAACATCATAACAAATGTTCATGAGGAATGCAAGTTTATAATTTAATATTTTGTAGATTGCTGGTGTAGAGGTCTTTGTTTTCGTTGAATTTTATTTAAATATTTAACTATAAAATGAACATAATGCTTTGTTACAGCAGAATTATAGCTATTGTGATACAGAAATATTATTATTATACTTCTTATTGCCCAATGTTGTACTTTGCATTACATGTACTTTCTTACTTCTCTCCTAAACCTAGAGTTAAGTGTAGGGGGACCAAATTATTATTCAATGGCAAGCAACATGGTAGGATTTTCAGGATTGAGGAATACAGGACATTTTCCAGTATGGATTTTATAATTCTAACCTTGATTTTCTATTTCCATTTGATGATGAGAAAAGAAATATGAGAAATATATTACAAATAAATTACAAAAAATTACTGTTCTCCTAGAGGTCATATAAGCAACTGGTTGCTTTGATTGCCCCCGCTTAATACAGAATGTCTGTTAAGTAATTTCAAAGTATTCTTGGGCAGGAATTTTTCGTGACCATCCCATTCTATTTAACTAAATTCATTATTGCATCTACTGGCTTTGATCGATAAGAGACTACAACGAAACTGCTTATCTAAAATTTCTATCTATTCCAGTGTCACAAAGCATACCAATTTGAAACGACATTCATTTTTAATAGCACAATAATTCTATGTCTGAAAAATTTTGTTTGACTTCCGCTGTAAACTCCAATACTGTAATTTCCTTTTTTTTTCTGTGTTCAAATGTGTATAAATGATCCTTATTTCAATTGCACTTACCTATAGATGTGTTTCAACAACTACCAACTTGTAGTTCACCAGTGAAGAAACACCAAACAATACCTTAAAATATAAATAAAACAATTAAAAACAAAAATAATAACAATTCTCAGAATAACACGAGGGCTGTTCAATTAAGAATGATCACATTTGTTTTTTTGAAAACGTACCTTTATTAATCCATATAATTTTGATAATCCTTCTCAAAATGCTCTCCCCTGAATGCGGTGCATTTGTCCGTTTCTATCAATCTTCAAAGACATGCTGGAAACCAATTTTTAAGAGAACCTTCAGAATCGCCTCCGCAGCCTTCACCACTGCCTCTGATGATAGATAATGCCTTCCACGAAGGCATTTCTTCAAATTAGGGAATGGAAAAAAGTCTTATGGAGCTAAATCCGGACTATAGGGAGGGTGATGGGTGCACCTCTTGTTGATCTTTGAAAGATATTCAGCAACAATTTTGGCAATATGCAGCAGGCATCCAGCCTGCTTCACGCAAATGTCTTTTGCACCTGATATGGACTTGCAACGTTTTCAGGACTTCCCTGTAGTGTTATCCAGTTACTGATGTGTGTGCAGGTACAACATGCTGATAAACCATTCAATGAATATCAAAGAATGAGATGGCCATAACTTTACCAACAAAAGCAACCACTTTTGCTTTTGGGGAGGGGAGGGGTTGGTGATGAAGGAGATTATCACACTGTGCTTTGCTGTTTGCTCTCAGGATCAAAATCCTGTATTCAGATTTCATCAGACGTGATTACGTTTGATAGATACTCCGGATCTTCCTCAAACATCAACTTTAACTGCATGTTACCTCCATTGCAGCGGTAGGCGATACTGAACATGTCTGAAATTGCCTGGTTCTCACAGGCGGGAACCAGGAGTACCAAAAATGAAACTACGATGGCGTTTGATGACATTAAGCTAACAGTGTATAATAAGATTGAATTTTAGTGCGAAAAATTATGACCTTAAAAAAACTGTGGTCATTACTTTTTGAAGAGCCCTCGTACTTGTAAATTGTGAGTATTACGTGGTGGAATAAAAAATACTATACCTATGCTGGGAATTCGAACCACTTTCACAGTAGACAGATGACATAGCAGTTTTGCGCTTGTTCTAACTGAGCTACCTAGCAACGTGTGAGGCAAACATCCCGTCTAACAAATAGTACTCACTGGTTCCAGTGAACAATTACAGAGGTGCAAACGTCAGCTGTCTAATTACGATTGTACTACGGGCGATGCGATAACTTCTGTATTAGTACTAATTTCATCGAGTGTTAACATCCATGTTAACTACGCGGGTATAACCTAGTAATGG
The DNA here is from genome assembly GCA_030765055.1 of Mantis religiosa. Lineage (NCBI taxonomy): Eukaryota > Metazoa > Arthropoda > Insecta > Mantodea > Mantidae > Mantis > Mantis religiosa. The sequence goes on from CM060955.1 coordinate 103,000,736, forward strand.
GATCGATGTTTTCATGTTGGACTATAAAATATGGATTGCATAAAACTCGAGAATAAGGGACAGCTGGCTCATCTGGTATAATAAATATGGTGTAGGTTAAGACTTTACCTTTACAGTAAAATAATTTTTGGGTTGTATTATAAAAGGAACTATCACTTAAGTATACCGACAATGGAACATTTGAGAACTTGACCGAAAGGATATCCAAGTGTTGGAAGTAACAAACCGGAGTTAGCCAGGACAATAGGGTCTGCATTATTCTTTTATTTTCAAAATTTGACGTCCATTCTCACAATGGCTATCTCTTCAGGGTCAGTTGCACTACTGACCTGGGCAGATTTTCTCGTCTTTGAGTATTCAACTATTGTTTGAATGCATTCATACTCGACTTGAGTAACGCTTTATCTCTTAATGGATTACTCCTCTGTAGGTAATTCTTGTAGGAGTTACGGACATGCATGAGATGGCCTCGACTTATCTTTGAGGAATATTTTGCAGCTCACACTTCATAAATGTTTCCATTTTTGTATACGAATTGTCTTTAACGAACCATACTACCACCATCGTTAATTTATTGTTTACAGTAAAGCATTCAGGTGAAAACAGATAAAAGGATGTTATGTTTGATCATCTTCACCCAGTTATTTAAACATAGCCAACAGCAAAGTTTTTATCGTTTTTAAATGTTAAATTTGAGAAATGTTACAATGCTTGTTTAATGAACCATTAATGTGATAAGCGATAAAGCAAAGGAGATGCATAGTGAAGAAAATAAAACAGATTATACAAATGTTATGATAGGTGGCAGTGAAAAATCACGTAACCGTCGTAATAGATAAGTACTTCCGTAACGAGAGAGAGAGAGAGGGGGAGGGAGGGAGGGAGGGAGGGAGGGAGGGAGGGAGGGAGGGAGGGAGGGAGGGAGGGAGGGAGGGAGGGAGGGAGGGAAAGAGAGTCATGTCTGCGTCACGTTCAAGTGTTCCCGAGTTCCAGTCTCGGCCAGGGTGAGTTCTCTGCATAGGATTTATATTCCACTAAACTTCCGTTGTATGGAATATAACCTAATTTTATAATTGCTCTTAAATACAATTTTAACGATTTAATTAAAATTCATACATCTGTGAATAGTCAGTAAAGTTATATTTGTTCTGTGCAAATATACATAGACCTCTCAAAAGCGATTGTAGAGAATGTAGGGATGAGAAATAAAAAGGAAGAATCAAAGACAATTCACCGAGCGGGTTGGCTCAGGCTGTTTCGTCTGTAGCCCGCCTTCGGTATACCCATGGCCGGCCTACCTGACACATGAGTTTTTTCGGGGTTTTCCGCGATCGCTAGGTGAAGTCTGGGTAGGTAATTAAATTCCCCGAATTTCCTGTCCCTTCATCTTATCTCCATCATCTATCATTTGGTAGTCTCTTTCAGGGTATAAGTGTCGGCGGGTGTCTCGGCGGTGCATGGCAGGATGGTCAACTACTTCCTCCTTCCTCCTCCGGTAGGTTGACTGCCGGTCTCCGAAACTAATGCTGGGACCGTTTCCGAAACACAGTAGACGCGGGGGGGGGGGGAGATATCCGCTGTCCTGTCTTGGCAAAGGAGGTTTCCATCTAAGTAAAACGTAGAGGTCTGCCCTCTGTACTGTCATGAATCCTTGGAACGGACGCCTTATGTCTCCTGTCACCTCAGCCTTCTTCCTGGGGATCTCTTCTGGGAGCATTAGTACAACTGACCAAGACTGGTTGCAGTGCCACAGAATATTAATTTGGTATTTATCCAGCAATTCATTTTTTAAACTATTGCTGTTCAAATCTCGATTACGCTCACATATACATATACACAAGGAACTTTTTGTAGCCTTTTAATGAATACTTGTGCTAAGAACTGCAGAGACTAGCATTTTGTGATCGAATTCTTCTTTGTATACTTCACCAAGTTATCACTAACTTACTCCTAAGAGATCCACACTTCCGCCTCTTGCAACTGCCAGAACTCAACTGAGAAACAGACACGGTTTTCCTGTAAAGTTACAATAAACTTTTGAACTTTCTTCCATATAATTTTTGTTCCTCTTAATACAACTATAAAATTACGGATAAAAGTAACTAGCTATGGTGAGTAGACGCTAACCATTCTTCCTGGAAATGCAACGGTAGATTTACGGCTAAATGGAAATATTTCTTTATTCCGGATTACTTCTTGAACTCCCTGGAAGTATAAAGAAGAAGGAGAGAGTGAATATATTAGTGTGTGAGTGAGAGAGAGAATTTAAAGTAATAATCCCAAGTAAATACCAACGCAAAAATTAAAACCCTGTAAAGGGAGTAAACATCAATGCTCATAAGCAATTTTCCTAAAGTAATAGACGCGAATATGACCGAGATGTTAGACAACACATAAATGCGGTAAAACAGCAGCTCGCTGCAAATACTTTTGTCCGCTTTATGAGGTACTAACAACGCTGCTATATTATTCAAGCCGCCCTCCATCCATAGTTATCGGACATTCACTGCCACTGCTTTTTGATTAATGTATTTCCAAAATGTTAGTAAATGCCTGCCATTAAGTTCTAGTGGAATTTATATTTGTTGCCTGAATTAATTATGTATAAAGGTTTAATGTCCATTAATACTGAAACTGCCTAGAACTGAGTAGTGAAATATTAGTTCCTCAATTGGATTGCTGCATACATCAACCGTCATGGTGAGAGCTTACAATAGTGATGGCGGAACAAATGTGTTACATTTGCATTACAGGGTAGCCAACCATAAAACTAGAATATCCTCCAAACACAGCTTTCAATCACATTTAGTTAGTCCTGTGTATGGTGTTACAGCCAAAAGGAATACTATATATCTGCAAGAGTGTAAGGTTTGTATCCTTTCAAAACATGATATCAGTTATTATTTAGCGTTGCATATCAGAAACACTCAAAATTCGTGTTAATATTAAAAATCAATGTTTATATTGGTTTATATAAGGATTTCGCCCAGGACTCACAAACCAACTTACGAATCTTATTGCGATCAATGACAAAGACTATTTTTTCCAAATCCTATTCTCCTAGCTCGTTCAGATTCACAGCCATCACTAAGTACTTAGTCTTGCCATTGAAAATAGCCATGGTCTCATCTCAGATATGTCGTTTACGTTTTGAAAATACTTCATCATACCGTGAGAGCGTTTCATCATCTAGGTATATACGTTATGCTCTTTGCAGTTCTATTTCTAAAAAACGTTCTAAAAACGTTCCTTTAATTGTGTGTAACCTTCCTTTCGAGATTTTACAGCTGCTACATATAACACCTAGGATTCTTATCTCAACTGTTTTATCACATTCTTTTATCAGTGCCCACACCATAGCACCGTATAAAAACTTTAGAACTCATTTTAAGAAGCTTCATCTGTGCTTCTGGTCTGTCCTTTTATATAAATTTTGTCTTGTAGTAGACAATATTTGTAATCTAATCCAAATCGATGTCTTTAACGTTGCCTAAAAGTAGTAGATCAGTGGATGGCATGCCAGTGCATGTCCCATGTCAGTGCTGGTATGTCAAGGAAATTTTTACGGAAGAAATTTCCGGCACACCGGTGGCACTGTGACTTTGGCTATGGACAGCGCCATTCACGAACAGTCATCATCATCATCATCATCATCATCATTAATTTATTTCTGTTTAATGTTAAAAACGCATGCTCTTTTATGAACATATTTCTGCAGACTCCATACCAATTTATCAAATATCGCTTTACTAATCTTAAGGTTCTCCTGGGCATCTAACATATGCTTTCGCCGAGCAGGTTGAAAATTTACAGGATTATTTTCCGTTCTTAATTTTCAAAAACTTGTATACCTGCACATTTGTTCGCAGTTCTATCATTTCTGAGTGTACTGTGTTCTGCTTTCCCTAATCCCCAGCTGCTGGATTTCTTTTTCGCTGAGTTTGCCTAAATGCATAAATACCTTATTTATTTTGTCTGATAAATAATAAATTTCCTCAACACACAGCCTCCCTTGCTTATGACTTCCTAATCGCTGACATACTCTCAAACTATGTTTGTTTTAGTTAATTGATGTAAATTAATCATTTCTCCACACTGGCCGTGGCTAAGGTTTTTGATGGATAGAGTCAACATGAAAACTTCAATGCCATGGCCGGGATTTGAACCACGGATCTCCTGGTTTCCGTCCAGTCGCTCTCAACCTTTGAGCTACCATGGCTACCATGGTCAACGTGCCGTCCTGACATTAAATTCTCTATTTGACTCGGTAGACCCCGGTAGACCAATAGGGGCTCTCGCATCCGAGATACACCGTTTGTGGAGACTTACTATCTTAAGTACTTGAGTCCCAGGCTTCATCATTGAATTTTTCATGTTGACTTTATCCATCTCAAACTATGTACTTACCTCATATATTGGTTATAACATACAGGAACATTATACTGCATCTTTGAATCCCTTATTTATAGTATTATTAATCTCACCAGTCAGTATATCATAGTTACATGGAGGTTTAAACCCCATTTAACTGAAATTTGAATCTGTTTTTAAACTGTTGCCTTTAAAGCCAAATTTAACTTTAATGCATTAACTTGGAATGCTATAATCTTAGTATTAGGGACATATATACTAAAGTTATATTCTTTACATATGCTAAATCTTATACTTCATCTTCAATCATTAAGATGAAGTATAAGATTAGTTTCCGTTGCCAATATTTCTATGCTGCACATTCTCTTCAAGTTGTAGGATGTCGTCTACGAAGTCATAAACGCGCCCATTTGTTGTTTAGTTGCTATGTACTCTGTTTTAGAATAAGGTACTCTAAGCCTTGGTATAAACTTTTTAAGATTTTTTTTTTTTAGGTTTGGTGTATCCACACTTCTCCGATATTCCACGGTTTCCAGCTAACAAATTAGCCAAATGCTTTCTCTGATGTTTATAAAGTAAATATTTACAAGGTGTATTCAAATAAAATAATTGTAGAACTATTGAATCTGTTCCATTACACAAAGCAGTCTGTAGATGCGACCTCAGCTAAACAAAGTATGTACACGTGACTTTAAAATCATCTTCCTCAAGAAGTCCTTGCTACCAACACACCTCAGTTCATGTTTTCGCTTTTTTACGGAGCTGTCAAAGGTCGGTGCTAAAGCTGGAGGGGGTCAGTTAGAACTAAGGACCTGAGCCGTAAACCGGAAGCCCGGATACCTTATTTACGTGCACAATAAAGTAGCAGAGCTTACGTTACAACAGAGAGAAAGCGTCGTTGTAAAGAGTAGCAACTTACGACCCTCACTGCCTACTTGAGAATGAGTAGTAAAAGGCATGTGCTTCCAGACGGTGGCACAGAGTATACGCGATAATCTGCATATGAAGAAGGCTCCACATCCACTGCTTGCTACAAATGGAAAACAAAAACAAGTTTATTTCAGAATGCTAAAGCTAGTTGCAGTTTTTAATTTAAAACTTGTCTTTGTACACTTAGGTATTTGTAAATAATTAAGGTGAGCCGGACACATATCTATGTCCAGCTGAACGTGCAATTTCTTCCTGAGTTTTACATATAGAATTCTAAAATTTATAACTTTAATTTCACATACAAGGTGACAAAAATGGAGATGTTTTAAATGTAGCAGCAGCCACGAGGAGTCTATAGAGAATTATTTAAAACAGTGAGAGTTTCTTAAATGGAGACTTGTAAGGTTTCAATTGCATATGAATAAAATATTTTCTTACACGAGGTACGTTCAAGATATATCATCTATATTTTCAGGATTGGGACCAAATAGGAACTTCTGTTTTTTATTTCTAAATATACATGGGCTCTTTGTGAATGTGTGACAAAAACGGCAGCACTGTATAATGCATAGAACTCTAGTGGTAGCGACGAGTGTAGGACTGCTTTTGATACTTAAAATGACTACGTTTTCATTGCAAGAACAGTGTGTAATCATTCGTTTTATCTATTTTCGTGGTGTGGCACCTATTGAAATTCATCGCCAGCTGAGTGAGGCATGTGGTGATGGTACATGGATGCCACATTGCCTCCAAAATTGGCATTTCCGTGGGATCTGAGCACAGAATCCTGCATGAAGATCTGAAAATGCTCAATCGGTGATCCTCCAAAGCAACGTACTCCACTCGCTGGATCATGTCGTCAGACCGGATGGTGCGAGGTCATGACTCTCTTGGTTTGTTGTCACGCGATGTTCTGCCTTCATGGTACCATCACCACAAGCCTCACTCACCTGGCGATGAACTTCAGTATGTGTCACACCACGAAAATGGAGAAAACGAATGATTACACGCTGTTCTTGAAATGGAAACGTCGTCATCTTAAGTATCAAAAATAGTTGCTGCCACTAGAGTTCTGTGCTTTGTACAGTGCTGTCACATCTGTCACGCTTTCATAAAGTGTCCACGTGTATTTAGAAAGAATAACTATGAGTACCTATCTGGTTCCAGTCCTGACAAAAATAGGAGGTTTCGTAACTTGAACGTACCTCAAAACACTCTTAGTTTTATTGGACTACTCAAATATTCTCGTTTTCTGTGTCACCCTGTATAAGGCATTTTCTTTATATTTTTCAAAAAAGTTGTATTACTATCCTTAAATTTGTGATTTTCAAGTGTTCCAAATAAAATATTAATGCATTTTTTCTAAAATTCTAAAAGGCATTGAACTTAAAACGTTGAACTTATATTAAAGGTCTGAAAGCTCAAAAAGCCCTTAGAATGAATATATTAAAATTGAGTTACAGGAAATTAAAGATGTTTATATTTTAAGGCCTTTGCATAGATTTATATTCGTGATTGCAAAAGTTTTTAATGAAAAGGTACAAAAGTGTTAAAAATATAAGTTTCGAAAAGCATAGTTAAAACCCATTATGTAGTTTTCCTACACATTTGACCTCATAAGATCCTGAGTTTCCCATACAATAATTGGTGCCTGATGATTGGACAGGTAGAGGCACGTAATTGTGATACCTATTTGCTAATTTATAGAACATATTCCTATACTGGTTTTAAGTAATATTTCGAGGTTCACAATTTCTCTAGTATAAACTATATGAAACTATATGGAAAGCTGTTGCCATTTGAGAATGGCCGTAGTTCAATATCAATTTTTAAGTAAGTTTAAAGGTGTAATGCCAACAAGATACCTTGGATGTAATTGTACTGAAATGCCTTATCTGTAAATAATGATTTAGAAGAAAACGTTAGATTTTTTATGTGTGTGTAATTTACGTCCTCCAACATTTGGTCATATCGGACGATGAATGGAATGGATGAAATGATGCTCAATGCATCCGGGGTCCATGGAGCTTAGAGTTACCTGACATTCGTCTTTTAGGATAAGGCAAAACCCCGCAAAAACCTTATCCAGGTAACTCACCCTGGCCGAGATTCGAACTCGCGACCTCTTGAACGTGAGGCAGACACGCTACGATCTGCGTTAGTGAGGCGGGAAGAAAAGTTAGATGAAATATGCCTACATATGTCCTTAAGGCTTTATATTGCTGAATTCTTTAAATATGTGAAGTTTACAACACCTGATTTGAGTTTTACTCTCTCTACTACCCAATGTTGTGTATGAACAATTTGATAGGAATCTTTCACTAGAAATACATAACTTAGAGTCCCCTAAATTCATAAAAGGCCTTTGCGGCGTATATGTCTGGAATGGTTTAACTCATAAACAGAAATAATTCTAAACATGAAACTTATTATTTAAATTCACCATTCTCCCTAAAATACTGGTTACGTGTATTTCGTTATTTCTCTTCAGTAATTGATTCTGTATAAAATATCAAATAAAATGTCTACCTTGAACTTTCTGAGAATAGCTTTCCAAATTGTGGCTTTATTTATAAACAGCGAGGAATAGACCAATCTTAATACAAGTAACTGTTGATCTGTAGATCTATACTGCCCGGTTCAGTTTAAATTAAAATATTGTCGCAGCAACGCACATAGGTTCGCGCGGAACGATAACGTGGCTAGTTTACACAAAGGAACTGATAAAGATAGCACGCAGATAAAGGCCTGCCGAAACAAACAGAGATGAATGGAAATTTTTGGTGACAACTTGATTACTCGGTTTCTTTATTGCTCTGGAAATCCCTCGAATTTATCAATGTGGTATTTAAGAAGGCGACGACTCGCCAAGAGTGACTTGCGAAGAGGTGAACACAAGACAGCTGTAGAGTGCTGATTGTTGTTGTCATCGACCTTGGTAGACGGTGTGTATGTGACGTAATGTTGTTACGTGAGAATTGAACAGTGTATTTCTACGGAAATAAAGAATGCAGCTCGGATTTTTAATTCTACGAACCCACAAAGTCACAATATTGTGGCGTTGAACATTTTTAGACAGTTTTGATCTGAAACACTTTCGGTCTCTTTCGCTACACATCTTAAATTTTTAAGTGGTAGGTCGCTTTAAGTGTATTCTTGTATACAAGCAAAAGGTCATGGCATATCAGTTTCACACAAAGTGATTCGCATATTAAATATCTCACTGTCGTTTTCATTTAATTTGTTATTCTGAATAAATATTTGCTGATGAGGTTATCTCAATTAGAATAAGGTAGGCAGAAGAAAAAATATTCCGAAGAATAGTTTTCAAAAGAGTAAATAGAACATTTCAGGGCACTAATGGATGATCCTAATGGATTTAAATATTGTGACTTTTTGGGTTCGTAGAATTAAAAGTCCGAGTTGCAGAAATTAAATGTCTCCTTTATTTTCGTAGAAATACTCTTATATATTACAGCAGCATTACGTTACATACACCATCAGTCTACCAATGTTGATCACAATAACAAACAGTGACAGCAGATTACATCCTTAGCTGTCGTTACAACAACAGAGCTGGCTGTCTCTCATTTCACAACACTGTTCACAACTAACACTTTGCGAGCCGTCACGCCCTTAAATACCTATTTCTTGAATTCGAGATATTTCTTGACCAAAAAGGAATCGAATATTCTATCACCTTCCAGAAGCGTAACCCTATCGGTGCTGGTAGGTCTTTTATCTCACGCTATCATTTCTTCCGGCATACTCCTTATCTCCAGGCTTTTTGAGTACACAAGCCGCGCTTTCTTGACAATATTTTTAGATACAGAGATGAACCTACATGAACTAAATTTTATGTTAATAACTGTGGAGCCTGCGTGACTTATCTAAGAGTTGAGCGTCGAAACCAAAATAGATGATTTGTAAAACTGTTAGTTAGGAGCTGGGCTAGAGAATGAAGGGATACTAAAACTATAAGAAGCAGCAATTCTGCTCGTTTTATTTGCGAATGTGAAGAGTTTTTTTGCCTCCGGCCTCCTGCCTCTCCTTCCATCTCTCTTCCTCCATCACCCCTCTCGCCTTTTCCTCCTGTTTTCTTTCTCTCTACTCTGTTTCTATTTATACTCTTCTCTATTCTAAAATTCTCTCCCACTGTACCACGTTTAATTAGCGCTTGTAGGGCTATATTATCACTAAGGGGAGGATTCCTAAGTCATATTTTTAATAAAGCCTATAGGTTGAGTTTCAAGTAAGTAAAAACTTACATATATGCCTTTTGATGAATATTATGCAATTTCTATTGGGTATTTAAAGTCATATTTTTCACTCTTTGAGATTTTTCCTCTCATTTATGCTTATTTCTATTTTAAAGTCATATTTTGGTTATACTTTGTTGATTACTATAGTGTAGTTAGCAGGCACTACAAATAAAATAAATCGACATTATGTCTGCATAAAAGTCGCAAGCACCATTGCCCACTTGATTTTTGAAGGTAGTAAACGTTCGTACAGGTGGGCCTGAAGCAAAATTTGAAGATTCTGAGCCGGAACTTTCCCTAGATGAAATAACTTAGCTCAAGCACTCTCCTACAACCTCATGTAATGTAGAAGGGTCTCCAGAGTTAAGAAAATTCTGTTTGACAATTGAAGAGGCTTTCAGTAGGACAACCTAAAAATACACATTTTTATTCAGTGTAATTTTTATGCCGATGAAAACTAGCCTAAGATATCAATATTTTATTTCTCTTAATTGTTCTTTTCTTAAGTTACGATGGCTGTTCAAAAAAGAATGCTGACAATTTTTTTTGACAAGGTTGCTTTACTCATCCTCATAATTTTGATGGTCCTTCCGAAAATAGTAGCCCCTGAATACGATACATTTGTCCCAGCATTTCTGCCAGTCTTCAAAGACACGCTGGAAACCATTTTTGAGATATACTTCAACATTGCATTCGCAGCCTTCACCACTGCTTCTGATGATGGATAATGCCTCCCACGGAGGCATTTCTTCAAGTTAGGGAATAGAAAAAAGTCACTTGGAGCTAAATCCGGACTATAGGGAGCGTGAAGGATGCACATCATGTTGATTTTTGCAAGATATTTAGCAACAATATTGACACTCTCGTGGTGCAGCATCCAGCCTGATTCACGGAAGTGTGGTCTTTTGCGCCTGATATGGACTTGCAATGTTTTCAGGACATCCCTGTAGTATTGCCCAGTTACTGATCTGTGTGCTGGTACAACATGCTGATAAACCATTCCATGAGTAGCAAAGAATGAGATGACCATAGCTTTCCCAGCGGAAGCAACAACTTTTGCTTTCTGAGGGATTGGTGATGAAGGAGATTTCCACACTGAGCTTTGCTGTTTGCTCTCAGGATCAAAATGATGTAGCCAAGTTTCATCAGCAGTGATTACATTTGAAAGAAGCTGCGGATTTTTCTCTAACATCAACTTTAACTGCATGTTACCTCCATGCAGCGGTAGGCGATACTGAACATTTCTGAACTTACCTGGTTCTCACACGCGTGAACCAGGATTACCAACAATGCTACTACTACGGCGTGTTTTTTTTCTTTTTTTTTCTCTCTCTCTCTTTTTTCACATTAAGCTAACAGAGTATAATAAGATCGAATTTTAGTGTGAAAAATTATGACCTTAAATCTTATGTTCATTCTTTATAGTGCAGCCTTCGTACAATAATTTTTCTTCTCTAATTTAGGTCCTTTTAAAGCAACAGATTCCATAAAGCGCTGAATTCAGCAGTAGAGAATATTTTTCTGCAGAAATGATAAGAATGCATGAACAATTATTAATTTTCAAACAATATAATATGATTAATAAATTCATTAAGTTATAAATGTCGTAGATTTGCCTTGTTGGGTCATGTTTAAACTATCAGCTCATAAATGCATGCATGTATTCCATTTTTAGGTCAAAGAAATCCGCCCGTTAGTTATCACTTTTAAGGATACTCGATTCTGATATCTGTACAACATTTCCGAATAATTTATTATTTTATCAAACTATATAAAAACATTATTATTATAATCGAGATTCAAATTCTATGTTTAATTGAATGCGCTAGTTTGCGAAAATAACGTGTCAAGTTTTAATAGCTAATTTTATGCAATCTGATCCTTCATGTTTGCGGTTTAAATACAATTATTCCTTATGATGCAGTTCTTGCTCCGTCTCATTCAGAATGAGTGTACGTTCTTTAAAGACAGATGCAGTTGCATGTGGAGCCTTTTCTGGTAGCGCGTATGTTTACATATCATGTTGGCTTTTAGTTATCAAAAATTAACAAGTTACAAATTGTATGCTTTCACACGTAATCACTCGTGTCAAATTAATAAAATGCATTAAATATTCTAACTCATTACATTAATTTAACGGATAATTACCCGTGAAGCATTAATCAGTAATGCCTGCTGTGAGAGCTTGATGTTCTACACAAGCTATAAATGTTATAACTTTTTCAATAGGGCAATAATAAATTAGAATTATTTCCTTTGTAAACTAGAAACATACGGCCACAAAATTTAATTTATGATGATATGAATAATCTATAGCTAACAATTTTAACTCTGTGTTAAAATTTCTAGTAATTAACAATGTCAGTATGTTTAATAAAGTTAAAATCTAGAAAATTGATAGCAGAATAAAAATAATATATGGGAAGGGAGAGTAAGATGACGACAGTAAGCTTTTATAATTTTTTTTTTATTCTCATGTTTTGAACTGACACTTAGGTCAATATTTCAGAGCAACCATTAGCCTTTTCTCCCACACTACTGATGTCTCAGTTTTTTTAAAGTGAAACTTATTTCTGTTTACTTCATTTCTTTACAACGACAACAAACTCCTCATCTTACTCTCACTGGGGGTAAGATGACTTAAGTAGGTGGGTACGTTGTCCAAGGAAAATGGAATTGAATGAAGAAAGTAGGTACAGATGTATTATTTTATCTTGACAGGAATCCTGCGCGGTAAGGATGAGTAGCAACTGTGGTGGGGATAGTGTACCTATCGCCACAATGCGTCACACGCGTAAGATTACGAGAGGGGAGGGCGGTGCATAAGGTGTCTAAAAATAAATTTAATTCTCGAAGCCAGTTTTGCAGCTCTTATAAACTAAGTTGTAATTCTTACTATAGTAGCAATCTCCACGCTTTTGTTGGATCTTAAATAGTACATAGGCATTTGGAACAAAACACTGTTCTCCTCCAGCAGGCATGATAAACAACTGTAGGCCTTTCAATATCTCTGCAGATTCCCTGTAACGTATTTCACTCCAGGCATATGGTCCAGTTTGTGCTGTATTTATATCAGTTTCATCCATATAAACTATATAAACTTCACTTCGATATATCCGAATATTTCGTAAATACTTAAGCCTTTTTGCACGCATGGTGCGATGTTCGATTACAATTTGTCTGTCACGCCCAGTGTTTTTCTTTTTTCAAATAATCCCAGCTTCAACAGAACTCTTCTTAATGTTCAGACACTGCCTTGGAAGTCTAGAATTTTTAGCTTCATAAGTACTTTCTTCGAAGTTGGTTTTTGTTTTTCTGTGCTTTAAAATTATTCATAGTTCGCCTAACTACTTCTGAATTAAAACATCCAAATTAGACTTTGTGCACGTTCTTAATCTTTGTTTTCTGGGCATAGAGAAGGACGTTGTTGCATTAGCACCAATTGCTTTTCTTTTCTTAATAACTCTCCTAAACTGCTTTCAGACACAACTGTTGCCTCAGATACCCTTCCCCAGATTTTTATAGCTGACCCAGACCATTGTTCCTTTTCTATAAATCTATGGATATTGGTAATTAGTTCTCGTGTTTTTAAATGTAGCACTTTATTTCCTAATGTGCTGCTAGGAGGCGTCATTTATGAATGTTCTCTTGGAACCAGGATACAAGCACATTTTGAAACCAGCTTTAGTGTTACGCAGTAGCTCTGCACGTGTTTAGTTGCTCGCAACTGGTACGCAACTGACCTGCCCTCCCCTCCAGTTGCAACCGTTCTGAGATGGACTCGTCCAGATACCACTGCGCATCTCTCTGCACCTTTCAAGATAAAAAGTACATTTATAAGTTGTTTTATTTTAAGCACAGAAGTTACATACATATGTTGTGTGTATCTCCTCTGCCGGAGTAAGTCCGGTACAAGCAGCATGTACCCATTTATGACAGCGAGAACAAGAATACCAAGTCTCCGATTTACCATAGTCATTGCAAAGTTCTTCTCCTACGAAATCACTGTCGTCATCTTCGTCCTCATAGTTAACTGATATAGAGGAACCCGAAAAATGTTCTGTTAGAAGGTCCTTGGCACATTTCCTTTGTTTTTCCCCTTAGCCTTCTTTTGCACATTCCCTCTTATAGTTTTTTTTTTTTTTTTTTTTTTTTTTAACCGTGGCCATTGCTGCCTTTTGGTCTCTATATTCTTTACTGACTTCTCGCATGAGTCAGAACTTTTCTGCTGTATAGTCTTGACTCTCTGTATTCTCCATTGTTTTTAAGTTCCTCTTCATTTTTCTTGCCTTCATGCCCAGTTCTTCAACCATTTTATCTGCTTTCAGGACTCGCAGCTCATCAATATCTGTATATGACTACTATCATGATTAGTACATGTATTGGTGAACTGGACATACTAACCTCAATATTACTCGTGGTTTCATTGTTAGTTGTATTCATATTTTCTACATTTACTATTCTGTTTTTAGTAGAAACTTTGCCTGTAAACTTTCTTTTTACATATGGCTTTGGCCTACGCATATCATATATTCACCAGTAACTAGTACAAAATATTATTCAGAACAAATAACTGTTCAAATACGCAGCCAAAGACAAAAGAAAAACTAGCATCATTGGAGTTAAGGTGGTACCAGCAGAAAGCTTGGAAGATCCCTTACAAAACAAGGCTCAGTACAGAATTATCTGTTCAATATTACAGAAGTTATCATCGATTTTCTGAAAGCTAACGAAAAGGGGCGTGGCAAAAACTTACCACCCACTAACATAATTAGAAAATTGGGTATAAATATTGCTTCAATGAACTTTTTAACAATATATTTGTAATCTAGTGGGATGGTATTATAATAAAATGTAAAAATACAGAAAAGTAAACTTTGACCCCAAGTGCAGTACTTTCTCACCTTAAGGAAACAGGATAATATGTGGTACAAGGAATACCTACAACAGGTTTGAAGAACTAAAAAAACTCAGTTAAGAGGCTATTTAGATGCACTGAAATATACCAGCAGCACGTGTGTAAACACAAAGGTGGCTGTCTCAGGAAGAGCTGATGGCGGTTAGCTTTAGTTCCCACAGGCCGCGCCGTGGCTCAATGGCTAGACCGCTTGGCTCTCACCAAGGCGGCCCGGGTTCGATCGCAGGCGACCGCAAAGTGAGATTTGTGGCGGACAACACGGCGCTGGGGAGGGTTTTCTCCGATACCTCCGGTTTTCCCCGCCATCTCATTCCACCTGTACTCCATCTTCTCTCATATATCATCAGTGTCACCGCCTGCGGTGCCGTATGTAGTAAAAGCGGGCGTTAAACACTACACATTTCATTTAGTTCCTACAGCAGCATAAGAGTACCATACCACCAAACCATGTCTTTCAAGTGCTGTTATCTGTTTTCAGTCCATCTAATTACTGATTCGTCATCTTAGAGTCCTCCTTATGTTGCCCTCCCTTCCCATACCCACAATGCACTGTTTTTCATCGTTAATATTTATATGATTTCTTAAAAGTTCCTCTTATGGAACGTCAATAAATAATTGAGATTTTCACTACAATGTTTAACAATGTCACTTTGTTATCTGAATACTAACCGAGATATTTCTAACCTCTTGTTTTTCATAGCATTTTATATTTTGTAAAGATGGTGAAATCGCTACATTATATGCTTTGTAAGTGTGTTACACTTACATAACACACTCTAAACAGTCACCGCTATAATCCTATTCAAAGAAAAAGATACGAGTCATGGAATGACAGGAATGAAAAAACTACACAGTACCTTCTGGTAGTAAAGGAGAACCGTTTCTTATTTGCCATCTTTTTCAACACAAAAGAACTTGCTAAACGGGAAGGGATGAAGTAAAGGGGACATTAAAGGTTTGAAAATCTTTTCCTAGACATGCAAGGAGGAGAAGAAGAAGAAGAGGAATAAGGATAAAAGGGCAGGGCAAATAGCCAGAGAGAAATAGATAACCTTTGAACCTGAAGTTGTCATGGAAGCCTGAAGGAGAAAAGAAAGAGGAAAACAGAACGTTGGGTCTTTAGTTTTCCTTATTTAAAAAACGAGAAAGCAGAAGGAAGAAAAGCTTCACTAGCCGCAGGAATGAAATACGAGGGCTTGAAGAAAGAGAGAGAAACTCAAGTTGAGGATGGATGGACTTCATAATGGACCGTGAGATTTTGGCAAATACTTTAAAAAAAGGAAGATGATGTGATAGAAAGAAATACATTGTGGTCTTCCATAGAGAACGAACATGCCTTGTTTGTCACAATATGATGCGGTGAAAGGTAACAGATTGCCTAGGTTTTCTGTGAGAAAATTGTGGAGTAAATCTGGAGAAAAGATGCAATTCTTCTCTGGAAAAACGGGCGCAAATAAGACGGAAAAACCCATGTCTTGGGGTTGAGGGTGGCCAGCTAATTGATGACACAGTGAAATACTTTTCTCTGTCACCAGAAGGGCTGTAAGAAAGTAAGCACAGAGGCTCATTGCCACAATGTCAGGTTTTACAAATATTTCTGTAAATCGTTTTGAAACTTGTAATTAAGCAAGGAAAGTGTTAGTTTTATTAACGGGATATAGAAGAGTATGAAATTTCGACGGGAGTAATATGTTTATAAAATATCCATAGCAGTAATTAAGGCAGAAATTCCTTTTGCACTAATAAATGCCGGCCTTCGTAGCCATGGTCGCTAAAGCGTATATTTCTAGTGTTCCGTCGCGTAAAGTGTCGCGGGTTCGAGTCCCGCCTTGGGCATGTGCGAAGTGAATATTTGTGAAACTAGGAAAACAGATAAGAGAATAAACGTAAATAATGAAAAATCGCCTAAATAAGAAGAAAATAAAAATATATATCTAGGTATATAGATATACATTTTTCTCTTTTTCTTATATATAAATAAATGTTATAAAAATAAAAAGATGACTATATTACAAAATAGTGATGTAAATTGGGATTAATATTACTTAATGACCATAATCAGATCCTGCTAGCATTTATTGCTTTCACGTTTGCAATGTTCAGAACAAAAGCAATAACAGAATTTTTTCTACTAAATGTACACCGTAATTAATCTTCTATTAATATATATTCCACACCATAGTATCTTCAAATACACGAAATAGTTATTCAGTAATTCTAATATTTTAAATCAAGAGAAATATATATGTATATATATAGTTTAAACTTCGATAAAGATATAACTTGAGTATATTTAACAGTTTATTTTAAAGAGACATTATATGCCAGGTTAAATTGACTCATATTAAGTTTGATAACATTTAGATTTAGCGCTTAAATGGTTTATTAATTGAGGTTAGCTTCTGGTATATTAGGCTAAATCTGGAAGGTTATCTTAGATTAATTTTGGTTCGCTTACATAAATTATATTAAATTAAGTTAGATCGTATGAAAATTTATTTAGTTTATATCTCTTTAAGGTGCCCAGATTTTGTAGGTTATATTCATTTCTTTCCCTTGTCGCTATGATCATATCGGCGGCCGTTCTCCTTTGGAACATACCGAAGGTGTTAACTCGTTATCTTTGGTTTTTAATCATTAGAACACGCACACATTCACACTCTCATTCATACTTCCAGACTCTGGGGAAGATGGGGAATTATCTTGGTCGGAGAAAAATCCCCACCCCCACCGCCGGGAATCGAACCCGGGCCCCCTAGCACGGCAGGCAGGTGCTCTACCGACTGAGTATATTCATTTTTTAAACACTTTAATGCCGGGATTAGCATTGCTTTCGATTTTATTAAAGAGTAAACGTTTTATTCACTCACAAATTCGATACTGACAAAAGTATATACGAGGGGGCGTTGTAAAGTTTAAGTATCACCCTTTAAAAAATGTGATAGAGAGTTTGAGCTTTTATGTGCTTGTTAGTTCTTCTGTACTTAGTCACCATGTATATTTACAATTTTTTCCAGCGTTTCTTGTCCTTCCGAAAACTTCGATTATAGAAGTCGGCAAAATTCGCTTTAAACCACTCTTCCACTTCATCAATGACGTCATTTTTGTTGTGAAATCGGCGACCATACAACTGCTTCCTCATTTCTGGAGACAAGAAAAGGTCACTTGGTGTGAGATCAGGCGAATAAGGCGGATGCTGTAAGTTTTCAAAGCCACATTCCCTTGTTTTGCAAAATGCAAATTGAGATGAACAAGCTGGCGCATTGTCAGACACAAGACCAACAAATTTGGAGAGCATACCGCGTCATTTCTTAATCTGAGCTGCTCGTAGCTTGTCCAGAAGATTTCAGTAGTATCTGCCAGTGATGGTTTGACTCTTGGCAAGATAATCTGTAAGGATGACTCCACGACGGTCCCAGAAAGCTGAAAGCATGACCTTCCCAGCACACTTTTGCACCTTTACCTTTTTGGGAGAGAAGGAATCGCATGTTTCCATTCCATGCTTATGGTTTTTATCTCTGCATCATACTGATTGATTCAGGATTCATCCATGGTTACCGGAGGGTCAAAAAAATAGTTTTCTTATTCCAACATATGTCTTGAGAAGTCACGCCGTGTTTGCTTTTGGAAAGGGTTAGCAAACATGGCACCCACACTGCAGACAACTCAGACATGTGCAGATCACTATGAATAATTTTCCACACACTACCATAAATAAGATGTGTCGCATTCATGATAATTTGCATGGTTGCTCGTCTGTCTTCCAGTATTGAACACTCCACTTTCTTCACCGTGACAGCATCGTCTGTCATTGACGGTCTACCAGTTCTTGGCTCATCTGTCAAGGACATATGACGAGTTTGAAAATTATTTTTCCACCTCACAGTAGTGTCATACGATGGGAAATCATTTCCATAAACACCGTCATCACATCATGGATTACCCGGACAGCTTTGCCCTTCAAATGCAGGAACTTGGTCACACTATAAGTCTCAATTTGCTCCGCCTTACATTTCAGTCAGTTCTGGCACTCAGTGTAAAGAAAAAAAAGAACTCAAATCACTGAAACTACCAACATTATTTCCTGATGGATCAATGATTAAACTAAACATTTTCATTCCTCCAGCGTAAAGACTACCGTGTGGTATGTCATCATATGTATAAAAAAGAGAACAAAATTGCAAATTATTTGTATATGTTCGAAAAATTTAACTCAAAACGAAAAAGTTGGTACAATATCAAGTTCAGGGTCTGCAAAAAGATACGAATGGACGATTAAAAAGAGAAGCTCCACAAAGTAGCTTTTGAACAGAAGAATTGTAGTTATTTTTTATTTTCTCAAAACTGTTTCTTAACTATTTTGTTTAAAATACTTTAATTTTGTTTTCAACAATTTCGTGACAAATGGAATTTGTTTGTTGAATTTTCTGCAATATCCCAAGAAGTTCCCTTTATTCAGAATCAGCTTTCTGTAATACTATTGCAAGGTATATAGCATAGAAACCAACCACATAAAGTTGTTATTATTTAAAATAAATAATTCATTTCGCATAAAAAACTGCACACATATTAGCGTGTAGCCATAGGTTAAATGATTAAAAGTAGGAGTTGATTTAAGTATGGAACTAGCAGCAGCGGGGTCTTTGTAAGCCTTCTGTACCTTGTCCCTTTACTCGTACCCTGTCCCTTGCGGAGTGCCCCCGGAGAAAGAGGTGAGGTGAAGGAATATAAAGCTGGCAGATCCTTGAGCCAATAGAGAGCATAGCGCAGGGTCCGTATTATTTCAAATTGAAGCTTCTGTTCAATACACCAGCCCAGCTGAAGCTTGCAGGACTTCACGCAGATGGCTGGTTTTGTGGGACAACCAACGGGATGCTCCTCGCAACTCAACAAGGGGATGATTACAAGGCATCTGTCCAGATACTAGAGAAACCTTTGAAAAAAAGTGAATAAGGAAAGCCGGAATCGAGGGTCAAACTTACTACCTTCCGATTGCAAGTCAAATGCCACTCCCTGCACTACATGATCATTTAGTTTCTGCTTATGTAATTGTACTCATGTTATATTAACAAGAAGAGAAAAATGTAACATATGCAGTTGATCTTCAGTATTTCGGTTTTCTCTTATCAGTATTTCTGGCAGCCTAATAACTAAAATGCGGAAATGCAGTTTTTATTACTAAGCTTAAAGTAATATTTTTATGATCTGAATTTTACTTAGAATTTCACTAGTAAAATCACTACAAAAAGTGTCACTTCATGTATGAAATAACTGAAGAACTTAAGAGACTCTTGTGATTTTACTCTGAATTTTCCTAGCAACTCTTGTGTGAGTACTGTACAACACGTTTTTCCCCTCCCTAGCGCACAAGAGAATGATTGAAGCACTAAAATAGCTCAAACATCAACCCATGATTGAAGGAAGGTATCCAATTAAGGAAGCAGGAAATGAAGAGAAATTTAGTTTCCCTGCCGGAATATAAAGTGCATAATTTCAGTACATTTGACTGTTGAGTTTCTTGGTTGGGACTATTACTGGTTTAGGAGTGACGGCGGTGAGGAGCCATTTGCAAGGAAATCCATCTGGCTGCCTGGCTGGACTCGATCCGATTTAAAGGGGAGATGTAAATTTTATGGGCAATAAAATCCCGGTCGAATTCGGTTGGTAGCATTGCGGTGGGTAGGTGAAGACTGGGTCCAGCATACAGTTTGAAATATGGGGCATGCTAAAAAGGTCGTCAAGGGGGTTATCGCAATTTATATTCCCCGCAGAAGTATTAGGGATCGTTACTTCTCGAAATGGTTTATTAGGTTTCTCTATCATAATCTTATGCGAGGAGCCCGATGTCACCTTATCCCTGGCAAAGTCGGGGAAAGGAATAGCTTCTCTAGTGAAGGTGGTTTTCTTTCCTCTAAGTATTCCATAAATACAGTTAGAGAATATCCCAGCCAGTGAAAATCTTATACGACAAGACTTCAATGGAACATTTTCTGGTAACCTTATGCATGTAAAATGCCAATGTATCTACTTCTTTTAGCTTAAAACAAAAACTTTTCATTTTCTGCACACTAACCAATGGTGTGGCTATTGAAATGAATGTGTTCTACTCAAAAATCCAAAACTCAAGATTTCATACTCAAGTGTTTTAGACAAGATTCAATGTGTATCCCCCCTATTAAGGCCACGCCGTGGCTCAGTGGTTAGACCGCTTGGCTCTCACCAAGGTGGCCCGGGTTCGATCTCAGGCGACCGCAAAGTGAGATTTGTGGTGGACACAACGGCGTTGGGGCGGGTTTTCTCCGGGACCTCCGGTTTCCCCCGCCATCTCATTCCACCGGTGCTCCATCTTCATCTCATGCATCACCAGTGTCACCGCCTGCGGTGCCGTATGTAGTAAAAGCGGGCGTTAACAACTACACATTTCATTTCATTTCCCCCCTATTATCTGTTTCAAATGGGAAGGTGTTTGTCCTTGAGCGCTACTAGGTGAGCAACCAATCGGCGTCCTGCGGTGTTGCCATATTACATTCCCGCTAAGTGGTGTGTGAGGATCGCCAACCTAATTAGTCTGGATGAAAGACTATTCGCGCTTAGACAAAAATTAAGATTTTGCCGAAACTGATCCATGTGGAATGTAGAGAGTAATGTATTTAACATAACCTGAAAACCCCACATATTTAGCTCAAATAGTTTTTCTAATACAAATAAATAGACCACTATTAGCTTTATTATAACAATAAATCACGACGTAAGTACTGTATGCATGCAATTATTGGTTGGCATGTATGCGTGTAAGTATATTTGTAATTACTCAGAACTTAAACGTAAATGTTTGACATGACGTGATAAAAGAATTACTTTGAATAATTCATTTCCAGGTAGAAGAAACAATAAATTTCCAGATACCCTGGCAGAACGTGTCTGGTCACATTATATCTTAGTTTATGAATGGTTCGTCATCGCTATTTACCCTAGAGAGTTCAAAGTGGTTGGTGTGTTTGTACGTACATATACTTTTAATTACTCACAACTGAAATTTAAACTACTGAAATGACAGATGAAATAATTACTGTGAATAAGTCAAGCTGTTAAATTCGAGAAGAACACACATTTCATTTCCTGTCAGCCTGTGGAATGCTCTATGTTTATGTTTATGAATTAATGCTGGATAAGAAGTGTTTATTTACTCTGGAGAGTTCAAATCTATATCATTTAGTTCTTTACACAACAGCAGAGTAAGAGTTAAATAGTGCAATAGCTTAGTGGTGAGTCAGAAAGGCAGGTATTGCGATGTGAGGCTAGAAGTATTATATTTAAGCTGTACACATACTTAATTTTTTTTTTTTGGAAACAAACTAAAAATGAGTTTTTGCAAAGAGTACTCTTTAAAAGCACGGAAAATGTGTATCAGCTGGATCAACTTGCAGTTGAAACGGGACCCGACGTAATACGCCTCCCACCTTACCTACCACTGTCAATATAATCCAATTGAATTGGTTTGAGCTCAAATAAAAAGTGGGATTGCAAACAGAAATAATGATTTTAAACTGACGTCCGTTAAACGACTTGTTCACGAAGAAATTGACAAGGTAACACAACAGGAATGGGGAAACTGCATGAGGCATACAGAAAACCTTTAAGAATATGATTTTAAGAAAGAAATAGCACATGACATGCTTTATGAACCTATAATCATAAATTTGCAAGACTCAGACGATGAAGACAGTGCCAATGACGAATTTTCTCTTAACGGAAGTGACTTTGACAGCGATATGGATGAGTCACTTGCACTTCCATTGGATTAGAAAAACAGGTCATTCATAAACTATATTTATTGTTATAATATTTTAAAATATACATAAATTGCGAAAATGCTTTCTCCAAATTTTATTTTTGCAACTGCATCATTGTAAAGGTTTCCAAATTTTATTTGCTTACTCTTATGTCTGCACCAAGCAGACCTGCATGCTGTATGAGTGTGCGAGAAAGAGGGAAATATAAAAGGATCGGGGTAACAAGGTAGTAACGCTGAGAGTGATACGGCATCGGATTATCTAGACTCAAGAACCATTCCCATTTGAAACACATAATAGTTGTGTATATATAAATGAAAACATCATATCGAGAGGCTGCTTCTCACAAAAACAGGTTAAGTTCTGATTCGGCAGGCTGTAGACTCGGTCAAATCTTGTGTCTTTCGTTGCTTTCCCAGGTGGTAAGCAAATGCTTCTATTTCTTTGTTTTCATTAGCAAGGAAGAATGGTCAGGCAACCGATACGGATAGGTAATATAGTTAAGGTGGGCAGTCTGGAACGGGTGGTTAGCCTTTCAAACACGCTACCACTGTCCTCCTACTTGATTGAGATTTCTTACAGGTTTTCTTCAGTTCTCATATCTGAAAAAATACCGGAAGTGTACACTAAACATATTCTTGGAACGGTTATCAAACATTACTTAACATAAGCAATATAAATGATATATGTGGCTTATGCGATGGAGTGTTTTCGGAAGAGAGCTACAACTACCTAGGCAAAAACAGTTTTGGTTTAATACCTTCTCTGTCACTTATTCATAGCAGATAAATGGAAATGAATTCTGCCCAAAAGTTCTGTGTCAATAATTCATGTGAATTCCAATTTACAATGAAACTGGATAAAAAAACGCGGTTTTGAAGAAGGTTTCTTATGTGTATGTGTGAACAGCAAATCTGAAAGACAAATATCCCCAAATGCTAAATAAATAGGGTATTAATTTAGGTATGTTTTCAATATTCAACACAAAGATTTAAAATAGAATTTTCCACCCTATCCTATGTTTACACATAAAATTGTTGGATCGTTGTATACTCTCAAAATAGGTTTATTCGATTTTGATGAAGATGTCAGATATTTTAGATATTTGCAGTCAAATTAAATTCATATCTATCTCGAATTTTCTTGGAATGGAGTCAATTTCATTCTGAAGAAGTTTTATACAAATTTGCATGATGGATAAAAGTATAAGACAAAACTTACTACCTAGCGGACGCTATGGAATATAAATTTGTTTCCATAAACCATTTCAAATATATCCTTCACTGGTTGGTTTAAGTTCCCGTAGGGTAATTTCAGCTGCTGTGGTGCGGGCGCTGCGGGTCCTCAGCACTAGGTAGATCTATGATGTTACTAGATGAACCTCGGGCCTAACGTTCTAGCCCTTCCCTTTTGGGAGTTTTTCGGATTGGGTTGGACTCGAGGTTACAGTGGTTCCCGATATCCGTGGGAAATCGGGGACGTCTGTTTTCAGACGGGGTTGGGGGAAGCCTTAAATTCCTGGGTGCTAGCCTGTAGAGCTATTAGCTGGTGTGCTAGATCACCGGCTGCCCCGACCAAGGGAATCGGTAGTTTTCCCGTAAGGGTTGACATGCGTAAGTGGCGTACGCACTTCCACCTTGTAATGGGGGGGCCTTGTTAATCTTTAGATTTTGCCCTACTTACCCCTAGAGTCACGCTGACGCCCCTTTTGGAGTGCGCTGGTATTCTCCCGGGTCATTGAGAGCGGACGATTCGCGTCCACGTAGATACTCTCGTCCTTATTATGTTGGTTTAAGTGTTCAAAACTTATTCATGTTTCAACCGGTAGCAATTTTAAGGCGAAAAAACTTAATCCATATAATATTCGTCTGCTTGAAGTTGACAATCGTACAACATCACCAATAAATACCTTAACGAATTTTAAATATACTTTTTCGTGTAGTTACCTTTAACTTTGCCAGCCTTGTTTCTGCAACAAAGTGTATCATATATTACATTTTGTCATAAGTAGTATGAAAAGAAGGAAAAACAAGCTTTGTTAAGATCAATTTGGAGAAGCTGTATAAATTAAATGATAGGTTGTGTGAGTGTGTGTGAGAGAGGACGTTATTGGCAGCAAATTAATTCAGTACAACAAGACCTTGAAAAAAGTCACCGATTGACCAAATTATATCACGAACTAACTAAAACCAATAATTTCCGAAAGCTTTCTTTGAAGGAATTTACACTAAATTTTAATAAAGTATAAGTGTACATTTCAAAATTAACAAATAATCCATATGCTCAAAGCCGCAAGTTGTTAGAAAATCTGTCTCAGAGCCAGTTATTTCGAACATACACTTCCGGAAAAGAGAACACATTCTACTCAACAGATTGGGTATTGGTCATCTCATCTTAAGTCATTCTTATTTAATGAAAAGTCAGCTAACCCACCTCAACCCTGAGTGACCAACCTTGCTGAAAACTAGAAGTGACTTCAACCTCAATAGTGACTTACGAGAGCTGTTCAATAAAAAATGATCATAATCTTTTTACGGTCATAATTTTTCGCACTAAAATTCAAACTTATTATATTCTATTTGCTTAATGTGAAACAAACACGCTACAGTAGTTTCATTGTTGGTACTCCTGGTTCCCGCCTGTGAGAACCAGGCAAATTCAGAGTAGTTGGTCAGCATTCACTGAAGATGGTCTAAACTAGACCGAAAAGCGCTTATGGAGAACTGGAGAACATCTTATCTGAGTGAGTAATCTCAAAAACTGCATGACAACTACTCATATTCTATATATTCTATATAAATTCAGACATGTTGAGTATCACCTACCGCTGCAATGGAGGTAACATGCAGCTAAAGGTGATGTTACAGGAAGATCCGGAGTTTCTCTCAAACGTAATCACTCCTGATGAAACGTGGCTACATCATTTTGATCCTGAGAGCAAACAGCAAAGCTCAGTGTGGAAATATCCTTCATCACCAAACCCCCAAAAAGCAAAAGTGGTTGCTTCTGCTAGGAAAGTTATGGTGATCTCATTCTTTGATATTCATGGAATGATTTATCAGAATGTTGTACCTGCACACACATCAGTTACTGGACAATACCACAGGGATGTCCTGAAAACATTGCAAGTCCACATCAAGCGCAAAACACCAAATTCCCGTGAAGCATGCTGGATGCTGCAC
The DNA here is from genome assembly GCA_030765055.1 of Mantis religiosa. Lineage (NCBI taxonomy): Eukaryota > Metazoa > Arthropoda > Insecta > Mantodea > Mantidae > Mantis > Mantis religiosa. The sequence continues at coordinate 103,026,192 of CM060955.1, forward strand.
CACGATAATGTGCGGCCGCATATTGCCAATGTTGTTGCTGAATATCTCGCAGAAGTATTACGTGAAGTGCATCCCTCACCCTCCCTATAGTATGGATTTAGCCCCATGTAACTTTTTGTATTCTATAACTTGAAGAAGCGCCTTCGTGGGAGGCATTATCCATCATCAGAAGCAGTGGTGAAGGCTGTGGAGGCGATTTTGAAGGATCTCTCAGAAAATGGTCTCCAGCATGTCTTTGAAGACTGGCAGAAACGCTGGGACAAGTGCATCGCATTCAGGGGAGACTATTTTGAGAAGGACTATCAAAATTATGAGGATTAGTACAGGTACGTTGTCACAAAAATTGTGATCATTCTTTATTAAACAGCCCTCGTATATTCCACTTTTAATTCTTTTGAAGAATGTAGAAAAATTATAAAATTAATAGATTCATCACAACTGTCATCTACTATATAAATTTACTCACCTATATCTTGTTTTAGTCAGATGTTATTACTCTTTCTTTTTAATAAACAGTTTTTGTATTTTAATATTATTAAGTTCAACTCTATTTTGTTATAATGTATCTGCATTTCTACTTATGTCACTATTGTTTACTGTAATGTGGGAATTTGGTTGCTTTGTTATATGTTGTAACCTGTTTGTGTTGTTTTTTTATATTTCATTATTGTCTCCATAATGTCTTAATTCTATTGTGGTCGCTGGTACCTTAGATTTTGTTAAACGACCTTAAATATATTAAATAAAAATAATCAATATAAATTACTAAATATGGTATAATGCACCAGATTATAAATATTTGATTATCAGTTAAGTCACTTGTGTAACTAAATTTCCAAAAATCGATGTGCATCTTTATTGAATTAACTTGCAATACATACACACCCTTTTGTAATAACAGGTGTAATACTGATTTATACATTTTGTTAATTTCGTTTGAACTAACAGGTGGACTATTGAAAAATTATGAAAATGTGAGATGATGCTCAAAAGGTCATTAGAATTTAGTTGATGCTTATGCTTTCAGGATAAGGAGATCACCCAAAATTCACTAATACCTATCTGGATATCCTATCCTAAACGAAATTCGAGCTCAGAACCCTTTGCATGTGTGGCACACACGCTTCCAGCACATTCCAGCAACAGGAAGTATGAAACACTGACACTGACATTGCAAGAGGAAGCTCACAATGGCATGTACTTTATTTCTCGACAAAGTGAAGGAGAAAGTAACGACATAAGACGATGTCGGTGGTAGGTACTGCAAGTTAATGACGTCTAAATTATTAAACCGAGGGACGCATGACGTGTTGCGACGTGGAGATTATCATTAATGCCCCAAACTGCAAAACTTGGCAACGGTAAGTTGCTACAAATTTTAGTGTAGCTGCAGCCAAATTTTGAGACATGATAACAGGTTGTTTCTGCAAGTTATCACATAATGAGGTTAAGGACTGAGCGCGAGATAACACAGTTTATGACTCTTATACAGCTACTTGTTTTTACTAACTTGGTTTAGATGTTACGCTTTTAACACCCCTTCTTATAAAGTAAGAACTCTCAGTTCCGTCTGCCCTCACGAAATCAATAGCCTCACATGGACCGATTATTATGGGATCTTAAAGTGATCAAAGTGTATCATTGCTCCTGGAAATGTAGCTGGTTTCGTAACATGAGTGAGTGGTTCCTAGATATCGCGCGAGGCTTAGATTTAGGATATCTTTGGTTATATTTACGGTTATCATCCTGATGGTTTCCTCAAGTCATTAGCCAAATTCGTAGTGGTCTCCCTTCTACCAAGAGCTTTGTCCATCATTTCCTGCACCCATCAGTTTTTCATCAGCATTATCATACGCTACAACTTTAAAGGACTGGGCGACTGAGGTCGGTATGTTGTGGAGGGCGGTGAAGGTTTTTATGTGGTCGGACTGCCGATAGGCTCGTCCTCTGAGCGACTGCATTTAAATGCCGGCCCTCGTGGCCGTGATCGCTAGTGTGTGTATATCTCTAGCGTCCACCGAGTAGAGGGTCGCGTGTTCGAGTCTCACCTTGGGCATGGGTGTTTATGTGTAAAGTGTAAATGCGTAAAAACACAGAAAGCAGAAGAGTAATAAAAACGATGAAAATAAGGAAAAGAAAAATTTATTAGTAAAAATAGAACCACGCCATGGCTAAGTGGTTAGACCATTTGGCTGTCACCTAGGCGGCCGGGATTCGATCCCAGGTGACCACAAGGTAGAATTTGTGTTTTACAACATGACGCTGGGTGGGTTTCCTCCGGATCCTCCGATTTCCCCCACCATGTTTCTACCATTGCTCCATTCATCCCAGGCGTTGAGCCGATCCCTTAACCCTGATCTCATCAGGTCAATATGCTTCGACTCCCTCGCTCTGAGAGAACCCAAGCGACTCCGAAAGAGAGACATAAAAATATATTAAAATGGGGGGATCCCAAATTTTCTTGGGACTTGCTGGTGGCTTGAAAAGCGTCAATTATATTGAATGTGAATTGCTAGGGACGCAGTACAAGCCTTCCAACGTTCTCTCCCGGAGTTCGTCCCTCCTTCCCTCCCTCCATTTCAGGATTCATATTCGAAACACAAAGGGCCTATTGCGTAACTATGCCCACCCTAATTTGGGAGCTCCTCCATAATTTCCATCTTTATCTTTACTTTTATAACTTTTCCTTTTCTAACTCCATTATAAGATATGATAGGCTTACATAAACAATCTCATAGTATATTAAAAACACACATGAAAGAAGTAGTTGTTACTTTGGGAAATATGCATAGTTCTTTACCAGAGTTCTGGATGACTGACATTTAATATCACTGGTTTACTCTTATAGTCAGTAAAGCTAGGATTATGTCTGCCAATTAAGGCATCCTTAGATTTAAATTCAACATAATCTATTTTTAAACAATCGATATGAAAAGATTCACAATGTAGTTTCATCAATAGTGACCTCATTAGAGTTAATATAACACAGTCTCTAATTTAATTGCCCGTTCCAAATACATTAAAACTCATCTCCCGTTCTACAACAAACTGGATGGCAGACATACATGTTCCAAAACTAAACCAGTATAAATTAAAACGGTAATATTTTCCATTTAAAATGTTGTTATCCATCACAATTCAAATTATCGCAAAACCTAGCATACCAATCAGTCCGTCACTGCTGGCAGGCTTTCGTAAGCCTGAGTATTTTTTCTACGTGCCCACCTTTAAAAGCATTTAACTGCAGGTAGGACTTTTTTGGAGAGCTGTAGGAGACTTTGTTAAGGTTTAGATGGGAATTGAGAAAACGGGTGCAATTTTGCCGCTCTAAACTGATGTTGTAGAAGGCAATACCCGTTAAACCTTGGTGTAAATATTTTTGTGTTCTGATGAAATGGTTTTAAGGTCAACGCTCTCTGATTGGGCTCAGCTCAGCTTTATGGAGCTCAGCTTTAGCTACTGTTAGGAGTTGCTCCTTGATTATCTCGGGTGCCAGCATGCCATACGGGGTACCCGATGGCACCTGCAGTAGCGTCTAGTAGGTTCATAATCCCCCAAAGTCCTGACGAGGGCGCACTAGAACACTATTTGAGTTCCATTAAAGCTTAAACAATTAAGAAAGGGAGGAAAAAAAGAGAAATTACCAGAACGACCGAATGCGCAGCAGGTATATGAATGGAGAGTAATTATGTCTCAGCAAAGAACTCACAAAGACTATTTCTAGAGGTAGACACGGGTGAAGACTTTTAACACAAGTCATTTAGCTATTAGACCGATATATAGCTGAGCTTAAATCTGTAAGCAACGGATACATCACCTGAACAGCACAACTAAGTGATGACCAGCCGCTTTCATGTCGCACATAAACAACCTTCAGCTAAGGTGTGTTCTAAGAATGATCATAAAAAATTTAAACACGTCCTACTAATATAAATTGTTCTCCCAACAGGTTTTATTCTGCCGATTCATCAAGATAGGTGTCTGAATAAATGATTGTGATAAACATTTAGCCACGCGCACAAGCGGTATATAAGAGCCTGAAACGATAAACAAGTCATTTCCCGCTTGTCTCCCCTGCTAGGAGACATTCAAGCAATGTTTTCGTCCTCGGCACTCCATGTCCCAGCAGTTGCTGTGAGTGGTGGAGGCTGCAGCCCTGGGTTTCCAGAACGAGGCATACACCTCGGCGGCATCTCTGAAAGCGGAGAAGGCTTTCTCTACTACCTGGCATGCTGGTCTACTATATAAACTTATCAATCTGGGGCTACCAACACACCTTACACACCTCATTCATTCTTATCTCAAGCTCAGATCATTTGTAGTCACAGTGGCGGAAAGGTTATCAACACGAAGGTCCAACAGAGGCGGATTTCCTGCAGGTTCTGTTGTGTCCCCCACGGTTTTTAGTGTGTATGTGGCCGACCTCCCCACAGAACAGCGCATCAATATAGCTCCATTTGCTGATGTGCTGCTTTATTGCAGAAATAAAAACCCTCGCAGAAACTTCTCCCCATTCAGCGACACCTAGAGCTCCTCCAAGATTGGTGCAGGCTTTGGCGGTTGTCCATGAATCCGGAGAACAGTCAAGCCATCTTATTTACAAAGTGCTGCTTTCTCACCAAATTCCCTACGTTCACCTATTTTGGTCGAAGAATAAGATGGGAGAATTCAATCAAATACCTGGGAGTGAAAATGGATAGGGGCTTAACTTTTCGGGATCACATCGTGAGCTGTCAAATTGGACGTGCGGGGCCTCGGTCTCATTATACCCCTTGCTGACGTCTGTGATGCCAGTTCCCCTAAAGTTGTGTCTCTTCAGGGTTCTAGTCCTCCCTGTTATGTTTCATGCGTGTGAGGTCTGAGGCATGGCCGCAGGTTCTAATCTGCTACTTCTTCAACGTGTGCTGAATAGGTGCATTCGGGTTATCTATTCTGTATACCGAGGATTTCCCGTGAGGTATGTCCACGAGGCCTCATCTCTGCAATATGTGGAAGATGAAACCAGGCACCAGGCCACCAAATTCTTCGAGAAAATATCAGCACATCAGAGCGCCCTAGTTAGATCCCTTGGGGACTATATTCCTAGAGAACACCGCTTCAAGCGGAACCGGCTCCCCCGCATGTCTTATGGGCCTGAACTTTCAAAATTAAACCTTCCTTTTCAATACATTAACTAAATTCCTCCAGTGGTGCACGAGGGCCATTGCACCCGATTCCACAACCGTTGAGGAGATATTCAGCTACCTCCTTTCTCATCTACCACCTAAATTTCATCTGCCATCCGACAACACTCTCATCCCCGCCACTTAGGGCATTCAGGGCAGGTACACGTATTAATCATCCTCGGGCTGTTCCTCAGCCTTCCAGCTTGCGATGGACGAACAAGTCGTTTAGAAAGTGATTCCTTTCGCATTACTTCGAGAGAAGCAAATGCATACTGACGTAACCGTTCAGAAACTTAGAATCAAGTGTTCGAAAATTAAAATTAATAACAGTGAATATCTTGGAAGTATATAAAGCTATGAAACATTTTACATAATGTGTATTTCAGCAAATAATAAGTTTTTATTGTAGTAAGCATCTGCCCATGTTCTGTGATATTCCATTTATATAATATAATACACATATATTTAAATGTACACGATTTCAAAGACTATTCCTGAAACATACATTGTATCGTTTTTGTCTATCACACAAACACCTTTAAAATTTATTTTTATTAACACTCCAAGTTACTTTTAACAAAATAAAAAATAAGAAACATGTATGGTATTTTCATATAGTGTCCTAGAAAGCGGTGTACTTGCACACTTTCATATTTTAAGTACGCTATACATCCGCACACTGAACAAATGACATACTTCAAATCATTCTATATTTGGGTAGAGGGAATCTCAAAACATATATATCTATGGTGAAATGTTGGTATTAAATTATCGCATAAAATGCAAAAGACGCTATTCTTGCTACCTAATAGAAGCAGTAGAAATGGTAAACTGTATTTACAGTTATTTAGGAATTGTGTTTCTAGGGCTGTTACAGTTTTCTTCCGAATAGTTCAAACATAATACATTTTAATGAAAACTAAATTAAGAGCTCAGCAAGTAAGTAATCTGCACCTATTTTACGTGATTTTCATATAAAATACATAATGTAGGTATTCATTATGACATTAAATGAGTTATTTACAGTAACTTAGATATCACAATTATATTGGTGTACTGTATGCTTTATACATTCCCCACTTAGACCGAAGGAATCTCAAGTACAGAAGCAAAGCGAGCCAGCTAACGCACTCCAGAATCCTCGTGACCTAAACTTAGAGAAAATTGCACATTCTTTCCAACTTTCTTTTTCCCACTTTCCAAGCTTCTTCTCAACTTGTGCGAGAAACAGCAGATGACGTATTAGATACCCGACGTTGCCATGACGAGTCTCCCTCCCTCAGAAAGCCTTTGGGTCGATTTTAAAACCGCTGACAATCGCGTTCTTCTACAAACTGATACGTCAGCAATGTCGCAATTGGACGTAACTTCTTCTTTCGTCAGGTTGAGATGGTCATAGACGACGTGAAGCTGAAAAACGCCTCTCTGTGAATTTAGATTGATTGCTTCATATCAGAACTGTCTTATAAACCCAGTTTTAGATTTAAGCAGATTAATCTGTAGATACGAAAATATAAAAGGTAACTTACTCTAACAACACCATTCTTCCCTCATAATATTTATCTCAAGCACACATAAATAATGCACCTACTATTAAAACAGAAGTCTTACGGATTGAAACAGAGTTAATTTTCAGTTTGTTTTCAGCGTAGAGCTGCCGTTTTGTTAAAGTGAATGGCATTGTTAAGTCCTGTGTTGAAGTAGAGCTGACATATTGTTAATATTACATTAAATTATAATTATACATATATATTTTTTCCAATATTTGTGATCCCAGCGCGTAAACTTGACCCTCAAAGCTGGGACAAGTGATTCTTCGGTCAACAAACGTGAAGCGATTCATTGTCAGTGCAGAAAAATTGTATTTAATATGAACGAAATCTCTCCAATCCAGGATATAGGGCAACTATAGATTTCTCAAATTCCCAGCAGTTAAATCTGTAACCTTGTGGCGTAGGTAGTGTACACACAGTGTCACGAATTTGTAGTGAAGCAGCTTCATCCTTAGAAAAAGGGAGCGTGAAGCTGTTTCAACCTCCGGGAAAGTTCCATGAAGTTGGAAAGCGAGTTACTGGTTCTGAAACCGTGCTTGCTGTTCCACTACTGTAACATGTGTCAAGGTATGATCTTAATGTTTTAGGAATATTTAATGTGCTATTCAATTACGGGAAGAATAGCCAAAACATTTGCTGGCGGGTAAAACTGCTCTGAAGTACACGGAACCTCTGCGTTCAAGAGGCCCAGAGTTGGAATCTCGGTCAGGGTGAGTTACCTGGATAAGGCTTTTTCCGGGGTTTTCCATTGTCCTGAAGGACGAATGTCGGATAACTCTAAGGTCTAAGTATCCTGGGAACACTTGGGCATCATTTCACCCATTCCATTCATCGTCCAATATCATTTAACGTTGGAGGACGTAAAATTGCAAAATAAAAAAAGGAACCTCTGTAGGTGCACGTACTACGCTTGGCAACGGCGCTTCTCTTGAACATTGGCCAGGCGTTCATATGCCTTCAACTTTTTGCGAGATAAGATGTAGATAAAATGCTTTGCGCAACAGTGAAATGCATTTCGTAATATGTCTTCACCATTTTAGGTAGTAGATTAGTAGATACATTTAGTTTATTGAACTACCTGTATTTATTTAATACTTAGTTCTAGTATCGTGTAAGATAACCACGTAATTAGTATAAAATTGGGAGGAAGTGATGATAGCCTTTTGAGAGCTAAAAAAAAATAAACAACTAGGTTAAAGGAAGATACTTCTCCATGTATTCACAAAATGTTAAGTGCCTACATTTACTAGGAGCGTTGTTTATGTGCGGTCCAATTCTCGGGCAGGAATGATTGCAGCAAAAGTCGAATTCCCATAATACCGATCCTTTCCCTCCGCCTTTAAAAGTTAAGTCAAATATTTCTTTATCGTTCCAAAACTTACATCATACCCTGAAGTTCATAGTTCTGTAAATCCCTCTACTTAGCTGAGCATAAGATGGAAGAGCTACATTTTTTAATACTATATGATATTTCCTTTCCACTTATAACAACTTCCCTGTTCAATGCAGCTATAGCAATAGTTCTTTGACATGCTTACAGCTGCCATTGATAAATAATGAACGGTTTCAAAAGTATGCAAGATGTAGAAATCCAGTGTAAAACTTGAAGCTTTCACGGCGAGCATTACTAATCAAGTCTACGTGGGTGGTCAGCTGAGTCAGGTTTATAAAGGTCGAGCTTTTGGCCTTCAGGACCTTCCTCAGAATCTGATCATGAAGACGGCCATGGAGTCCACAATGGCCGAAAGTTCGACCTTTATAAACCTGACACGGCTGATCACCGACGAAGCCTTGATTAGAAATCCAATGTTTGGGGTCCACAGTTGTAATTCCAAAGGCATATTCGATGTATGAGGGAAAATTGGTGCCGAAGTTCGTTAAAGAGAACGCAAAAATACTTTTCATTGGAATAGAGAATTTAATAATTCAATTCTATAACGATGGATTTTGCATATAGTTTCAGCCTTACAAATCTTTCTTAACTCAGGCACTAAAGTCAATGGCCATAGATTGCACCTTGCATTCTCCTACTGGGTTATAGAACATTTAGAAGTTTTAATAACTTTCACCCGACAAATAATCCATAGAGACATTTTATCATTTTCAATTAATGATTTCGTTAACAAACAATATACCTGTTCAAGAATGGGCATTCCATTTTTAAGGGAGGGTCAGATGGTCAATCCTGCAAGATTTGGACTCGATAAGAAATTGTTTATGGCCTGAATTTGAAGGTGTAGACCATAGAAACGCCTGCTTACACCAGAAAAGTCATGTTCATATTGCTACGAAACAATCTAACCTTTCAATGACAACTTGTCATTTCGCGTGGTGATGGTATTAGCTGGCCACTTGAATAATGTAAATTAACTCGTTCTATTATTTTCTACGAATTTATGTTAAATCATGGGTTTATGTTAGCATGACAGAAGTGTTAACCAAGGAACATCCACGAGTTGATGTTACTGTACCAGATTTGTGCTTGTAATGAAAGTTGTAAGATACATTTACAAGCAATTCAACGAGACTTTAGTGATCCTGCATCTGATATTTTCAGCCCCACATAATGTCACTAATACGATTCACAACAGGAATAATTAAATAAATATGTATCTTAAATTTTTCACTTCCAAATTATTGAAAAATATTTTGTGTGTAATGTAAAGTAATGGGTAGAGAACTGATGTATACCTAAGAGCACTCAACTCTTAGGGAAGGCAATGTTCTGTTGAAAATAATTGCTTTTAAACAATTTCATATATGTTCACCAATGTTTAGATGTAATTCAGTGCTTACTTCAAACATTAATCTGACAAAGTAGCAGCTAGAAAATATTAGCATATTAAAGCCGTGGCTGTGGAATATTTATATTGGGAGGCACATTGAACATAGCCCTCAATCATGTACACTTCATGTTTATTGACCGAATGTCGGCCAGGTTCCAAACTAAGAGGACGATACACTGGTCATAAACAGTTGGCAACGTGAGAATTTCGCTCCAAACCTGTGTTGTACAAACAGTGCTGCTGTTTTATTGCTTTCGTAAAGCGTTTATTGGAAGCCAATTCAGCTTTTCAGTGCTTTAGGAAATTAGTACTCTATTGTAGCCGGAAGTTACACCTTGTATAACACGTTTCCACCAAGTTTGTAAAATTACAAGTTATACCTGAATTATGAACCGTAAGCAAAGGATAGAGAAATAGTTATTTATTTCAGCATGTTAAGTATACTATGTAGAAGCATTGATAAATAATTTGGATAGGAGAGAGTCATTGGTAATAAAAGTTTAGATAATGGTAATTATTAAGGTAGAGCACCTGAGATAGTTAAAATTCTGGAGAAATCACGTTGACAAGAAAACCATTGGAGCAAAGCGTACCTGGAAATTAGATATGTTCAGGAAGGTACAGATACTAAGTCATATAGATAACATTCTAAAAATTAAAATGGGTATGTAGGTCTTAGTATTTAACAAGTTCACGAGTGGACAATTATAGCTTCATATTCATATTTATTGCAACTTAATACAGTGTTTGAACACAATTAAGCTATGTCATTTGTATTGGCGCTTATGTTCCAAAAGTTTTAGCCTGTGACCTTTAACTATATAGTTATTCTTTCCCCTTGTTTCATATGTGTGGACATTGGAATTTGTGGAGGTTATATTCCTGTTATGTACAAAAAGCTTTGTTCCCAAAATAAATATGCAGAGAAGAGTAAGTGTGTTTAATTTTTTAAAATACGGCCTGCATGAACCCGTACGTGTTATTTTTGTCAGGTATTTGATAGCTCTTTTCTGTAGGAGAAACATTCTGTTAAAAGTTTAATTTGGAAGTGTGTCCCCACAGCTCGATATCATAAGAAACGTGTGAATATATTAATGCAAAATATTCTAACTTACTAGTATCTACTGGGAGAAAATTGGCTAAATTTCGCAACACAGAAAGTCCTGAGCTTAATTTACTTTCTAGTTTTTCAATGTGGTTATTCCATGTTAGCTTGTCATCAAGGATTAAACCTAAAATATTTACACTTTTTATACACTGGACTACACCATTGCCTATATTAAGCTGATTGTGGGTAAATGGAATATCTATATTAGTAAAGTATAGTTGTGGGATGGGGGCTAGTGCTACGTAGGCGGGACTTAAATTGGAAAAGGAGTGTACGTTTATAAAATTCGGTTTTCTAGTTCGTATTTTGCAATGTTACGGAAGGTTTGTACTGTCATAATGCCTCAGAGCGCTTAGTTCTTCCACTTAAAGCAACTTTTTTTTCTCATTAATATTCCATAAATAGTAACTTTAAACTGTAAAGTATTGAAACATAGGAAGTTAGAATATGACCTCGCCATGGCTGAGTGGTTAGGCCACTTGGTTCTCATCTAGGCGACCCGGTTTCAAACCCAAGGCGACCAAAAAGTGAGATTTGTGGTGGACAACATTGCGCTGGAGTGGATTTCCTCTGGGTATTCCGGTTTCCCCCCACCATCATTCCACTAATTGCTCCATTCCTGATCTCATCTATCAGATCAGTATGCTTCGGCTCCCTCGCTGCGAGGGAATCCAAGCGACACCTAAATACAGCATTGGTGAGAAAGATATTAAAACAAGAATTTAGGATATTTAATATTTCAACTGTTACTTTCCTATTATGAGAAATGTTTAATACTGTATTCTCAAACAGTCCGAAAATAACTAGCTTTTAGGCCCAATTAAATTTATAATCCAATTTAAATGATGTTTATTCTAACATCAGCACAAAAATACCTTGAGGAAGAAAAATATCTCGTATGGATAGGTACAGTCAGGCTGAGAATTTCAGTGACATATTGGGATTTTCAACAGTGAATTTCTCGGTCTCTGTACGGTTGCTCTTAATCATTGAGCTACCGCAGCAACATGCCAGGACAACATTAAATTCTACAACAGTCTCATATTTCTCCGGAGAACCATTAGGAGATCTCATATACATACCTTTTTTTTGGCGACCTACTATGCTGTAAGTACTCAAGTCCCAGGCTCACTCGTTAGATCACTATTAGGTAAATTGATGGATATTAATTGCTTTTTCACACTACCCATGCGTAGGGGACAAGGTTTGAATAGGTAGAATTAAACTAAAAAATTCAATGTCTTTCAATGCCAGCAAGATATTACATTCTTCAACTGAGTCGTGATTTAATGTCGTGCTAGAGACCTAATAAGGGCGTTAAAATAGAATGGAAATGTCTCATATAATTTTTCGTGCCTAGTTTCATCCTCCAAGGGAACACAAGGAGGCTTTATTAAGTAGCCTGACGGCAGAACGTCAGGTGGCATGAGGACGTTAACCACTATAGGCTATAAAGACTGGAGTCTGTCTGTGGCCGTGCTCCAGATCTCGCAGGCTTGAAGAAGGAGATGATTATTTTTCTGAAGAGAGAAACGTAGCTTTATGGCACACATCTCCAATCTTATAGGTACTGCCTCATAATGATTTTTAAGAAATACAATTAATTGAAATGTGTTCTGGAATGCAACTAATTTTCAAAGCATAGCCCATTAGATTCTATGGTCTTGTGCCATCGTTCAGTGATGGTATCAGTCCCTGGTTTTTGATGCGAAGATTTCGCCAACCTACACATGCTCTGCTTCAAAGTTATCAAAATTTCATCCACATAGAAAACGGTTCATGGATCGAGAAAAGAAGATAATCTAATGGTGCGAGATTAGAGCTGAATGCTGGGTGTGTAGCAGTTCGATTCCTCCAATTCATGAATTTTTTCCATTGCTATTCGTACAGTATGAGGTGTTGCAGTATCATGTTGCAACAGAACTCTTTTTCGATGAACTAATGTTGGGTATCTACGTCTCAAAATTTCATGAACTCGTTTTAGTTGTTAAGAATGAGGATGCGAATCAATCGACCACCCGTTTGGAACAAACTCTCAGCGGTTCACACCTTCAAAATTCCATCAGACACACATTTCTTTGAGACCGAACTGAGCCTCTTTTACGAGGACTTTGGCAGCCTGGCGAGGATCAAGTCACTTAATGTTGCATCAGGGTTTCCGTAATATACCCATTATACATCCAAAGTGACAACTATTCTGACAAATATATTATCTAATATTATCTATGGGATTACGGATAAGCTGGTGACAGGTATCAACTATACGTTCAGCTTGTTGAAGTGTCAGTTCATGAGGTACAGATCTACAGTTTCTCTATGACTTTCCAAGTGTTTTAATGTGCCAATGTATGGCTTATTGATGCACCAATTTCTTCTGAAAGCCTGCGGGTGCTTTTTGTGCGAATTTTCACGCAGAACTTGGCATGTATGCGTAATATTTATACCTTATGTCTCTCATGTCGTGGCAAATCTTTGATGTCTTCTTCTCCACTGTTGAAACATTGGAATCATCGTCGTAGCCCGCCTCGTTAGCGTAGATGGTAGAGTGTCTGCCTCGTGTTATAGAGCTCCCGAGTTTGAATCTCAGTCAGAGTGGGTTACCTGGATAAAGTCTTTTCCGGGGTTTTCCTTTAGCACAATAGACGAATGGACCCCATGGACTCATGGACCCCGGACACATTTGAGCATCATTTCACACATTTCATTCGTCATTAAGAACACCTTCTCCCACCCACTTCACATATTCTTCGAGCTGTGACAGTGGCTTTATAATTTTGTTTACAGTAGTGTTTTAGGACTTTAAGTTCATATCTTGTTATCTCTATTTTGTGACTGTTTATTAAGAATGCAGACTTATACATGCTCTCTATATATGCTATACTAGCCATGGCATCCTTTAAACAGCATTACCAAACCAAAGACACACAATACATTTTTAAAACACTAAAATAAAGAAAAACAATCATACTGTGAGACCACCTAATTGCATGAGGTGTAAGCAATGCCTCAATTAGCCTGTTCAACAGATCTCGCAGGTGTCAGATCCTTATTTAGGTTGACGCCTAAGTGATGACTTTGTTCACTGAAACTTTCAACAATGGTAGATAAATGACAGATCGCAGGCTAGTAGCGCTTCGATGACAAAGGCGTGGTTTTGGTTCGAGCAAAGGGACAAATGTCGACGCCTGCACCGATCTGTTTGAGGTGGAGGTGTCACTGTATGTGATTGCTCGCTTTTCAGTTACACCATTTTTGAACACACAGACACCTTTTCTAAACAATTGCTATCGGTTTGGCGGTTGGAATGCCATATTTTCTTCCTCCAGTTACTTGTAGGTAGGCAGTGGAAAAATATAAACCCATAAAATACGAGAGCTGTTCAATTAAGAATGATGACTATTTTTATTTTTCAACGTACCTCTACTCATCCTCATAATTTTGATGATCCTTCTCAAAATAGTCTCCCGTGAATGCGATGCCTTCTGCCAGTCTTCAAAGACATGCTGGAAACCATTTTTGAGAGATCCTTCAAAATCGCCTCCGCAGCCTTCACCACTACTTCTGATGATGGACAATGCCTCCCACGAAGGCGTTTCTTCAGGTTAGGGAATAGAAAAATGTCACATGGACTATAGGGATGGTGAGGGATGCACTTCACTTTGATTTTTGCAAGATATTCAGGAGCAACATTGGCAATATGCGGCCGCGCGTTATCATGGTGCAGCATCCAGCCTGCTTCACGGAAATGTGCTCTTTTGTGCCTGATATGGACTTGCAATGCTTTTTATATAAAAGTAAATAAAAGAGAACCAGTAATAGTTAATGGTGGCGTAAGACAAGGTTGTCCTTTATCAACCGCAATTTTTTATTTGTATGTTGACGAAATAGTAAGGATTTGGTCGAATAAAGTCAATGGAGGCATTAATGTATCAAGAGCTAAATTGAAAACTATGTTGTATGCAGATGATCAAATAATAATGGCTACAAATGAAGATGACCTGCAGAAAATGCTGTATAGTCTAGATAAAATTGCTACAGAATATGGAATGAAAATATTAGCAAATAAATCCAAAACCATGGCATTTAAAGGGATTAATCCAGTAAGATCAAAAATAGTGTTAGATAACATAGTAATTGAGCAGAAATCACACTTTAAGTATTTAGGATGTAATGTCTCGTACCAAGGGGAAGCTGATATAATAGAGAAAATAAATAAATTTAACTATATAACAGGCACAATAAAAAGAACATTAAAAATAAAGCAAGAAAGGACTCTATAATAAAGTTATACAAAACAATGGCAATACCAACTCTGATCTATGGATCAGAAACATGGACACTATCTAAAATAAATACTAAGAGAATACAGTCATCAGAAATGAAATTCATAAGAGCCATACCTGGATATACCAAAATTGATAAAAAATGTATTTAGGATATTAGAACAGAATTAAAAGTAGAAGAAATAAACCATACTATTGAAAGAAATAGAAATCAATGGAATGAACATGTTCAGAGGATGAATAATAACAGAATACCAAAAATAGCCTTAAACTATAAACCTATAGGAAGACGAAATCGGGGAAGACCGAAGAAAAGATGGGCAGTCCAATTTGGAGCCGGAATGAGTTAAACAATCCAAAGCCGTGAGGTGGAAGAAGAAGAAGAAGAAGAAAAAGAAGAAGACTCTTTTCAGTATATCCCTGTGTTATTGACCAGTTACTGATGTGTGTGCAGGTACAACATGCTGATAATTGCATGAATAACCTTCCAAGCAGAAGCAACCACTTTTGCTTTATTGGAGGTTGGTGAAGTAGCAGATTTCCACACTGAGCTTTGCTGTTTGCTGTCAGGATCAAAATGATGTAACCAAGTTTCATCAGCAGTGATTACGTTTGAAAGAAACTCCGGATCTTCCTGTAGCATCAACTTTAACTACATGTTAGCCATTGCAGCGGGAGGCGGTACTGAACATGTCTGAACTTGCCTGGTTCTCACAGGGGGGAACCAGGAGTAGCAACAATGAAACTACTACGGCGTGTTTGTTTCACATTAAGCAAACAGAATATAATAAGGTTGAATTTTAGTACGAAAACTAAGACCGTAAAAAAAATTATGATCATTATTTATTGAACGGCCCCCATAAAACATATTAGTATAGAAATTTTGTTTATTATTAATTAATAAACTCTTTTTGTGATGAATTCCTTTGGCGGGTAAAAAATAAATAAATCTGTCATTTGCTGAAATGTATTTACCTGCTGCTACAGAGATATTTTATTTACTGCTGAAAATTTGGTCTTATTTAGCCAGCCAACTTTATTTAAAGCAGGAGAGAGAGTATTTTACCTTCACATGCACGGTTAGAACTGTTATCAGGTTTATTATTCCGTGAAATTTGAATTTCGTCTGATTGCTGCCTCACAGAGTATTCTTTAACAGAGCGTAGCATTCCTCTCTCTGCCATCATGAGCACATAAAAAGAAGAGCAGAAAGCTGCGGGAAACATGATGGCAGATACGCTAGAGATAATTTTTTATTTTATTCTTTATTTGTTACTACACTTCTAAATGTATCTAGAAGCCATGAGTGAGTTTAAAAAGCATCTGCCAAGAAGGCGAGCTGGAGCAATATGCTACGTAAACATTTTACCATACTCATGATGTTTATGTACTGTAGTATGGTATACAATACACAGCGTTACCAGAAAAAATGCGTAATATCTATCACAGGCATCTGCATCTGATCAGATAACATCCGAGGATAGCCTTCTTTCTCGAGAGGTAAGAGGGGACAGTGGAACCTAGCAGCTCATCACATCATAAATTGAGCGAGGTGTTGAAGCATATCGGAAGGAATGTGAAACGATGGAGTTGTTTACGCGAGCCTGTCGCACATACGTGGTGGCGAGTCAGTGTACGTGAACTTTGTTCAGATACAATCATATCTTCTAGACAACAAGGTGCCATTTATCAGCAAGCACTCCTAAGTACTCTATTCTTTTTTCTTCACTAACTGTACGTCCAGTTACTAATATTTCTCTCTTCTAGTAAACAAAATAACAAGCGAATACAGTGCTATGTCTTGAAGGGCAATATGCTTCAACACTTTGTCATGTATACCATTAGGATTAGGAGTTCACTGCGGATGGGATAGGGTACATAGGCCACTATGCTGGGACCATTGTGCCTATTATTCCAAATGGGGCACCTCCGGGAGGAAGGATGAGGCAAGAGGAAACAGAGGACGGCCGTCCCAAGTAGCCACGACAGTGCAGAGGGCAGGGTCTCTTGAGTTTACTTCGATAGAGGCTTCCCCGACAGGCCAGAACAACGAACACGTTGTCATTGCGGGACTGCAATGAGCCCAGCAGCCGAGCCCCAAAAGTCCCTGGCTGGCGGTCCCGAAATGGTCCAGAGAGGCGCGGAGACCAGCAAGCGACCTACCGGAGCAGGAAGTAGTTTACCTCAGAGTATATCATCCTGCCATGCACCGCCGAGACACCCAACGACACTTCTACCTTGAAAGAGACCACCAGATGAGAGATGATGTGAAACGATATTCGAGATGAAATGGAGGGGCAGGAAATTCGAGGGAAGTAATTAACCCACCCAGCATTTGCCTAGCGACAAGGAACGCCCCCCAAAAAACCTATGGGTGAGGTAGGTCAGCCACTGGAATCGAACCGGGGTCTACCACAGACGAAACAGTCTGAGCCGTCCGCTCGGTCATATACACCATCATTGCATTGCTCTCAGTTGGGCTCAACTTAGTTGTATTGCATACTTGGATTAGAATAGGATCAATGGTCTTAAGGGGACTATGAAGTAATAGGGCAGAAACATGTAAATGATTTTGAGAAACAGTAAAGCACAGTTCAAATTCTGGCAGACTGGAAAGAGTTAGCAGTATGGGGACAGAAGGTATGGGAGAAGATATGATATAATATGCAGAACGAGTTGTTGGCCATAAAAAAGATTACGGGGGAAAATGAAAGTAGAAATTGAAGTATGGGAACCTGTTATGGAAAGCTAAAGATGAATGGATCAGAAAAGTAAACGTGGAAACGAAAATGTGCTGACACAACCAGGTGAAACGGCAAACTAAAGTACTGTTCTCCACAGGAGAGATAATCTCCGAGGCCTGAGACACAGGGAGTTTGGCGAAGGTTCCCACACCCTCCCTGGACAGGTTTATGACACCCCATGTCAGTTCAGTTACAGACCATTCAACAACATTCTGTCGGCCTCTACTTTTGTGAATAAATCTTCTTGGTCTTACTGTACAGAGTGAATAGGGCGGATGTTTTTAATGGTCTGCTCCTTGTGTAGCAGGCGTTGTCGGTCACACACATTCGCTGTCCTTGTCCCACTGTGTAAGGCAGCACATACCTTTCAGGGACTTTCTTTGCGTTGATGGCCAGAAGAGGACAGAAGGGTGACTATGATACTCAGCAACGGTAGAAGGCCTGGGTGCCAAGCAGGCCGAGCTAACTAGGGTAAATAAGGGCCCCAAATGAGTTGTTTATTCAAATAAATTAAGGTCTTTTCCTTAACTGCTAGGTTATGGAAATATACATGTAAGGTAGATAAAAATATGGTAAGTTGTATAAATAAGTTCTGTTCTATTAGTAGGTATTGCAGCATTGCTAGCACAAGAGTATATGAGACCTAAGCTTTGTAGATATGTTCACACTCTAGCCATAACCTCTCAGAAAATATTAGTTATGATATCAGATTCATTCTACACAGTGCATTCTTGTGAGAGGAAGGCAGCAGTAGTGGCAACGAAGCAATGTGTCTGATTTACTTACAAATACACACATATACACATGCCTTTGGCAGTAAACAAAACGACAAGTCTCTACTATATATTATATATGTGTTATGGGCATATTTCCATGCTATAAATTCCGGATTCTATTTTGTACATCTCAAAAGTGAAAGCTTGCCGCAAGAATCTGTTTTGTAGGTTTATTTTTGTTTACTGAGACCCTAGCAAAAATTAGCATCTTCTTGTTTGACATACATTCACACAAACGAATCACGTGGTCAGTAAAAATTGTCTTGTATTCTATGTAGAGAAACTGGAAATGCCTGTTTTATACGTTTAAAACAAAGGAATTGCTAACCGCTTAGCCAAGAAACGAAAAAGAAGAGGCATATGATGGAGAAAAGAATTAAAAGCTTGTTTTAAAACATATTACGCGGTAGGTTATGTTCCATAGAACTGTCAAACTAAATTTTGAAAACATACATAGCGAACATCTTCATGAATTACATACTCATCGTGATAAAAAATAAACAAAAAGTTTTTACACATTTTATTTTAAAGTAGCATTGAACATAGCCTTCCTACATTTAATAACTTTTTCAGATGGCTTCGTTTAAATGGTTCCTGTGGACTGATAAAACATCAGAGAGAATTCTTAATTAATTCAAGCTCCATTAATAATACATTAACTATTTGTATATGGTGTGCTGTAACAGCAAAATGGATAATAAATTCACCGAGAGGCAAATTTAACATTTATGAATTTATGATTAAGATTCAGAATGACACAACGGAACTGTCTCCCGTGTAAATTACAATGCACGCATACATAGAAAATTTATTATATCAGGAATGCTGTTTGCAATTGGATGCCTATCAGTGGAAAGGCGCTGAGTACAAAATTAATGAAAAATTTTATAAAGGAATAACTTTTGGTGTAGAATAAATAATAAGAAAGTCAAGTGAGTGTAACACATATGGTGTCTTATTGGTAGGATGGCTGGCATGCCCCTTGTTTTGGTGTAGCTATATTTATTTATGGGATTTACACTTTACTGCAGATCACCCTTAGTTTCTGGATTCCAGAGTTTCCTGTCGTTTCATTATCCTTGTTCCAGGCTCCTCTTCCTCATATGACCATATCGGCATCCGTTGTGGATGTCCATACCACTGTAGAGCTCTACTGGACGTTCTTCTATAACAGTTTCTAGTGCTTCCATTTCATGTCTAACGTAGGTGTCAGACATGTTGTAACCTTGATATTCCCATACTTTTTAGAAGTCCATCCATTTCTGTTGCTAATATTCTTTTCTATATTCTTCCATTGAATGTCCAACTTTCGAAACCATATTTAAGTATTGTGACGAACGATTGTACTGGATAGGTAAGGAACACATGGTCAAATAGTACACGGGGGAATTAGTCAGGGTAGGAAAATACCAGCTTGGCGAGATGTTGGGACTTTCTATTAGGTTTCAGTTGTACAAAAGGTATGGTAATACTAATTATAGGTATAATTCACTTAATAAGAATATTTAATACAAATAAGCAGATTACCGTTTACCTGACCACAAGAGGTTGCGTATAAATCCATCTATTCAGGCC
This sequence comes from Mantis religiosa, assembly GCA_030765055.1. Classification (NCBI taxonomy): domain Eukaryota; kingdom Metazoa; phylum Arthropoda; class Insecta; order Mantodea; family Mantidae; genus Mantis; species Mantis religiosa. The sequence goes on from CM060955.1 coordinate 103,046,182, forward strand.
AAAGGCTAGTCCAAGAGGGAGCGAGCAAACAGCTTATACAAACTTTTAACCAACAAGTGATGGAGTGGGGGACTGACGTCACACGTACTACTGAAGTCACATCAACTATTATTAGTATTAATTAATAAAGTCACTTGTGACATGTCTCCCTATCTTCCCCGAAGATCAATATTTACATTGATCTTAAAACAATTTTACTTTAATCTTGAAAGTGTTACAGTACATTTTTCAGAAAGACCATATCTTCTCCTTGTTTCTCAAAATGTTTGTTTTTTCAGAATACGAGATATGAAAATTCATTGAAAATCTGTGTTGTCTCTGAAAGAATATGAAAATCATGCCAGCTTCTTGAATCTAAGATTAACATTTCATTTATTTGTTTTCATGTCCATTAGCTGGTTCATACATATTTTTAAATTTAAAAGTTCTACCTAATTGAACAGGAAATCACAGTGGATTTTTAAAAATAACAGTAATTGATATAACAAAACAACAAAATGACATATTAGGTTCATATGAATGTTAAAAATTCATTATTTGGCAAGCCTTAACTCTTTCTTTGTTTTCTTTAGATTATAACATATTTGAGATAGCTATTGTTTTGTTTCGTTTGTATTCTTTCTCTTTGTTAGCACACATTAAATAACATTGGTAACCCGAGCCCCTCCCAATGAAATAACACTGCACTATTGGTCACACTGCGAACACTAAATGATGTTTGGTGTAACAGTGGCAGACAAGGTATATAAATGGCACATCACAACTGGTAGTTCGGTCTACTCCTTGCCTCTCAGTGACCCTGCACTAATCCTTGTTGACACTTTCGTTGTTAATTGTGGAGGACCGATGTAATTACCAGTCTCCTCCCAATGCAGAACTAAGGACAAGTCTTTTGTCCAATGGGCGATGGCACAGGAATCTAGTCAACAACTGGATGGCTCTGTGGGTACTGTAGACTGCCGAAAGTGCCGCTGCCATAGGGGTGGGTGTCACCAAAATGCCAACCAGGCATATATGCAATCAGTGGTGAGCGAGAAGATGGCTGGTAATGTCATGATACAGGTATAAGATCAATATATAACATGTTATACAAAAGATATGAGATATATTAATGTTTCACAAATAAATATGGAAGGTCAAAAACTACAAACAGGATACAAAATACAATCAAGTAGATTAATACAATAATAAAAGAAATTTATATACGATAAAAACATTGTACAAAACAAGGTAAGGTTACCAGCATATACAAACTTTTAATCAATAAGTGATGGAGTGTGAGAGTGGCGTCAAAAGTACTACTGAAGTCACATAAACTGTTATTAGTATTAATACAGTCACCTGTGACAGTATACTTTATCTTGTTGTTTTTAAAATTTGTTGTTTAGTCTTTCTAGAGAAATTCCTATTCCATAAAATACTGTTCAAATTTAAAATCGCCTTCCTTACACAATTTACCCTACTGATAATATATTTTTCAGAAGTGTCATTCTTATCTGTTATAGATCCAAGATACTTAAATTGTTCGACACATTCAATTACCACATAATTTACTTGCAGATCTTCCGAATTTCCTCCTATTACCAGATATTCTGTTTTAATGGCATTTATTTTTAATCCGCATACTTCTAATGAAATTTGTAATTTTCTAGTCATATATTCTAAGTCATATTTATCCTTTCCTATTACAATTTGGTCATCTGCAAATAATAAATTGTCCAATAAGCGGCAATTGATGTTTAGTCCCATTCCCCTACATGACTTATTCCATCTTCTCAACAGCTCTTCTATAAATACTTTAAACAGTGTAGGTGACATGCCACAACCTTGTCTTATTCCTTTTGTTCTGGGGAATTCTGCTGATACTGTTTCTCATCTTAACATTTGCCTTACATTCATACATTCTTTTAATAAAGTATATAACGGACTTAGGTATTTCAAAGCTTTCCATTGCTTCCCATTGTCTATTTATAGGCACAGAGTCATACGCTTCATCAAGATCAATGAATACTGTATGCACTACTTTCCCTTTAGCCAACAGGATTTCTGTGATTTGTCTACTCACAATTGTACGAGGGCTGTGCAATAAAGAATGATCATAATTTTTACGGTCATAATTTTTTGCACTAAAGTTCAACTTTATTTTATTCTGTTAGCTTAATGTGAAACAAATACGCCGTAGTAGTTTCATTGTTGGTACTCCTGGTTCCCGCCTGTGAGAACCAGGTAAGTTCAGACATGTTTAGTATCGCCTACCGCTGCAATGGAGGTAACATTCAGTTAAAGTTGATGTTAGAGGAAGATCCGTAGTTTCTTTCAAACGTAATCACTGCTGATGAAACTTGGCTAAATCATTTTGATCCCGAGAGCAAACAGCAAAGCTCAGTGTGGAAATCTCCTCCATCATCAACCCCCCAAAAAGCAAAAGTGGTTGCTTCTGCCGGGAAAAGTTATGGTCTTCTCAATCTTTGATATTCAGGGAATGGTTTATCAGCATGTTGTACCTGCACACACATCAGTAACTGGACGATACTACAGGGATATCCTGAAAACATTGCAAGTCCATATCAGACGCAAAAGACCACATTTCCATGAAGCAGGCTGGATGCTGCGTGTGGCCGCATATTGCCAATGTTGTTGCGTGAAGTGCACCCCTCACCCTCCCTATACTGTGGATTTAGCCCCATGTGATTATTTTCTATTCCCTAACGTGAGGAAACTCCTTCTTGGGAGACATTACCCATGATCAAAAGCAGTGGTTTAGGCTGCGGAGGCGATTTTGAAGGATCTCTCAAAAAATGGTTTCCAGCATGTCTTTGAAGACTGGCAGAATCGCTGGGACAAGTGCATCGCATTCAGGGGAGACTATTTTGAGAAGGGCCATCAAAATTATGAGGTTGAGTAAAGGGACGTTGTCAAAAAAAATTGTGATCTTTCTTTATTGAACAGCCCTCGTTCGATCTCAGCACGATTTGCCTGTTGTAAATCCTGCTTGATCTTATGGTATATTATTTATATTAACTCCTCCAAACTAATTCTAATAACAGTGCTTAAAGGTCTGCTTATTATTGCCATAACACTAATCTCTCTATAGTTTACTGGTTCTCGTTTGTTCCTTTTATTTTTATTTATGGGAATAATGTATGATAAATTCCACTGATTCGGGTAGGTCTCCTTCAATATGAACATGGAAAAAAAATGCAAATTAAATTTTTATATAATCCACTCCTTTACGTTCTATGAAATTATTTTACAGTTGGTGCAAAAGTTTTTTCATTGCTGAATTTCCTTAGAATAGTGAGATATACCAACAACACAGCAAAAATATCTCAATATTCAAGGATGTAAAAGAAACGTGTTACTGGGCTCTCGCCTTCTTAAACTCCCTCATAAACAATCTAAAAAGTTCTAAAAAATAATTTATCTTTGTATCTTAAAGCACCGTAAGAACTACCGAACATTTTAAGAAGTACAACACATTGGATGTTGCACTTTCATACTTCCTCTTTGGCCTTGCAATAGTTTAACAAATTACAGATGACACCCTTTTAACAAGTTAACGAAACAGCATTCCCTTAAAGTCACCATTAAATGAAAGGAAAACAAAGCTTGTGAAGATGAAGATTCCACTACACCCAAGCTAGCAATTCAAATATTTTATTATATTGTAACTCTGTAGAAAAAAACACTATTTTATACGTTAATTAGGAACACAGACATTTGACCATCATTATTGCAATAAGCACTGTTTCACATTTTGAAATGTGCAGAATTCCATATAGGTAATAAACATTTTCAGATATTTAACACATTAATAAGACATTTTTCCATATTTTTAAAGATTTCCGACTGTTTCTTTACTTTGAAATTATATACGAGGGCTGTTCAATAAAGAATGATCACAATTCGTTTTGACAACGTACCTTTAGTCATCCTCATATTTCGATGGTCCTTCTCAAAATGATCTCCCCTGGATGCGATGCAATTGTCCCCGAGTTTCTGCCTGTCTTCAAAGACATGCTGGAAACCATTTTTGAGAGATCCTTCAAAATCGCCTCCGCAGCCATCGCCACCGCTTCTGATAATGGATAATGCCTCCCACGAAGGCGTTTCTTCAAGTTAGGGAATAGAAAAAGGTCACATAAGGCTAAATCCGGACTTTAGCCAGGGTGAGGGATGCTCTTCACGTTGATTTTTGCAAGATATTCAGTAACAACATTAGCAACATGCCACCGCGCAATTATCGTGATGAAGCATCTAGCCTGCTTCACGGATATATGGTCTTTTGCACCTGATATGGACTTGCAACGTTTTCAGGACATCCCTGTGGTATCCCTGACTATCAAAGAATGAGATGACCATAAATTTCCCAGCAGAAGCAACCACTTTTGCTTTTTGGGGGGATAGTGATGAAGGAGATTTCCAAACTGAGCTTTTCTGTTTGCTCTCAGGATCAAAATGATGTAGCCAAGTTTCATCACCAATGATTATGCTTGGAAGAAACTCCGGATCTTCGTCTGACATCAACCTTAACTACATGCGAATGTCCTTTTGTTAGGGAATCAACAGTCTTGGAACTCATCGCGCACAAACACGTCTCATGTGTAATGTTTATGTCACCAACGTGTGGGTGGCACCCAATGAAATATTCAGTATTTCAGAAAGTGATTTGAAGGTAATTCGTCGATCCTCTCTCACAATGGCAGCAGCAGTGTTGATGTTTTCTTCCGTAAAAGCGGTAACTGGAGCATCCAGTCCACCTTCCTTTGAAATTGATTGTCTCCCCTCTTTAAACATGTTAAACCACCTTCGAGTGGTAGGCAACAACATGCTCTCCATAGGCTTCCTGTAACATTGTATAGGCCTTAACTGACGATTTGTTGAGGCGAATGCAGAATTTCAAAGCCGCGTGTTACCTCCATTGCAGCGGCAGGCGATACCGAACATGTCTGACTTTGCCTGGTTCTCACAGGTGGGAACCAGGAGTACCAACAATGAAATTACTACGTCGTGTTTTTTCACATTAAGTACCAGAATATAATAAGATTGAATTTTAGTGCGAAAAATTATGACCGTAAACATTATGATAATTATTTATTAAACAGCCCTCGTAATATGAGTAGGCAATTAATCGGACTTTTCAGATACTGCGTTTCTGGGGTTTTCCTGAAAATGCAACTTGTAAACCCCGCACTTCACATTTTAACTAGTCAGGTATTGCTGAGAAAATGTACCATTTTGTCTAAATGACATCATTTTTTAAATTAAACCCTATATTTCTAAGAGCCTGTAGCTGCTTTTGGTGGCATAGTGTAATTAGCATTAAGTAGGGCGAAAGCTTTTTTTATAATTTAGGCGCTTCATAGTTATTAAAATGTATAATGTCCTGCACTATAATGCTTATTTGATATTTTATGATTAAATATGGATGAAATCTACAAAGTATGCTTCATTTTTATGTAGTATATATCTTAATTTTAAAGCTGTTTTTCTTTAATTTTTTTTTCTTTTACCACATGTTTATTGTGAAAACTTTGTCTTCATAGTTTGCCTGTTTCTAATGTTATGCTCAAAATACCTCTCTTTGTCTTTATAGGTATGTTCCAGCAACTGCCCTTGATAATTTGAGCATGTGCATCAATCATCTCTGTGGTAGTGCGTTCACACAAATTGTGACTACATCCACGTACTGCATTCAGACGCTCCAGCAAACTTCTGATTGCATTAACAGTCCATCTGAATCAGTAAGTAGCAAAGGGCACGTTCAGACCTGTGCCAAAACAAAGCATGCGTGTCAGGCAATCAGGATCTGTGCATGACCTAATCATAGACTAATCATAGAATGTGTATTGTAAAAAATCTTATATGTTGTCACGATCCCATTGGTTGTAGAGTTGAACTAGCTCTCAAGGGGGCATTACATGTTTATTAGTAGATCGGAAATTTCTCATCAAAGCCATCATCGTGGTATCATTGTCGTCGTCGTCGTCGTCATCATCATCATCATCATCATCATCATCATCATCATCATCATTTACGCCATTTAGTTCATTTCGGAACTATTTCATTCTGCCTATGAAGAAAATCCCGGTTTTTATGCCTGATATGGACCTCCTATTCTTCTTTTCCATATGGGATTATATAATATTTTTATTTTTCCATACCTTGTGACTTTATGGGTTCGTAGAATTAAAATTCCAAGTTGCAGAAATTCAAAATGTTCTTTATTTCCGTAGAAATATGCTTCGTTCAGCCCTTAGAGAAGCAGAATTATCTCACATACACAATTACAATCTTCCAAGGTCGTTGACCACAACAAAGAGTTCACTTTCTAAACACGCATTAGTTCCTATATCAACTCTCGTTACGACTGTCCTTCGTGAGTCGCTGCTTCCTTTTTATATACCTCTTCACGGTTCCAGAAGATGATCGAATGTTCTGTAAGACGGCACCAGACGAAACATGAATGTTCCAGACGTATAACTATATCTGCACCGGCAAGCCTTTTATCTCCGCGCTATCTTTATCGCTTTCAGCAGGCTCCTTATCTCCGCCCTGCGCAATGTGTGCCGTCGCCGCCAGTCGCGGCAATATTCAAGTAGTTGTAAATCTCCTTCCTCTTGTTTAATTTTCTGACATGCTGTCCTTTATTCTAATGAAATGCTTAACATGAAAAAACTGAGTCAGACTGAAAAATTCAATGTCATAGCCGGGATTTGCACCACGGATCTTCTGATTGCGTCCAGCCACTCTAACCCTTGAGCTACTATGGCCAACGTGCCGACATGACATTAAATCCTCCAACTGACACGTGTTTCTCCCGGTAAACCACTTAGGAGTTCCCAGTTAGGAGGTCAATTAAGATCCGTGGTTCAAATCCCGGCTATGGCATTGAATTTTTCAGTCTGACTCTATCTTTCCATACTTAAGCCTACACACAGCCAGTGTGAAAGAACAATTAGTTTTCATTAATTGACCTAATAGTGGTTAACTATAAAGCCCGGGCCTTAAAGTACTTACATGTTGTAAGTCGCCATTAAGGCAGTTGTCTCATGTGTTTATGGGAACTCCTAAGTGGTTTACCGGGATAAGTACGAGTCAGTTGGAGGATTTAATGTCATGTCGGCACGTTGGCCATAGTAGCTCAAAAGTTAGAGCGGCTGGACGGCAACCAGAAGATCCGTGTTTCAAATCCTAGCTCGGGCATTGCATTTTTCAGTCTGACTCTATCTTTCCATACTTTAGCCTACGCAAGGCCAGTGTGCAAGAACAATTAATTTTCATGAATGCTTAACAGTTCTCCAAATTGTAATATTTATCTTCTTATCCATTCTAATTTACCAAGTATGTTCCTCTTTCTGTTTCTTTCTTTCGTTTGGATCAATATCCATACTTTCGAAAGTATAAAAATATGGTTATTAGCATAACTTTATAGAACCTTTTGCGTTTATCCTTGTGCCGTATTATTTAAATTATAATTCTTTAAATCTATCTGCCTTTAGTTTAAAATTTTTCCTAAATTCCCATTTTCTCCAAATGTAATATGTGATTCCAATAAAAATGTGTTTACGTAATAAGTAAAATTTGAATCTATTAACAGTGGAGCAAACAAATTTACACAAACATAACAATTTGTAACTTAAGAACTTCACTTATCTTATAAGAAATGATGAATGTTTTCTTATAAATTGAACAGGATCACGATTTCTTGAATAATTTATTCACAACTTCAGCTTGAACCACCAACAACCTCGTTGCCAACGTTACGGTCGCTAGATGCTACTATGTTTTTGTCAGTACTACCAACATCTGAAAATGAAACAAATTTAAAAAGAGAATCGACTGCCGGTATTTCGTAATTCATTACGCGATGTTTACTTTATAAAATACCTTTTCTCAAACCATTAAATCTATCGGACCATTTAATTGTTTTAATAATCTAACTTCTGGATTTTTTTTTTTTTTTTTTTTTTTTTTACTTGTTCCATTTATACCCCGCCTTTAACTACAATGGTCAAATCGGCGGCCGTTCACCTTTGGAACATATCGAAGGTGTTAACTCGTATTCGTTATGTTTTAATCATTAGATCACACAAACATTCACACTCTCATTCATACTTCCAGACTGTGGGGAAGATGGGGAACTATTTTGGCCAGAGAAAAGTCCCCATCCCCACCGCCGGGAGTCGAACCCGGGACCCTAGCAGGCCTAGCACCCCTAGCATGGCAGGCAGGTGCTCTACCGACTGAGCTACGGGGCCAGCATAAACATTTATTTCATGTTTAAATGACCAAACTTGATCTACTACGGTCAATTTATCAGTTTGTTTATACTTAAAGTTACGAAAATCTTCTTTCCTTCTGGTTTCTAAATTACGTTTTGTCTTTCCAATATAAACTTTATCACAGCCAAAACAAATAAATTGATAAATACCAGAATTTTTGCTATCGGGAATGTCATCTTTTTATGGAAATGCAGTAAATTTTATTACTTTATTTATTTTGAGGAACTAAAGTTATACAAATCTTTCTGAAAATGTTTGTAAATGTTTATTAACCCAGAATGCTAAGAAAAGTTTTTTAAAATTATAATCGCTTTAATTTTTTTATTTTTTTTTAATCTGGTATTTATAAATTTAATTTTTTCAATTGAGATAAAGTTTATATTAGAAAGACAAAGCGTAATTTGGGAACCAGAACGAAAGAATATTTCATAGCATTAAGTATAAAGAACCTGAGGAATCGGTCATAGCAGATCATTTTTGTTCATTTAACCATGAAATAAATCCAGAAGTTAAATTATTAAAACAGTTAACTGGTCCGATAGATTTAATGGTTAGGCAAAATATATTTATTTTTTAAAAAATAAAATAAACATCGCCTAATGAATGTTGAAATACCGGCAGTCGATTATATTTTTAAATTTGTTTCATTTTCAGATTTTGGTAGTACTGACAAAAGCATAGTGACATCTAGTGACTGTAACGTTGAAAACGAGATTGTTCATTGTTCAGGCTAAAAATGTGGATAAGCTATTCAGGAAATCGCGATCCTAGTCAATTTATAAGAAAACATTCATAATTTCTTATAAGATAAATGAAGTCTTTGTTACAAATTATTATATTGGTATATATGGGTTTACCTGTTTGAAGTTTGTTAAAATTTTAGATTTCATAAATTCGTTGCCATTTGTTTTATTTACAGATATGTATAACGTGCACACTGCTTCAGTTCACTGATTCCTGTTACTGTTATGCAATAACCACTAGTCATCTGAAATTGAAATAGAAGTTGGAATTATATTCCTTGTCAATTGGTTACTTTTGCTGTACAGGAAATTCTATAATTCACAAATTTATAACATCATACCTTGGTGGCTAAGTGTAGCTCATCCAAACAAAGGTACGTCGAAATACACACCTCCTGTATCTTTTTGGGAAAGGCAGGCTTCCAGACATTCATTATCCCTAGGAGTCCAAGAATAACTTCAAAAAAATTCGTCAGTGGTGTAGGTATCATTTTATATGCCCAAAAATTCCTCTGCTGTTTCGAAAGCCTCTATTTTGGACTTCAAGGTTTTTATAACACATTAGTATTGCCTTACTGTACTTTAAGCAATATGTATTGCTATTGCTACGTGTCTTCATCAGAATTTTGCGATGCATATTCGTTAAACACAAACGAAAATTGTCTTCTTCGATTACACTGGGCAACAAAAAGATAATTTTAGAATGTTTCGAGCACTTCATGAGGCAATTGCTCTATATTTTGGGGTTGAGAAAAACAAATATGACAATATAAAGTTTTATTAGCTCAAGTTTCTATGATATACACAAGGTGGAAGTATTACATATTAACGGATTGAGAGAAAAGGATACATTTTAATTACATACATGCTAACAACAATGAAAGTGCATTTGATTCTTAACTGGTAATTACATGCTAAGAGTTCTAAATTCTTGGAAAAATACTTCGCAGATAGTCGTGTCTGAAGAGAATCATGTGGTGGCCTATTGACTTCGTCCTCTTTTAGCTTGCTTCTTGTGATGGAGTTCTGCAGAATCCCTATACAAATATCAACAGTAATCCGCAAGCATTACCTCATTCCATCGGCCCTGATATCTTTGTTCCATAACAGAAATGTCCTGATGAAGTCTCTCCCCAAGTTCATCACTAACAGCTCCACAACTAGGAGGGAAAAAGTCTAGGTGGGAGTGGAGAAAATGGATCTTAAGGGACATGTTCTATCCGAGATTTTGATAGATTTGCAGGAGCACTATCAGCAAATGCTTGTAGATGTCATCTCTTTCGTTGCCTAAAAATCCATGTACACTCTTGAAGGCTTCCCAAGCTTCCTTTTCTTTCCCCTCCAAAATTTACTTAAATTCAGGATCCTTTACTGGTTCTCTTATTTATGGTCCGACAAAAATGCCTTCTTTAACTTTTGCATCTCTTACTTTCCAAAATTTCTCTCTGATTGTGTTTTTTTATTTGACAGGTGTACCAACTCCCAAAACAAATTGCCCCAAATTTAAAATCTTCACTCCAAAAATTTAAATGCCACTTCATCTTCAAAACAAATGCTAATCTATCATTTTTATTGTAATTTTGTAACTCCAGTGTTATTATCCAGCTTACTCCTTAGTGGCTTATGAATTAGTATTTTTATGAAAATGGTTAATCAGCCCAATGCACAACCACCGCTATGGAGAACCGGGTTTTATTTTTGAGTACCTTCTGCTGAGCAGATTGCGACCAAGGATCAAGAGATCTACCTCCCCTGAGCTAATCGTTTTTATGGCGCCGAAAACTCGTCAAACACACCTTCACCTTCTGTAAAAGCAGCTCCACCACGTGCAGATAGGTGATAGGGGTTTAATGGGAAGAGGCTATAAGTCGCAAGCCATTGAGGCATTTTATAGTTTGGAGGGGCTCTTCCATTAAGACCTCTAGGTAATACCCATTCTTTCAGAGTACTGTATAAGATTAGATCTGAAACGTTTTCGGTTAATAACGTAAGACAGAGGAGCACAGAAAGAAATGGAAAAATTATGTTGACAGAACGGCGGAGAATAGATTATCAAGGAAATAATGAATTGTCGAACGACTGGTGTGACTTTACGATAAGAGCCGCAAGATATAACACCTAATCTTTGAAACGGGAGGAGGAGGAGGAAGAAGAAAAAGTAGTTGCTGGATTGAGAGTGAATCAAATGCATTTATTTTGGCTGTAAATTAAGTACTGACTCAGATGTGAAGTACGCATAATATATAGCAGAGCTGCCAGTATTTCAAGATGAAAGATTTCAGAAAGGCTTCCTCACATTTTGCTGCATTTATTTTAACAGATTTATGTGTAAAGTCTTTAAAAATTATACTAAAAGGTTTACTCTTAGTATTTTAAGCAATAGGCATCTTTGTAACATATTAAGTTTATAATTTCCTCCTCCTCCTCCCCTCCTCCTCCTCCCCTCCTCCTCCTCCCCCCCCTCCTCCTCCTCCTCCTCCTTCTTCTTCTTCTTCTTCTTCTTCTTCTTCTTCTTCTTCTTCTTCTTCTTCTTCTTCTTCTTCACTCCATGGTTTGGACATATCGCCCGTTCCGGCTTCATTGATCTCTCCAGCGTTTCCTGGGTCGTCCTCTGTCCCTTCTTCCTTTTGAATTATAGTTTAGTACTGCATTTGGATATCTTCCATCCTCCAATCTTAATATGTGTTCATGCCATTGTTGCCTTCGTTCTGATATTTTATCCGATTTCTAATCCCTTTCTAATATCCTCATTTCTTACTTTGTCCAATATTGTACAGCCTTTAACACTTCAGAAATTTCATTTCTGCAATCTGTATTTTACTTAAATCCTTCTGTGTTGGCACCCAGGTTTTGCTTCCATATAGTAAAGTTGGAATGGCCGTTACCTTGTACATTTTCATTTTTGTATCCTTTCTCACTCTGTTTTAAAGGTTATTTGGATTGTCCTACATATTTCTCGGAATTTGTTTACTTGTCCTTCTATATCAGCTTCCTTTGGAAGCTTAAATAATGAAATTTGATTTACACTCAGAAGCTTTGCATCATTTTCCATACAGCAAAATAACTTCTTGCAAGCCATTTCAAATTTTAGAGCAATTTATCTTTAATTAGTTCAGGAAAGCTCTCACTTCTCACATCTCTCCGTTTGTTGCTCACTAAGCCACAGCGACATTCTCCCAGGCAATGAGAATACGCGCTGATACCAATTACCAATTAAAGCAATTCTGCCAAGATTGAAAAAAAAGTCAAGCAGTAATTTAGTGCATTGCACAACTGTAAGTCACTGTTTAAGGTTTTCCATTCCACAATGTACATTGCTATTTCAAATATCTAATTCAAAACTCGGAAGTAATTTCAGTTAATGAAATACGAGTTCAAAATACGTCAGTCAGAGGTTCAATAAAATAAGACAAAAATATGGAAAACGGAAGATTTGCGAAACCTTATATATGGGTACATGAGAAAAGGTTATAGATACCGGCTTAGCCAGTTCTTTATAAAGCAAAGATGAAATATTTAATAGCGTTTCAAGTAATTTAAATCCTGTTTAAATGTTGACATGTCAGATTTTATCCCAATTACAGGTGTGATCTAATTTAAGAATGATAATTTGGGTACAGCACGATGTATATCTTGTAAGAGGATAGGTGAAAAGTAGATAAAATTAAATATTATTAAGGGAAATATCTGTCTCAATTTATGAACATAATTATTTCATAAGAATTGTAAAGTAGTACTGTACAAGGGTAAACTCATCTGTAGAATGTGCTAGAGAGAGGACACTAACTCGTGTATCGTTTTTGACTGCAATTCCTGATAAGAATGAGACTTAAATATTTGTATAACCAGAGAAGGCTTAAGAAAGGATGCTGACATTGGACCAAGATATTGCAACTTCAGAGAGAAGATTCTGGGAAGCAGTGAAAGCATCTAATCCTTTCTTTCTAGGCTGATCTGCAGGATGTCGATGAAACTCCACAAAGAAAGTTATTTAATTTAACCTTGAGATTTTATATTGCTTCTTACAGCTATATAAAATATTTTATAAAATAGTAGTTACAGAAACTGCATACTGTTGCCTTACGAAAAGATCCCACAGTCGTTCTTCTCTTTGACTTTCATTTTCACAATTTCATCTAGGGCTTAGGTTTTACATTGTGGCTATCTATATATTATTAATATTCTACTTTAAGATTTCTGCTTTGTTGCGGCTCCATTTATTACAGCAAATGTATTCATTTCTTCCGTGAACATCCGTTTAGCAGGAGCAACATAGAAGGTAAACCTAATATTTAGCCTAAATCCTTGCAGGTGGTAGAGCAAATGCAATGGTGCATTTTCCATCCTAAAATAGTTACACTTATTTTCCGAGCGTTATGTATTTTGCCAGAAATAACAGGGAAGTCAGCTCCAAACTTTCTTTGAAGTAAAACCTTACATACACCTTCATTATCCGTTTTGCCGTAAACTGTTCTTATTAATGTTATATTTTGTAGAGGTTAATTAAGATAAACGTTTACAGAAGCTATTTCGTTGAGCATTTCTTGAAGGTATATACAAAAGAATTATAGGAAGCCACATTAATAAAGTATTAAAAGGCGTGTCAGTGTACGCTGACTTTGAAATTCCACTGTTTGAGAGAAAACAATTTCCGGAAAGTATAAAGTGTAAGAAAATCGAAGCTAGGAACAACGAATATCTTGAAAGTAGTTAATGACGCAAGCATATTGTGTCGAAGACAGCAAATGCCTATCGCGAAGGGATTAAGTGTGAGACACTCACTCCACTGTTTTTGTTGTTTGCCGTCAAGAATTGCACAAAAATAAATGAAATAGAATAAAAAATAAAACGTGACATTCAGAGACAGCTACTTCCGTTATTAACCAGCAGGACATAGGTGGTCCGTAAAGTGTCCGACCTAATAAAGATACAAGATACTTTTTAGATTTTTGTTTTGTTTTGTTTTGCAACATAGTCTCCTTGAAACTCTACACACTTCTCCCAGTGCTGCTCCCATGTGTAACCTGTCCAAATAATGTTCAGCGTCTTTTTCCTGCAAAATAGCAGTTCACGAAGGTGATTGGTTCTTCATTTGACGAAAATCTCTGTCCTCCAAGCTCAAATTTTAGATGATGGAACAAAAAGAAGTCTCTTGGAGCTAGATCTGGCGAGTGAGACAGATGGTCAAGCTGTTCAAACCCTAATTCGTGGATTTTCGCCATTGCAACCGCTGTGGAGTGAGGTGGAGCAGGATTTTCTTTTTCTGCAAATGTGGCCGTTTTTCGCATGTTCTGCCTTCAGCTTGTCAAGAATAATATGCGTAGTATGCTCCTGTAATGGTTTTCCTTTTGAAGATAATCGATTAAAATAACTCCATTACTATTAAAAAAAACAGTCGCCATCACTTTCCCAGCCGAAGAACACAGTTTGCTTATCTTGGACCCAGCTCCCCCTTTGCAGTCCACTGTTTGGACTGTAATTTTGTTTCGGGAGTATAACGGTGTATCCAAGTTTCATCTACAGTAATTAATCGGCACCAAAACTCGGATTTATTGTGCCTAAACTGCGCCAGCAGAGCGTTGGAAAAGTTCATTCGAACACATTTTTGATGTAACGTGAGCAAACGCGGCACCCAACACGTGAACAGCTTACTCGTGTCCAAATTTTTGTTTAATATGTTCCGTTGACATGTTCATGTCGATGTTTTCTTTGGTAGTTCGAGATTTTGGACGTTTTTTCATCATCTCAAAAGCTCTTACGGCCACGTTTAAATTCACCTGCCCAAAATTTCACTGTGGTAATTGATGGTGCGGAATCCCCTATACAAAGCAATTGATCTTTGATTTGCGTAGGCGTATTGCCTCATAACCAAATATTTAATGGTAGCTTGATATTAGATTTTGTCCATTATCATAAAAAACACATCAACTCACCTATCGACTGTTACATAACAAATGAGCGTCCGAGCTGGCTGAAACTGTGGTGAGTGTTAACACATGAACAACGAAATTCACTAGCTTTTATTTACCAGTGCTCCATCTTCATGTTGAGGTCGGAAACTTTTCGGACCACCCTCGTGGTCTCTTTGTTGTCCCGAGCTAGTCTTCCAGAACTTTCAGTTTCGGTGGATCTGGAAGATTCGACTTCGATTCGAGGGGTTTCCGTTTCTCAAATATTCTTATGTGACCAGCAGAGTATAAAAAGGCTGGGTGTAAGTCAGCTTTGTGTCAGAGTTCAGTTGCTAATTATGTCAGCAAGCAGAGCAGAATATAAATATTAATCGGCGGACAGTACTTGCAGCAGATATATAAAAGGATGTTATATTGACGAGATTACTCTGTGTAGTTTAAAAACTGAAAGTGATTTTTAACCCTGGGCTGATGATTTTAATAACAAAATAAAGTGAGTTTAGTATAACTTCGAGTAGTCATTTAGTCATAATTTTAATTATGCCAATTTTCAGATCTAATGCTTTTCTATAAGGTTTTATTCAAAACTACACAAGTACGTTTTATTAATCATGCAGACATCTAAAAAATGATCATTATCTTAGTTTTCTGCAATTTTAATCAAATGTCTTAACGGCCGTTTTGTACACTTTCTTCGTATCACGCTTTGGATGTTTCTGAACTCAAAAATCAAAAGTGTTTACTTACAGGACACCTGGTTTGTCGTGCCGTTTTTAAACTTGCTTTTTAATTTAGCAGCGTACATTTTTGGTGAAGCATTGGTATCGAAATTTTAACGGATACAGTGTTTCTTCCAGCTAAAACTAACAAGTTAGTGGAAGTAAATAATAAAGCGTATGACTAAAGTATCTTCGATCAAGGTACCATAACTTTCGCTAATTTTCGGGTTGGGATAGAACACTCTTTTTCAGCGGTGAAATAATTATCTATATTGGTTACGGGGTAACACACATTTTCTCTCTTTGTAATATTATGCATTGATTATCAAGAAGCAAAGGCTAAGATAAGGGCCTCTGGTGCTTCCTCAACTGGACAGACAGCTCCTCAAAGCGAGTTCAATTATTAGAGGCATCGGCTGCTGTCCACGCACCTGATCCGTCGATTTTGAAACATAAGGAAATGAAATGATAGAACATAGATGACAGAAAACTTGCTCCCTTACTTACGATTAAGAAAAAGCCTGTCCAGCCGTGAATCGAATCTGGAACATCCAGAGCCTCAAACAGTTTGTGAAGCTCTCATTTTTGGATTAGTTTGCATTGTATTTGAATGGAATGTACAACTTAAATTTTATTATTACGCTGTATATTAGTAGATAACATAATATTACCTGCACCCTCCAAGCTTGTCTCCAAATAAAGGCACTCTTTCACTTTGTAATTACCTTAGAAGCGAAGAGTACAAATTAGCTGCATATCTACCCCAAGTTAAGGAGCTGCTGAAGACGACACGCCTCTGTACAAAAGGAAGACGTGTCCACAACTTGGTGTTAACCTTTAAGTACACATTAAGGTCGTGACATTCTAACGAGTGTGTGTGCTCCTTATTTATGTCAGTGTAAATTAGGAACAGAGACTGAGGGAACATTTGCGCAAATTGCTCTTAAGGGTTACACGCATCCCCAAGGAGATACAATCTCTGTTCTTATCTCCTAATCCACGCGACATTGTAAAGCAAAGGCGCCACAACAATTAAAATTGTAGTTGATGTGAGTCTGTGAACATATCTCTTATCCACTTTACGCATTTTAAGTGTAAACCTGGTAAATTCTCTAAGGATGTGTTTATGTTTGAAGCAAATCTCGATTATAAATGAAAAGATCGATCGGAGTGCCCCGGTAGCGTGTACGTCCAGCTTCTGAGAGACCGGGATGCGATACTCGTCGATCGACCATTCTAATTACTTTTTGTTTTCTTCTTCTTCTTCTTCTTCTTCTTCTTCTTCTTCTTCTTCTTCTTCTTCTTCTTCTTCTTCTTCTTCTTCTTCTTCTTCTTCTTCTTCTTCTTCTTCTTCTTCTTCTTCTTCTTCTTCTTCTTCTTCTTCTTCTTCTTCTTCTTCTTCTTCTTCTTCTTCTTCTTCTTCTTCTTCTTCTTCTTCTTCTTCTTCTTCTTCTTCTTCTTCTTCTTCTTCTTCTTCTTCTTCTTCTTCTTCTTCTTCTTCTTCTTCTTCTTCTTCTTCTTCTTCTTCTTCTTCTTCTTCTTCTTCTTCTTCTTCTTCTTCTTCTTCTTCTTCTTCTTCTTCTTCTTCTTCTTCTTCTTCTTCTTCATATTTTTCTTCTTCTCATGATTTCTCCCCAATAGACGTATACTGAGCTGGATTCCTCCGGGATCCCTTCCCATTCCTCTCTCTTCCTTTGCACTCTTTTATCATCTTACAAGTGTGGTTGTCAGAGCCGTAACTCCGACTGAAATGAACAGATAGCACTGTGCACTTTGAAAATTCCCAGATCATCATCATCATCATCATCATCATCATCATCATCATCATCATCATCATCATCATCATCATCATCATCATCATCATCATCATCATCATCATCATCATCATCATCATCATCATCATCATCATCATCATCATCATCATCATCATCATCATCATCATCATCATCATCATCATCATCATCATCATCATCATCATCATCATCAATTCTTCATGGTTTAGGATAATTTTCCTGTTCCGCCTCAAATTTTATCCCAATTTTATTGGACCTCCTATTGTTATAACAGCCGAGGTTTTATATCTGTGTGGCTATAATGTAATGCCAAAGTTGCCCATTCTTGCAAATGGTTTTACCAATTTTCTCTATTTATTTGAATCTTTTCTTCTAATAAACTATGTCTTATTCCTTCCTTATCTCATTTCTAACTCGGTTTTGCCTTAAACATCCTTATTATTTCCAGCTGATTTAGAAGTAGGATCCATTACAACAGTAGGCCTAAAGCAATTCTTGCAGCAAATAAATACTGGAGTGTATAACAAATGGAATTTGTAGGTAAACCAATATAAGACTCAAATATTAGTAATTGAAAAAGGAACAGAATTTAGGAAATTTGAAAAGCAGAAGAAAGGAAACCAAAAATATAGACTGATTAGAGGCTGCATATATTTAGGTGTTAAATAAATGGGGTGGAAAATGGGAGTAACAGAAATGTCTGCAAACAATAAACAGCATTGGCAGCAGTTAGGGGGTGTAAGTATTGTTACAGTGAGTATTTTGTAACCTAGGTCACTGCACTATAATGGTACGAAGCCTAAGCGACACCACCATAAGATTACACTCTACCCATCACTAGAAGGATAAGGAAATCAGATTATAGAGCAGGATGATAGAGTGAAGTGGTAGGGCAGCTGTAAGTGCAGCACCAAGTTCTATAATATGCTAATTTAAATAAATGATAAATAAACAGCCAATTAATCCCTAAAGAGCAAAGGCCTCCTCAAGTGTAGGGAGTTGCTGCTATGAGCTAATTAGGACAGTAACTCCTAAAAGCCTCATGCTTGCTTGTCGGTACCCCCTTATCTATTATGATGGCTAGTAATGTTCTATATTCTATTCACCGTGTACTTAGATCTATGTTAGATAGTTTTATATCTATGTTCTGTAACCTATGTTCCACTGAGCTTAAGTTGGTGGATCTGTGATATTTCTACAATTTGAACTCAACAAAATTTGGTGATCCATCATTTTTAGTTCCCCTTGTGCAACTTGATTTTTGCATTTTAATATCCTAATTATTAATTTTACGTACAAGGCACTCTCAAAGTCTTGAAGAGACTTAGGGGCGAATAAATGATAACAGTTACATTATTATATGAAAAACCCATTCGGGCTTACCATGGAGATGCGTGTCATGTATGTTGAAGATGCGTGTAGAGAAGCTATCACTGATGAGCGGCATGATGACCCGCCTTCTAAGATAAAGCGTGACCTCCGGAAGGACACAAACTAGAATGACCCACGACTGCCGAAATAAGAAGTCGTTAAATACTGTTACAACCAACATGACGTCTGAAACAGTTATTTTAGATCTAATTTCATTTAAAATTATTTATGATTGTATTAGAGGGAACAGGCTAAAAAGAACAATTGAAAGTGGATAGTGATCAGTGTGATAGAAGAAAAGTGAACTGAATATTAGTAATGAGTTTAATAACGATAATATTATAGTAAATTTTAACGAGATGCTATCATAATGTTAAATAGTGTGAAAAATGATTAAAAAAATATAATGTTATTAAATATGGCAACGAACATTGTTCAAATAGAATATGACGTGGACCAATTGAAATATGTTGAATTGCCACTGCAACGGGCAGAGCAATGACTTGGAACTAGCCGAAGTTAGCGTTCTTCTGCAACTAGTCGTCGTAGAGGTCAGACGTATATGTTATTGGAACTGTAAGTTTGCAGAAAGGACGCTGTGAGAATATAATTGTAAAAAGAAAATATTACGTTTACAGAAGTGCTTATTTGTTAACTGTTTCTACGGTTGTAAATTGTTTAATGAATTAGAATTTAATTTCGGAACGAAAGTAATAAAAATTACTGTTTTCTCCAACAAATCAGTCATTGCTGCTCATCCGCGACCGCACCCTAAGTAAAAGTTCACCATGCTGAGAGGAGAGCAGCCGTAAAAATTTCCAGAACTCGTCTCAACTGGGAACATCGGGTCCTGAAACCAACACCGTGGTGCAGAATCATACATATGAAGTAATTTCGCTTAATATGGCTTCCTAAATGAAATGAAAAGAGATGGGACATCGAAATGATCAACGTGGAGCATTGCAGCACCTCAAACATACGAAGTAAAATATCGCTTCACGTCCGAGTGCCAAATCAACAGTCCCACACCAAAACATAACTACTTAACTATATCCTACACAAACGCAGCATTATCATGAGCCTTAGGGGATTTTTCACTGACATAGAATCCAGTTTCAGTATTCGACTCAGCGTCCCACCGGCACGTGGTCGACATGTAAACAGGAAATTTATGTCATAAGCTGAAGTCATGTGAAATTTCGTATTACTATGTTCTCATGGATCAGCAGAAATAAGTAGTTCAGAATATGCAAGCGAGTCAAGACTCAGAAAGTAAGCCGTAAATAATACTGGGAGAGTGTCTAGGATAGGTGCGACTAGCCGCCGTCATGGTGTACTCCATCTGGAATCGTTGGGGATCCCATACTCGCTATTGTCATCGCCCCTTAGATCTCAATTCCTCGCTTCCTACTATCAGATAGAAGCGAAAAGTTCCATTGCTGTACTCCAAATTCTGTTTACTCCTACCAGCGTTAGGCATTAATAAAACCGCCGTGACCTTTTTTCAGCTGAAGCCGCAAATTTTTTTAGGAAGCCTTGAGTATTCAGCAATTTCAAAATGATATATGTGATACTTTTGAAGATATAGGAACCTTGGTTAGGAAACAAATGTTTTTTCATTATTTGTTCAAATACGGCGTTGCTTTCATCCCTATGAAATGGGTTCTTGGCATGTAAGATAACGCTGGTGTTCGTACCATACATCTGTGGAATATCAATGGACCCGTTAATTATGCGTGTCACCTTTAGCGCTGCAAAGCTAGGAAAATTACCTCCACGAGAAAGGCGAGGCCTTTCCTTGGCACATTTTCTAAGTAACATCTTCATCTGATTTACAGTCTACAAATCAAACTAATGGCTAGTGTCTATTTAAACCTTCCACGTTCTCTTTTTATTTCTGTTTTCCTACTCTGATATTGAATATTACTGCCGAGAAGATTTGTTGCTATAAATGCATGAGCCATTACTACCCCCTCCTCCAGAAATGAGCTCATCCTTTACTGCAAGGAAATGCCGGCACTTTTTTTTTTAATTCAGCGATTATCAAACGCGGGATGCGATCACTGACACAAACGAACGGCGGCGTGGGAAGATTTCAATGTTAGAGCGTCTGATTTATGTTTCAGCGTGACGTTTTCAATTTCCACTGCGTTGTTAATATCTCAATGAACGGTTCTGCTCTCTTTCTGTGATTAAACGGCACTCTTGATTGACGTTCAGGGCGAGGCAGAGCTTGTAACAGAAGCAAATGTATTTATTCATTTATTTATTCAACTGTTCATTTTTAATGTATTTCGATAGTTTTTACAGGTAGCAGAACATTAACCAAAAATGAAGTTGATCTTTAAGCTCAGAACGTGCTTGCAAGTTTCTGCTTAAATTGTTTCCGTAAGAAAATAGTTGGTCGAAACTTTTGACTTGGGAAAATTAAATAGTGATACAGGCTTTCGAAGGTAAAATTGCACATTAAATGGCTTCCAATTTGGTGAAACCTCGGGTCAGTGTGACTGTTTTCCTGGTATTTTTGAAGACTCGAGCACTGCCTCATATAGAAAAAAACTGAAAAATGTTGCAGCTAGATTCAGTTTGGATAATTACTTCTTCCATGTAGCTCTATTCTTAACTTGTGTTGCCACTGTGTCTCTGCTATCTTTTTGAAGCATATGTCCATCTTATCTTTGGTTTCCCTATTCTGGGGTCCCACATTGTCAATCGTTGCGTCATCAGAGGTTATGCACTCTGGCGACGAGTACTCCCCATCTCAGTTTCAGCTGTTCCGCCCGTAAATACTAAAGCTAGTTTATAAAAGTTCATAAATTACATTTGCAATATACATTTTTACAAATAAACAAATTCACAAATTGAAGCAGCCGGTTGTTATATTGTTGTACTCGTTTGTCATATATCATTACAGGTATGTACATCAAAGATATATTTATTCGTAAGATTAATACAAAGTGAACTTTGATCGTTGAACTTGAACATTATTTACAAGTATACAAATATGTCAAATTTTCGTTTATTTTATGTTCTCGACAATGCATCAATCGATTCAAAACGAAAACGATTCAAAAGACAGCCATTCCAGAAGAAATATATGACTCGTTCTTTGTCATTTAAATCAGAACAGATTAGTATTAGAATTAACAAACTCATAAGCCTCCACATTGAAGCAAGTAAAGCACCGTCCATTGAAACATTACCTTTGAGAAGAAGGGTTGAAGGGAGATCCAAAGAGTGACCAGATCCGCACGCCGATACGCGATGGAAAGGATGGGATCCCTAACGATCCCAAAACAGCACCATTTTTGACGTCAGCACGAATGCAACTTCAACAGGGCCTATATTCCGTTACCTAACCGTAATGTAGCAATTGCATCTACAGCTCTAAAGCATGAAACACATGAAGGGAAGTGATGGGGTCAGAAATTTCGTGAGTAGAACCATCCCAGCATTGGACTTCTGAGCTGGAGATATCTGGATCATTAGCGACGCACTGTGATTTACTTTCTGGAGAGTAGTGATGTATCCAAGTTTCTTGCATGGTAATAAACTGTCTCAAAAATTCACTCGAATTTTTACGGTAGAACTCCAAATTCTTCACAGCAAGTTTACCTTTTTTGCAACTTTTGATCAGGAAAACAAAATTTTTCGGGAAGGTGGGTCGTGAGAATGAACCCACGCGTTCCAGTGGTGTCATCTGGTCAGTAAGTTTCGATGTAGCCAACACGAGCTATATATCAGTTGTGTAGCGAACGCAGTCCTGGGGAGTTGAAAGCAAATACCTGGCTTTTGCAATATGTTTTAGCGTTAAATATAGGTGCATATATATTTTATGGTACTAAATTATGTAGGCAGAGTGCCACCTGCTGGTAATGGGTTACCACACAGTTTCTACTCTCCAGGTGACAAGGAAAGGCTTCTGTGACATCAAAAAATATATATGCTTCCATATTATATGCGCGCATCAAGAGATAAAAGTTTCGGCTTGGCAAGCAATTTTGTATGTCGCATCAAAGTGGCCGATGTATCATTTTGATGCTGTGCATATTGTGCTCGTGATACAAGGGGCTTCTAGGGACTGATGCAAAGCGCATGCATCCAATGTAAACTCGGCTTAGAGATGAAATTCTTTCTTGTTTTGAGGTTCTGGTCATCTTATGCAAGAACTAGCATCATGTATTGTGAGGGCTCCTATTAGCTTGCTCCGGCTCTCTCTTACCTAACACATAGATACAAGTAATAAAATTTAAAAAAAAATCTGATACACTACATTCATATAAAATTCTCTATTCATTCTTCAACAAAGCTTTTATAAAGTCTTATTCTTGTCCTTTATCTTAATCGAGGAAAGAATTTGTTGAAATAATTGTATTGCATATTTATTGTTGGCCCGTTGACTCTAGCACAATACAGCAGGCTTAATAGTTATTTATGGGACTTGTGGGTTAAATCGATGTTTATTGACGAGTAACAGAATTTAATGACAAAAATAAATTAGAATTAAAAATGATTGAATTTAATTTATATTTAATCCCATGTCTTTCTTTGGGATTGGTGTTTCATTACGGATGGGATTCGGTACGTAGGCCACCATGATGGGCCCATTGTTTCTGTGCCCCAACTGGGAGCACCCTCGGGAGGAAGGCTGAGGTGGAGATAAGAGGATGGCCGAACCAAGGAGCCACGACAGTACAGAGGACAGGGTCCCTACAGTTTACTTGGATAGACACTTCCCCCAACATGTCAGGACAACGAAAACGCCCTCCTAAAGCGGTACGGCAAAGAGCCCACCAGCTGAGCCCTATTGGTCCCAGGCAGGCGATCCGAGCCCCAAAGGCCCCTGGCAGGCGGTCACGAAATTGTCCCAGCAGAGGAACGGAGGCCGGCAACCGACCTACCAGAGGAGGAAGTAGTATTCCCACGATGCACCGCCGAGACACCCGCCGACACTACTACCGTGAAAGAGACCACCAGATATGAAACGCTAATGAAGACGAAATGGAGGTATAGGAAATTCTGGAGATGCAATTAACCTACCGAGCATTCGCCTAGTGACCCAGGAAAACCCCCGAACAGACCAATGGATCAGGTAGGTCAGCCACGGAAATCGAAACCGGGCCTCCCGAATGCGGGTCACAGACGGAACCGCCTGAGCCATCCTGCTCGGTTAGATGTGCTATGACTTTCTTCTTTTTTAGATATATAAAGAAAAATTCCACCTCGGACTAAGCCATCTACAAGGTAATCGATAGTGAAACAGATGACATTAAATTAAAACGTGTGTTTTTCTCGCAAATTTTAACTTTATTCCTCTGCTTAACTTGCTATACCGATTCTGGTAGAGATAATTCGACTCTTTGCAGAGATTATTCATGTCTAACAGTTAAAGGCCTACTTTTCAGTAACAAATGTATCGCCTACTGTGCTTTTCTCTTATGGCGATGGATAACTGAATTTGTGGTTAAGTGATGTTTTTTAGTTTAAAGAACCGCTCTTGAATTTAATGATCACTCTTTTAATGACCGGTAAGTTGGCTTTGTTCACCAGGGCCTCTTATCAATAGCAAGTTCCTCACTTTCCTCTTTTTTTTTTTTAAGTGTAGATTACATCCTCCAACGTTAAGTCATATCGGACGATGGGTGAAATGATACTCAAATGTATCCGGGGTTCATGGAACCTGTCATTCATCTATCAGGATAAGGGAAAACTACGAAAAAAACTTACCCAGGTAACTCACCCTAACCGAGATTTGAACTCGGGACCTCTTGAACGTGAGGCATACACACTAACATCTACGCTACCGAGGCGGGCCTTCCTCACGATGCTGAGTAGGCACCGGTCCTACCCGGGACTTAAATTCCACACCCCCAAGTGTGGGATCATACCCGGACCGCATCATTATCATCATCATCATCATCATCATCATCACCACCGCCATCAACATCATCACCATCACCATCACCACCATCACCATCACCATCACCATCACCACCACCATCATCACCATCACCATCATCATCATTACTATTATTATTACTATTATTATTACTATTATTATTGTTATTATTATTGTTATTATTATTGTTATTAATATTGTTATTATTATTGTTATTATTATTATTATTATTATTATTATTATTATTATTATTATTATTATTATTATTATTATTATTATTATTATTATTATTATTATTAT